>OY776112.1:387452660-388052660 GCA_963675035.1 Allygus modestus
TAAAAATCGTAATTGGGGTTATAAATAGCTCAAGATATGTTTAAACCATGAAATAAAACAATGATTTGAGCTTTGTTCAGCTTATTAGAACAAGAAATATCGTAACATTGCCATCTCATCTCTCTAATTAACAGGCATACGCTAAGTTAACAGTGATAAACAGAACTGAGTAAACAAATCACTGACAACACGAAATGGCGGCTTCGGCAGACTAACGACGACGGTCCCGAATTGCACTGTCTGCTACGCACGAACTTTGCCGAACAACCCCGACAACTGCCCACGTTTACTGTAGTTGAATGCAAACACAATACAGTTCAGCGCGCGTATTGCGGTTGCGGTAGTGAAGGCGCGCGCTGTCAATTGCTCGTTTATTTGAGCATGTTACTTTCTCTTTGAAATTTATAATACTGTACACATATTAGAACTGCCTTGGTTAACCCAGAATCTCGGTTGAGCGAGGCTCGATTAACCGAGGTTATACTGTATATAATCACCTTTCCATCTCTCTTTGTCTTGTCCTTTGAGGATCTTAAACAAATTTATTTATGTTTAAAAAAACCTCAACTGCCCGTCATCATATGCTATTGACCTGTTAGGTGAATTAAAGACAGTGAGGTACCGTAACATCATTAGTCACATGGGCAAGCCAGAGGTGACCGCTCATGATCTTACAGGAGTCGGCTGGGACCGGGATTGAACCGGCCACGTATGACTTGCTAGTCAGGCACTTTACCTCTGAGCTATCGCGTCTTGCAGACGTAGTTGAATGTAATTGGTTGTTAAAGTCTTGAAGAAATATGTTTGTGACTTGAAATAGAATTGATGGAAATAATACATCAATATGAAATCATACTTTTCCTCAAGTTTCTTCACAAATAAAGTTGTCTCACAAGTCCTTCATGGCCATTGCATTATACTGGCGAGCACCATTTTAATTGATATAGATATGGCTTAAAAATGTTCCAGCTGGATAGTAAAGGGGTTACTGGTTTTACCAGTCATATCCATTAAGTTTTTAAATTAAGTTAATTGAAAACCAGCCAGTTTATTTTTAAGTTGAAGTTTCTTCGGTTTTTCTATTTTTAAAATACATTCTTGAGGTTTATAATTTTTAAAGCTTAAGCCTCTTCTGTTAATTTTTGTTCAGTTCTATAATAATGCATTCTTTCCAAGAGTGGCCTCCAGTCTAAAACCCATTCGTGTGTTGATCAAGAATTATCAAGATTTTGAATGCACTGAGAGAGACTGGGGGGATATTCAATGTAAGGAAATCAATGTGAGATTTTTACTGTTGATAAATTATTGACTTTTATCGATTAGAAATTGATTATTTATGCTACAACAAAAATACAAGAATCCAATTCTTGCAATCTTACATTACCAATTTATAATAGGCAGATCGCCTATATAATAAGTAACATATAATAGGGCTTGTTAACGTCTTATTATAAATACCGAAAATATAAAACTAACATATTTTTATGTTTTATGATGTGGGAACCTACAAACATAAACAATTTGATTATAGGACTATGGCATGTGGTGTTAGGTGGCCAAACTAGACTTGCAAGACCACCAGCACCAGTAAAACTATAAATAGACACAACTTTGTGGTCCCACGACACCATCTCAGCCTGTATGGGGGAAACCGTCATACAGAGGAGCAGTCCATTGCAATGCTCTACCAGAACACTTGAAGAGACGTCCTGAGTAAGACCTGAAGACTAAGTGGCTTCCGGAATGCCCCAGCTACAACATAGAAGAATTCATGGAGCACGGAAACAGAGAAGTAACACGAAGAATTAGCTTGTTAGTTTTAATGATTGACACCATTCTGTACTTAAAGTAGTCTATATGAATAAATTATGCTTGATTGATGACTGATTGATTGATTATACATAAATATGTACAGATAACTTACTCATACTTTTAAAAATTAATAATATAATAAGTAGTGACTACTTCAAGTTCTACATTGTTAGAAGTGAAATTATTTATTTTTTGCAGGTGGCGTTCTGTTTTGGTGCAGCCATTGGTATCGGTGTGTCAGTGTGGGTGAGACTGGGGAAGGGGGATGTCTACAAGTCGTACTTGATTTATGTCGTCGCTGGACTGTATGGTAAAGGTTTACGTTCAATAATGGTTGTCTGATTTGTTGGCAGATCTTATAACTATAATGATCCTAAAGCAAGAAATTTAGTTCCATGCATTCTTAACTATTTAAAAAAATATCAAAATTTCTGGGGCCTTGAGCTTTAGTGGTTCTGAAAGAACATTATTACCTACACTGTTTTGTATAGAAATACTCTTCAAAAGAATGACGTGGCAATTGTACAATATGCTCTTTTAAGTATTAACTTATTACTATTACATTCTTTTTTATCTTCAGGCAGAAAACAAATTTGAGACCTTTATAAATAGTTATTTTTTGTAAAATTCAAGCTTGAGATTCTTTTGTATTGTATATTGTGCATTTCTAGAAGGCCTATTATATCTATTATTGATACTTAGTGCTCGTTTGACTTCTGGGAGATAGTGCTCTTTCGGATGTGGAATAGCTTCAAAAATATATACTCCAAACGCTGGCAAAATATTAAGATTAGAACACCGGTGGTTTACAATTACATTCCACTTCCGCTGTAGCATGATTCTAATTGTATGATTTTGTAATAAAATTATTCTATTTGAATTTGTTTTTTAAATAACTAAATCACTGTGTAAGACACTGACGCAACTAGGGCGTATTTTAAGGTGAATATGAATGAATAATGAGTGTAGAATGGGTGAGGTGCCTTTTTTAGTCTTGTTACTGACCAAGACCAACTGATTCTTTAGCCAGGATCAAGTGCTCCTACAGACACTGATTTTGTTAGTTAAAAAAAGATTGTATGAAAGCAAACATTAATTTGCCATACTGCTCCTCTGTATGACGGTTTCCCCCATACAGGCTGAGATGGTGTCGTGGGACCACAAAGATACATTTATTTATTTACAGAAGGAGATTTTTGGCTGGTAAAACTTGGTCTGGTTTGGTCAATTACTTGGTCCAGTCATCGCTTATTGTTGATATTCTGTTGTTAATTATGGCCGATATGGTCCGGTCGCCATTTACTGCCAATATTATATGATCTGGTTGTCATTTCCGGCTGATATGTCTCGGGTTGTCAACTACATGGACCAGTCACCATTTTTGGTCAATATGTTTTCTGACTTCACAACACGTGGTTCAGTTGTCATTTAGGTCCGATTCATGTTTCCTGCAGTAATTTTCAGCCGATTTTTGTGTTTGAGTCGTCTTTTAAGGCGAACACTACGTAAATCGGCTCTTTGATATCGTTAGCAGTTATCCACAGATTGGCGGAAAAACCTCGCTCAACTTTAAAATATTTTTCAGACCTTCGAGTTGAGTCGATTATTGAACAAATTAACCAAAACACTCCAGTTTTCAAGCACTCGCACACCCTTTTCCTACCAAATTTTAGGGGTGGGCGAGTACTCGAGTTATCGAGTACCTGTAGAGTATTTTCTAATACTCTAAGGCCGAGCGAGTATTAGAGACTACTCGAAAATTTTAGTCGAGTAGTTGACTACTCCCGCCATTTACCCGAATAGTTGAAAATTATATATACTCCCGCCGTTTACCCACGGTTACGCCACTAACAAATGTTTAACGAAATAAGTGACTTAAATAAAGAAAAATAAGCTTAAAATTTAGTTTTTGCCCATATGAAAGGAGAAAATGACAGGTGGGTTATTTTTGGATTCCTGTGAGTTAAGATAAGTAAGAGAGGGGGCACAGGGAGTGTTTGGGTCGGGGGCCAAAAAATCACTTTCTTGTTAAAATGTTCTGGTTTTGATAAACTAACCCAAAATCTTTTTATGGATATATATTTGTTTTTTGTTTGTTATTGTTAAAAACAGTATATATAGTAACAAGAGCAATAGTAACAATATATTTTGCTAAATTTTCTCCAGAATCATATTTAATTTACTTTGTTTATCAGAATAAATATTATACAAACAATTTAGTAACCACAACATAATCTGAGAGTCTGTCTTTTGCTAATGAGCCATGGGCGTGTGATGGGGAGCGATGACCTTGACACTGTACGGACGGTCAGAGGTCTAAAAATAGAAAAATCTCAAAACAATCACCCTTCCCGCTGCTGTTCACCCACAGTGACGGACGGACAGACAGACGGACAGTCGAGCGCGGACGTCTAAAATAGAAACATCTCAAAACAATCACCCTTCCCGCCGTTGTTTACCCTCATTGGGGTTTTCCCCCACTGCGGAATTAATTAGCATACTGTTCGGTGTAGTTTAAAGAGTGCGGTGTTAAGATTCTTAACCTATTAGATTACATTCGGTGTTTTGGATAGTATTTACTGCTATCAACCATTGCTAGTATTAACTATTATTATCTTGATTGTTCGTAGATGTTATCATAATTTAATGATTTTCAAAAGTAATTAATCTACATAACTATATCTTAAATAACATTAAAACACAATATTGTAGTATAAAAATGTTGATAAACCTTTATTATAATCGTAATATTCAATTTATTGAATCCCTTTGTTTTAACCGTGGTTTTGGGTTTTCTGTGACCCTCCAACCGGCCGTTACCCCGGATAATCGGGAGTTGACTGTATGTAAAAAACACTGTTTTCCATAAAAAAATAAATTTGTGTTTACTGAATTACTCGACTCGACTCGATACTCGAGTAGTTTGGTTCAATGCTCGACTCGACTCGACTCGATTTAAAAAAAAACACTACTCGCCCACCCCTACCAAATTTAGTTCTATTAGACCAGAAGAATGTGAGGCAAGAAACAAACGCACATTCAGGTTATCATATTGGTAGAATTTGTATTCACTGGATTTTGATTTCCAGGAATCACTGCTTCAGCGCTGCTAGTAACAAGTTTGGGCATCACAGCAGACATGATTGGCCAGGACCTTAACAACGGAGCTTTCATCTACGGACTGATGAGTTTCTTTGATAAGCTTTCCAACGGGGCCTTTGTCATGATGATTCAAACTTGGTGTGTACTGTGACTGGTTGCAATAGCCTTGTTGTCGTGTTAAGCTAAACCTTAAAATATATGGGCAAAGTTTAGTGAGAAAAGTAAAATGTAATCAATAGTTTACTATCATACTCTACCACTTGTCATATTTGTCTAAAAAAGTGGTTTGTAAACTTTCAGCCCTGAAGCACTCTTTTTGGAAACTTTTCCTTAATTTTGATGTATCATGGCACACCTTATTTGATTTTTCTCTAGTAAGTCACAGACTAGTAAGACAGTGCCCAGCCAAGTGAGATTGTCCTGTGACATGACTGCAGAGCCTTCAGTTGATGGGTATAAGCTGGAAGATCATACAGTGCAGAGTTAGTTAAAGCAGGAAATAACTAGGGATAATTAGGACCCGAAATTTAAGAGGAAAAAATAATCCTGTTGTTTGATTTACTTCAGAATTATTTTTAGACGGGATTACTATCCGAAACGGTGATTATGCATGGTCTGGCTGTCTGTTATGGCGATTGCGGTGCGAACATCATTTACGGCCAATGTTGTGTGATCCAACCGTTAGATAGAATAAACACAAGTCCACAGTTATCGATCCCTAAAACTGATAAACTAGGGATGAGTTGATTCCAATTTTGTTCGATTTCGATTCTGGACCCGATTCTTGATTCCGATTCCATTGATTCCTAATAACGGGTGAAATAGCAAAGTAATGTTTTAAAAATTATTTAGAGACAATAAGTTAGTCAGTAATTGATTTTTATTTAATAAATTGAGACGATTGGCTTGTGATTGTCATTAATAAAATAAAATAAACTTAAAAAAAATGACGTTAAATTTCATGTTTATTTTTCATATAATTGTTATGCTTTAAGTTACATAAATCTCCCATGATATTTGTTGAAATTGGTTTGTCGTTTTATAAAACAGTCACTTTGGATGTTAACTATTCTTGATCGATAAAAATATATGCGTAATGTTAATGTTAAATTTATGGTTTAAAATTTTGTATAAAAATTAGAAAGCAAAATTTGTTTTAAAAATAATTAATTTTTAATGATTGCAGATCAACCCTTTTTAAATATACTACAATGTTAAATTTATACTTTAAATAAACTGAATAACAATAAGTTTTAAGATATCTAGCAGTTGAAAAAGTGGGAAAATGGGAACTTAAATAGAAAAAGAAAATGTAGGGAAGGAAGGAAATCAACATAGAAAAGTTTTTCTATAGTTAGGTAAAATAATAAAAGTGATAAACAGTGATTTTATTACCTGTATCTCTTGAACGAAATGTCACACAACTTTAATTGACATTTTATTTAATTTGTAGTATAGTAATCAGACAAAAAAATGAGCCATAATTTTTCTTTGTACAACCATTAGTTTTATCATTTTGTACTAGAAGACCATTGACTGGATGTCGAACAATAGACCAGCCGTTATGAATGTGATAAAAAATCGCTTGGCGACTAACTGGGCCTCAGTGTTACTTGTCTGTTTTCTTCATTCACGTTCATCCATAAATAGAACTCCTGTCAATTCTCCTTTCATGTTAGTTGAGAGCAGTTTTGAGACTGGAAAGGAAGTGATTAGTTGTCGGGAGGACAATCTCAACCACTTATTTTCTTAAATGTTACTTAGCTTATCTCTGTTTGTTTCCTACGCTAAGTTGTTTTTTTGGTACCGACGGCCTGGAATTGATAGAATCGGAATCGACTTTGGGCCATTGATTCTCGATTCCGATTCTAAGCCTGAGACAAATGGAATCGACTCATCCCTAGATCAAATCATGAACCTGACCTGACACATTCCTAAAAGCAAGACTTTTAAGTCTTAAATTTGTAATTCTTTTAACGTATAAAGTTGTATTCTATTTTCATGAAACAGTTAATATTGAATAAATTTATAAATGAACTAAAATACTTTCAAAACAATGATTTTTTCATGCGAATTTTGGTTAATGTAGTGACTAGCAGTTTCTCAGGGATTGTTACACAATTAGTTTATATTGCTATAATCTGGAGCCACCAATGATAAGGAGACAAGTAAACAGGAAGTGCAAAAAGCCCAAGCTGCTAACATGCCTAGGGGCCAGGTTGGCCCCACTGTGAATGAAGGAGACAGAGGTCGTCTCTCGTCTGCGACTTTGAGGTGAACATGTTTGGGCAGCTACTTGTTTGACTTTTTTGTGCTTAAAAACTGAAAATTTTTGTGATTAAATAAACAGCCTGAATAAAATCACCCCAGTTGCTTGGCTTTTTTACGGACAGCAACTTTACTTCACTCATTTTCCTTTAACTTATACAAATTTGCGTATTGATTCACTTTACTATCACATAAAACAATTGTCGTAATTTTAATAAAAATCGGTTATTTCAGAAAAAAATATTCTTTAAAAACCTTTTAAACAACTTCAAGTTTGTATACATTTCACATATCAGGTGTTTGTTGTAACTCTTCCTACATGTTCCTGTTCCCACATAATCTATCAGCTAGCATTGTGATTGTTTGTCCACTCAGGACCTGTTGGCCGTCGTGTGCTATGCACTACAGAGACTCGCTCGCGTATGTGTGTGGCGGCGCGGCCGTGCTCGGAGCGGTGGCAGTCTTGTCGCTGTGCAACACCCCCGCCACTGGTGAGTGACCTCTTAGTATCACCACTCGTTTTAATTTTCTCCTTTCTTAAGCCTTTTTCGCCTTTTTTCAATTGCTCATTCCTCTATTTCCTTCAGCTCCACTTACAACACAGATATCAGATTTTTAAACTAAAATATGTATGCATAAGTTTATTAAAACTGAGTTTATTTACTACGAGAGTAGTATTTTTATCAACCTCCGATAGGCCATAAATAACAGTCAAGTGTATATGAAAAACTATTTCATTAAAAGTTAAGTACTTTTCGACATCGTCACCGTAACGATTGAAGTTTGTTGTACCTGTGTATTTTCAATATCCTCTTCAAAGAATGTCTGCCTATGAATTGAATCATGTCATGACGTTGTTTGTATGATCGCTCAGCGTAAACGCTGTACAATCAGTAGCTAGGTAATGTTAACATGATGGAAAATCGCATCTCCTCCAATCGCTCTGGCACTTTCAGGGTCAGATTGTCACTCTGAGTTGAGTTGTGGGCACATAAGCATGACCGCCCTAACTGCCAAGTGTGAATTTCGAAGCTTTATTCGTTTCCTGCAAGTAGAAGGGAATAGGGCAGCAGAAATTCATCGCAGACTGAGCCAAGTTTATGGAGAAACTTTTTAAACGATGGCTTTGTGATTGGTGTTAAAGATTGCCTTACTGATGTGCATGACGAAGTGGCCAAACGTCAAAGCAGGGCCTATTCGGCGAGTTTTGTGGTCTTCTGACAAATTTCGGAGCACACAATTTTGTGTAGTCTAAATGTTCCATAACGAAGAGTAAAGAGATGACCTTGAAATTTCAGGAAATTGTATAGATAAACCACTGAGGGTGAACCTATGGTTTTCTCCAACCGCCTCGTTGAGCGAAGTTTTCTGTAGGGACAGATTTGCATCCTTGACCCCCTTCGTTATATACACAGTACGACCATCTTTAAATATTCTACACCAGATCTGAGTCTGGAAGTGACAGAGCCTTTGGTAGGGGGATGTGAGATGATGGAACGCATCATGTAAACATTACCCACCTACTGCTTGTCCAGCGTTTACACTGTGCCAAGCTGGATTATACAGACTATGTCATAACACACACCAATTCATTGGCGGTAACATTCTTTGAAGAGGTACCTTATTGAAAAGCTGGTACATGGTTAAGACAAATGCTTCAATCGTTACAGTGACTATGTTGAAAAAAAAAACATAATTGTACTTAACTTATGATAATAAAATAATTTTTTATATACACTTGTATTTTATTTTATTGCCTATTGAAGACTGGTAAAAAATGACCCTCATATTTATTTTCAGTGTGATGTTCTCATGACCCCAACTATGGGATTTTAGTCTCCAAAACTGTTGTCCATTTTTTGTCACTTTCATAGAGTTGACTACAAGTTATAAGGTACAGTCAACTCCCGATTATCCGGGAGCGGGTTAATCGGGTTGCGGTTTAACCGGGGTCATGAAAGGTTTATTTTTATTATTTTTTTTTTTTATCTCCTAAACATAAATAGAGCAATAATAACAATTAATTTTGCTAAATTATCTCCAGAATCATATTTAATTTACTTTCTTTATCAAAATAAATACTTTACAAACAATTTAGTAAACACAACATAATCTGAGAGTCTATCATCTCGCTAAAGAGCCGTGGGCACGTGATGGGGAGTGATGACCTTGACACTGCTCTAGCCAATGCACCTGGCTGGGCAGAGCGACGGACGGATGGACTGTCGGACGCGGGCTTCTAAAAATAGAAACATCTCAAAACAATCACCCTTCCCGGCGCTGTTCACCCTCAGCGACAGATGGATGGACAGTCGGACGCGGACGTTTAAAAATAGAAACATCTCAAAACAATCACCCCTCCCGCCGTTGTTCACCCTCATTGGGGTTTTCCCCCATTGCGGAATTAATTAGCATACTGTTCAGTGTAGTTTAGAAAGTTTGGTGTTAAAAGAGATTCTTAACCTATTAAATATCATTCGGTGTTTTGGATAGTATTTACTGCTATCAACCATTGCTAGTATTAACTATTATTATCTTGATTGTTCGTAGATGTTATCACAATTTAATGATTTTCAAAAGAATTTAATCTACATAAATATATCTTAAATAACATTAAAACACAATATTGTAGTATACAAATGTTGATAAACCTTTATTATATTCGTAATATTCAATTTATTGAATCCCTTTGTTTTAACTGTGGTTTTGGGTTATCCGTGACCCTCCAACCGGTCACTACCCCGGTTAATCGGGAGTTGACTGTATATAAACTTTTTTTATAATAATGAATTTAAAAAAAATAATTTTGTTTGAAAATGTTATATTTTTTTTATTTTTTTTTTACTTATTTATAGTGCAGTTTTTGTCATGTTGTAAACCTAATTTTTAAAAGGTTCTTATTTTACATAATTTGTTTTGGTTTTCTTATGAGTATTAAATGACCCCTGTATTATCTATGATAATCCTATGGACAAAAAACAAACTTATTATGCGGCCCATGCTCTTCAGAATAAAAATCGTTATGCACAACGACGAATAAGATTTTAATATCTACGTTGCACCGGTTGATATTATTGTAATGTTTGTGTGTGAATAAAGTACTTAAGGTTAATGAGAGTATTCAACCGGAATTTAGTGAAGTTTCTGGAAGGACTAAATCAAGGTTAGAATGTTTAGTGTAGGTTGTATCCAGCTGTTAATACACCTCATACATTGCCTTAATATGTTCCAGTTGCATAAACAATTAATGAAGAACAGGTACGGATACAGGAGGGGGGGAGGTCATGGGGGTCATGACCCCTCCCCCCCAAACCTCAGACCAACTTTACCCATTTTTCACCGTAAAGGTTATGGTATTTTAACAATTTATATATATTTTTCACTCATGACCCCACCTAAAACGATAGTCTTTATCCGCCATTGATGGAGAATCGTGCAATATGAGTCAAATTAAGTGAATATTTCTCCAATTTGTCCTTATATATCATCTCCAATAAGACTGGACTTATTAAATCTGGACATTAGAATTCTCTTTGTATTATTATTATTTATTTTTGTTTAGACGGTGTTGAAGAGGAAAAACGAGAAAATTCAAGAGGAAGTGAGACTTCATTAGATTATACTTATTAATATTTGTTATATTTAACATATTTGTTTAAATAAATTATTTGTATAAAAAAACATTTGTAGCACATTCCTTGAAAAGGGTTAGAATAGTTGTTTACTAGTTGTACTGGAATATGATTTTACGTTATATTGTAAATATTTACCATCTTTTTGTCGTTAAGAGTATTATAATGGTTCTGTTTTAACTGATTCATAATTCGGGGTGTCCCATAGTAGTCCTCCCCTCTTAATTTTTGAACGACTGTAAATTTTTAAACAATCTTTGGTAAATGTTACAAGCATAAGTCAACGTATTTTTTTAAGTGGTTAAGGGTTTCATCCCTCACCTCTAAATAGGGGTTGCTGAGGGTAGTTTTTATTTTTCAAATAGCAACCCCTATCAAGTTGCATATCATTTTAAAAGGGTAAAAAAATCAAATGAATGCCGCAAACTAGACTTCTCTATATTTATCTAGCCTAATGCCAGCACAAAAATGTATTAATAATTCTGTTATTTATACTGCTAAAATTCCCCTCCTTACCAGAAATCAGATATAGAGTGGGAAAATCTAACTTTCCTTTGATTAGACCTTTGAAAAAATACCATTTAAAGCGCGAGAAAGTGGTTTGAAAACTTTATTTATTTTTGCCAAGAGGTGAATGGAGGTACAGCAAACTAAAGAGTTTTTTACATACACAGAATAATTTCAGTAATTTAAAGTTTATGTGGGCTATTTCATCTGAATCACTCACCTTTCTTGACATAGGCTTATTAATACAGAACAACCTTATCCTTACTAATTACTGAATTTTATCCTGGCTTACACAAGTTGAACATTATAATCAAAATCGCCCATAAAATTCTTTTGACTTCCTCTTTAACGAGTGAAATATTAAATCACCAACCAGATTAGTTTTCAAAAGACCACCAACATTGAAGGATTTAATTTGAAAACCAAAACTACCCATTGACCATCATGATAATAATAATAGTGGATTTGGGTCGCACCCTTGCAAAAAACCTCGCTGTCTAGTCTGCAAACAAATGGAAGAATCCAAAAGCTTTACCAGTAGTTCTACAGCTAAAACATATAAGATATTAGGAAGATTAAGTTGCGAGTCAAGAAATATAGTGTGCCAAATACAGTGCAAGAAGGGTCCCAAGGACTATATAGGCTCAACAACCAACATCTTAAGAGCCCGAATGACAGGTCATCGGTATGCCCACAGACACGACGACATGACAAAGCCCCTGGTAGTTCATGGAAAAGAACCCGGTGGTGACACTTTTATACAAAGTTAAGCTGATTAGGCAGCTAAAGAATAAGTTTTCCGTGCCATCACTTATAACAATTTAGTAAACACAACATAATCTGAGAGTCTGTCAAGCCTGCCAGATGATAACCAAATCAAAACACCCAAATGGATATTGATTAAACTTTAGATAAAGAGAATGTAAAAAATATTAAAATTGAAATTTGTTTAATACATATAAATTAAATAAAGGAAATGTCTATGGCAAACACCTACAACATACCGCAAATAAGCCCACATGAAAATTGATATAATAAAACAGATGTTTTTACTTTATCATGTTTTGTTATCTTCGAGATTTTGTTTGTAGTTCTGAAGATGGGAAACCGAAATATAAACTTAATTCTTTGATAGTTTTGGTTTTACTATAAAAATATATATGTATGTGTCCGTAGGCACGATAACTTTAGTAAAAATGGTCCGATCTTGATGAAATTTGGTTATTTTCATGAGTTTGAGAACCAGAAAGGTCGCTCTATTTTATTTAAGGAGGGTTTTATACCCCAAAAATAGGTTTTTTGAACTTTTTACTTATAATTATTTTTAAACCCAAATTTTGGTTTACACCTTTAAATTCAGCTTAAAAAACACAATTTGGTATTTCGATCATCGCTCTGCGCCAATTGGTTCCCGAGATATTGAAACTGCTAAACACAGTACGTTGTCCAATGATAATCTTATAGAGAATAAGTAAAATTTTATATTTCACTTATTAATGAGCATATAATAATGAAACTTGGTATGTGGCTTTAATGATGGGTTTCAATGATATTTGCATAAAAAACCCATTTTTTTGTCCAGTGGGGCGTAGCCCATGTAATTTTTGACATTTCTGATATTTTTCCGACCATCCTTGGCCCTCAGGCTTTAAAGTGATTAGTCATAACCTAACTTAACTTCTTCCTAGCTCGAGATATTTCGTGGGGACTGATTCGCTTACGGAATTAAATATATAGATGTCATAACTTGCTTGTTTACTAGTAGTACCTGGGGGGCCGAGCTTTGCTCGGGCGAAGGCCAGTCAGTTTGTTGAGTTGACTTGGAGTAATATTTCACCACTTCCCCCTACTGATAATCAGATTTGTTTAACTCATTTGCCTCTTTTATACATTTTTAAGGTCACTCCAGTTGTTATTTATAGCTCAATGTCCCATTGATTTATTTTACTACTCAATTTATGTAACCTTCGCTCAAATATTTTAATCTCTGCTTTCAGGAAACCACATGTTAATAATCATATACAACATGAGTATTACTTTGACAGTTCCCGGGTTGATTATGAACAAAGTCAAAGTCAAAATTATTGTCGTAAGCAAAATAAAATGCGATGACAAAAGTCGGTAATATATACATGGAATTATAAAAATGTTTGACGATATGTACAATACTAAACTTACAACACAAACTTATAACTAAACAATTGAGTCATCGTTTAAAAATAAATGTACACTGTAATATTCTTTAACAACTAAAAATTCATTCACGCTATTCCTGAATATTTTAAAATCATTTAACAATCTAAACTTATTTGGAAGGCTATTGTACATCTTTATTGCTGAATACAAAACTTGCTTCTGAAAAAATGTGGTGGAATGTGGTAGGATTGCTAGGCGGTTGATAGGGCGAAAATTGTATGAGGAGGACCTTTTTTGAAAATATTCTCGATTTTTCATAATTAAACAAGTTGATTCCAAAATATATAGACAAGGGAAAGTCAGAATGTTATTCTTTCTAAAAATTCCTCGACATGACCTAGACGATCTCAGCCCGAATATGACTCTCAGTGCCTTCTTTTGCAATTTGAATATGCTTGCAGTAGCCGTTCTTTCATATCCCCAGATAGGAACAGCATATGCAAGGTGTGGATAAAAACAACCATAATATGCTGCCATTAAAATATCTAGATTAGAGAAAGTAGATAACCTACGCAGTATAAAAATACCACAGCTCAGTTTCTTAGACACTTTATCAATATGGGATGAAATTTCAGATTTGAGTCAATTATTAAACCTAGAAAATTAGTTTCGCAGCAAGAATTAAGTTCAATATCACCTATTAAGACTAACTGATTAGAAGATTTAGATCTTATACAAAAATCAATGTACTTAGTTTTATCACCGTTAACAAGAAGATTATTTGAGTCCAACCACTGCAATAAGGAACTACCCTGAATAAACATCTCAATTTCAAGTTGATTTCTGCTTTTGTTTGATACACAAAATGATGTATCATCTGCAAAGAGGCAAATATTACCTTTACCAACTGAATCAGTTATATCATTCATAAAAAGCAAGAAGAGCATCGGACCAAGAACCGAACCTTGAGGAACACCAGAACTTATCAAAGTTTGAGTTGATTCATGGTAACGAAGACATCCAGAAGGGTCAATGTATGGCATTGTTACAGACTGAATCCTTCCCTTTAAATAAGACGATATCCAGTCCTGTGCGACTCCTCTTAAACCGATACGCTCTAGTTTTGAAAGCAATAGATTATGGTTGACGACATCAAATGCCTTTTTTAGGTCCAAAAAAATTCCCGTTACATGTTCGTGACTATCCAAGGACGAGACAATATTCAAAATAAAATCAAACATAGCATCAAGGGTAGACTTACCCTTCTGAAAACCAAACTGCTTGTCAGACAGAACATTATTTGCATTCAAAAAATTGTTTAAGCGGATTAGAAAGATTTTTTCCAATAATTTAGAAAACGTGGATTGGATTGCTATTGGTCTATAATTTTCTGCCTCGTCAGTGAGCCCTTTTTTAAATACAGGCTTAACCAATGACATTTTTAAAGGAGCCGGGAACTCACCACATTGGAAGGATGCGTTAATCAAATGACACAAAGGAGGGGCGAGTACCTCAACACACTCTTTCAGGACCTTAGAAGATATGCCATCTCTACCCGCAGAACAACTTGAACGGAGAGAACGTACAACCTGAATCACCTCACCTTCAGTTGTAGGCAACAAGAACAATGTTTTATCCATGAAAGGTATTAAAGTTCCATGGTTTGGAGAATTACCGTCCTTAGATCCACGCCCTATTCCAGCAAAGTATGAATTAAAGAGCTCCGAAACAGACTTTGCATCTGTAAGCAAAACTCCATTTTCATCCTTCAAAGATACTTGTTTAAAAGGCTTAGGTACTTTACTAGGATTGAAATCATTCATCACTTTCCATATGGTTTTAGTTAAGTTTTGGGAAGAACTTAATTGGTCAAGCACACTTTGCGCTTTGAATGACTGAACACAATGTCTGAATTCCTTTTTCAAATCCAAGTATTCTCTCCTGAGGTAATGAGTTGATCGAAGGTTCCTAGTCAAAGAGTACATCAGTAACATCCTACTGCGCAATTTTAGCACTGAAGAATCGAGTTGAACTTTTCTAGGAACCTGGTTGCTCTTGCACTTTACTGTGCGTTCAGGAAAGGATATTTCAAAGTAATAATCAATACAACTTAAAAAACATTACCATTTCTGAGAAACGTTATCTGAAGAGAATATGTCATTCCAGCTTTCTTTATGCAGTAAGTATTTGAAAATATGTATATTAGCTTAACACCTCAACACCTAACTTAACATCAGCTACCTGTCCATGATGATCCGAGACCGCTGTAATAATTACTGACGAATCAAACATATGCGATTCAATATTAGTGAAAATGTTATCAATAAGACTCTTAGAACTCCCAAATTCTTGCGTGTATGTGACAATAGTATTCCTCATTCCAAAAGAGAGCATCAAATTTATGAACCTCTCTGAATGTTGACTATCAAGCAAGTCGATGTTAAAATCTCCTACTACAGAAATTAAACCACTAGGTTTGACAACACTCTCAAGGCAAGCAGTCAACGTATCAAAAAATATATCAATCTCCTGGAGTTTAGATATCGGAGGTCTATACACTACAATTAAAACGAGTTTTGGAGGCAAGTTTTGAAGATCAAGTTTGATCCCTGCCATTTCACAAATCCCCTCATGACAGAAATCACTAATGTCAAGCGGTTCATAGCACAGAGAATGTTTTGCTAAGATACACACAGAACAGCTGTTACAATTATTTTGTTTTGATTTGAAACTCCATAAGCCCAATGATAATTTTTTTATCTTTTCATTTTAGTTTTTTTACGTTATTTGATTTTTCCTGGGGATGAGGTCTGTCTAGAACTTATTTTTATCCCAGAAATTAGTTATTTCGAACATTTGAAGGAAATCGTTGGAGACGTTTTTGAGATCCGTGTCGCAAGCAAGCAAGCAAACCTTACTCATATCAGAGTATAGGATTAATTGGTAAAACTTGGAGTATTGCTTCATCTAGTGGTGATCCAATAGTATTTAAATAAATACCCCTGTCGCAGCAAACCTGCGTACTCAGCGAATTTCCAATACAAAATATATGTCTTAATACCACATAAAGCCGCATACAGTACCAAGTTTCATGAAAATATATTCACAAATAAACTATATATAAAATTTGAATTATTCTCTATAAGAATAACATTGTGGATGAGTACGCAGGTTTTCTGCAACAAGGAACACAACAAATGGGGTTTTATACAAATATCAATATAACTCAAGAAGGTAAAGCCACATACCAAATTTTATTAATTTATGTTCATAATTAAGGGAGATATCACGTTACTTATTCTCCATAAGAATAACATGGGAGCTGAGTACACAGGTTTGCTGCTACGGGAACTATCGGCCAAAAAGATTTTTTTAGCATTTATCAATAGACCACAACGATATGAAGCAATATACCAAGTTTCATCAGGATAAGTTGATAAATAAGCGAGATATACAATTTTTCTTATTCTCCATAAGAATAACATTATACAACGTACTGTGTTTAGCACTTTCAATATCTCGGTAATCATTTGACATAGAGCAATGATAAAAACACCAAATTGTGCGTCTTTTTAAGCTGAATCCAATGGTGAAAACTAAAATTTGACTTTAAAATATTACATGTAAAAACTTCAAAAAACCCATTTTGGGGGTACAAAACCCTCATAAAATACTACTTTGGATGGGTCGATTTTTCTGGTTTTCGAATTTAAAGTCATAAATAATGCTTTACACGTTTCTACCAAATTTTATCAAAATCGAACCATTTTTACGAGAGTTATCGCACCCACGGACACACACATATATATATACAGTTTCGAACGAATGGTGTTTTTGGGGTCTGGGAACCTCAAAACTAAAAGTTGTCATGGTCCCGGACCTAGGTCTTACCATGCCGACTACGGTAATAGCTTCTTCCCTATAGGGGAAATTCGCTAAAACCCGATTTTTGGGGTCCTTGATGCAGCAAACCTGCATACTCAGTTCTAATGTTGTTCTTATGGAGATTAAATCAAATATCATATCTCGCTTATTTATGAATTTGCTTTAATGAAAGTTGGTAAGTGGCTTCATAATGTAGTGAAGTACCATTTGAAATTGACTGAGTATGCAGGTTTGCTGCAACGGGAGTATTTTTAATTTTGATGTTTCCTTAAATTTTATCTTTTTTAAATAATTTGTTTTGTTTTTCTTAAGCAATTTTAACAAACTGTAGTGGAGTGAATAAACTGGATACAGTTTTTACTGATTAAAACATGTTTTTAAAGGCTCAGTATGTTACACTTGCCCAAAAAATCGTAATTGCTAAATCAGCAACTTTTGAAACATTTTTTTAAAGCTTTAGGTTTTGTAACTAGTAATAATTGGCCACGCTGAGTGCTTCCTACCCTGTCCCTACTCCCCTGCACGCAGCCGTGACCTTCACTGCGTACGCAATCGTACATATTCACATTTCTTCTATCAAGAGCTCCTTTATACAAACATAAGGAAAATATCTAAGTTTACACACAGGAGGGATCGGAGACGACTGAAACGAGACATTTTACCATTGATTGACAGTAAAACTGTGAATGTTGAATAAAATTATATATTTATTTGTATTCAATAAAATTATTTAATAAATCTTTCAATAATTTATTCAATATTATATATTGGGCTAATTGCGGGCCGGTTAACAACTGTTGGCGGGCTGGATGTGGCCTGCGGCCCATAGATTCAAGACCCCTGCATTAGATTAAATCAACATATAGAGGTCTAGTTTACGGTATTAATTTTATTTTTTACCCTCTTTAACATGATATGCAACTTGAAAAATAAAAACAACCCCCAGCAACCCCTATTTAGGGGTGAGGGTTGAAACCCTTAACCACTTAAAAAAAATACTTTGACTTATGCTAGTAACTAGTAACATTTACCAAAGATTGTTTAAAAATTATCAGCCGTTCAAAAATTAAGAGGGGGGGACCTATTATGGGACACCCGGTATAATGAATATCAACTGCCCAGATATTAACTATTATTGATTTAAAAATCATGGAACAATACACAAGGAAAAATAAAACCTTTGCTGCTCCTGGGCTATTTTCCCATAGCTTAATAACATAAAGGAGATGGGGATTTGAGGAAGTATATATTGAAGCTGCATCAGCTCATTTGGCATTTATTTATCTATAGTACCTGGGTGGCCGAACTTTGCTCGGGGGAAGGCCAGTCAGATTGTTTAGATGACTTGGAGTAATATTTCACCTCTTCCAGGGGGAAGAGGTGAAGATTTGAGTGAAGATTATATAGGTAGAGTATTAAAATAAATCAAAGCTATAAATAACAACTGGAGTGGCCTTAAAAATATAGAAAAGAGGCAAATGAGTTATAAAAATCTGATTATCAGTAGGGACTGATACTGTAATCAGATTTTTATAACTCATTTCCCTCTTTTCTATATTTTTAAGGCCACTCCAGTTGTTATTTATAGCTTTGATTTATTTTAATACTCTACCTATATAATCTTCACTCAAATCTTTTAATCTCTGCTCTCAGGAAACCACATGTTAATAACCATAAACAACATGAGTATTACTTTGACATTTCATTGATTGATTATAAACAGCTGTTACAATTCTTTTGTTTTGATTTGAAACTCCATAAGCCCAATGCTATTTTTTTATTTTTTACTTTTCATTTTCGGTTTTTTACACTATTTGATTTTTCCTGGGGATGAGACCTGTCTAGAACTTATTTTGATCCCAGAAATTAGTTATTTCTAACATTTGAAGGTTGGTGCCGTTATTGAGATCAGTATCGCAAGCAAGCACGGCCGGACGCACACAAACCTTACTCTTATTAGAGGATAGGATAAATAAAATTGGAGTTTTGTCTGTACATTATTTGGAATTATGAATTTTTTGCATATTTTCACGTTTTACACCCTCGAGAAGCCAAAACAAGTCTTATCTCAATTTCTGTCTGTCTGTCGGTAACGCTCAAGGACAGGTTTTTGTTCGCATTTCATGGTAAAACTCGTGCACTGACTTTGATGAAACTTTGTTTTTTGTTCTACGCATGCGTGAGAATGTTTTAGCCTACTTTAAACTGGCATACGCCTTTTAGAAAAAATATGGCGGCCGCTCAAAAACGTGATTTCGTGCGGTTTTGGTCATGTTTTGTTCGCTTTTCACAGGGTAATAGGTGCACTGATTTCGATGAAACTTTTTACTTTCTCCCCCTATACATAGTATATGGAGAAAGTATAATTTTCCTCAAAATTTTTGAATTTGAGTTGTTAGTGGAAATATTTGTTTTGGTTCTCCCTGAACCCAAAAACGTGATTTTTATGCGGGGTGTGTGTGTGTGTGTGTGTGTGTGTGTGTGTGTGTGTGTGTGTGTGTGGATGTGTAAAGAGCTAGAGCCCTAACCAATGGGTATATTTTTATGAAATTTGGTACTAATCGACGATATCTCCAGGCGTTTTTTGAATTTTTTATTTTGAAGGGTAATTATTCCCCATAAACCGATAAAAAACATGAAAAATCAAAATTTCTCAAATACGGCTTTAAAGATTTTGATTAAAATTTAGTGGTTTGTAGAGCTTTAGGTTTCCTAAAAAATGGCAACACCCGCATTTCTGTAAAAATTCGGGTTCAGAAATACAGGACTTAAAACACATCAAAAATTTAGTTTTTATTTTTCATAAAAAAACATAAATGTTAAAAAAAATCCTTACCACCATTAAAAAGAGCTCAAAAAACTAAATAATTTAATATTTTGAATTATACTACGATTGTTGTTGGTTGCGAAGAAAATTTAAATATATTTTTCCCTTCATTATTCTCCTGCTTTAGTTTTTTCTCAAAACTATTCTTTTAACTTAAAATCTAACACTCAAAGAATATCTAAGGCTTAAACTTTGTGTGTTTGTGAATTTATTAGTCTATATTTATATTCAAAAACAATATATTATTTAAATTTTCCGTCTTCAATCTATTCCAGCGGTCGTTCGTCACCAGTTTGTATTTGAATACAAATATTGGAATACACTGTACTCGAAAAATTAAAAGTATTCGATTCTCCCATCACTTAAGTTCTTGTTTAAAACGTTGCATGAAGATTGGTAGTAAATAACATAAGTATACAGAGTGGATATGACTTAAGAATATTTATTCCATAAACAGATGTTGTGCATTTCTTATTTAATACGTTGAGTGAGGATTGGTAATAAATAACATAAGTATAGAGAGTGGACATATGATATAAATCTATATTTGTCAGACTCAAGCACTCACTGACATAGTGATCAATTTATCCGAAAAACGACAATGTCTATGAAGATGGAATTTCGCATGGTGGTTCCCCCTATGCTGCAGATGTAGGTTTAAACATGTCCTATAGGAGGGTTCTTCGCTTATTTACTTTTATGGCAATCTTATAAGTATTAGTATGTACGGACCTTTGTAAGTTGAAATTCGGTAGGAACATAACTAAACATTCTAATACCAAAACGAAACGCAAGCCTATTCCCGTTACGAAAATGTTTAAGGGCTTCGTCCCCCGGAATTTCAAAATATAATCTTTTAACAATCTTTCACATACTACTGGACTGATGGAGCTGAAATTCGGTAGGAATATAGCTGGTAAATAGCTCAATGCAGACATTTACCTACTCCATATGAAATATACTCCAGGACTCTGGCCCACTGGCCTTTAATATAAGCGTGTTAATCATCACAGACCAACTACTCAACCATAGAGCTGAAATTTGGTACCTTAAAGGAATTAACAACATCATGGGGAGTCATACTCTAGAGATTTTACGCAGACACCTTGTCGTGCGTGAGAAATGGGTGGACGAGATCTACGCCTCTCTAAAAAGATATTTCATGTTGCCGACCACTGAGTGTCTGAACTTAACAGTAAATATTAAAATATATTTTGGAGAAGATTGATTAAGGGGTTAAGCAGTTTTCTTATGACCTTGTGAAAGTTGAGATTGGGACAGTGAAAAACAAAACATGTAGTCTCATAAACATCTCTCCTTCACTTGGCACAATCGATGAATCACAGGATTTATTATCGGCTGTTTTTTATCAAGGTTTATAAACAGTTTAGCTTTGATGTAATTGTACATTAAATGTATGTTAAATGTAATTTTAATATTGTAAAATTATATGGGTGTTATTTTCTTTAATTAATCTACTATTTATACATGCAACCCATACATACATATTTTAACGGTACAGTGACTTTTTCAATAAATACAAGCTATTACAAACATAATAAATAAGAACAATTATGAACAAACGAAAGGTGACGTAAGAGGATGATGTCCAGTTGGGGTTGGGTCCCTCGGTCCTCGTACATCCCCAGTTCACTTTACCTGCAACCGCAGGGCAGGTTTTATAAAATATATCATCATTTACCCGTTTACATCGGTGGTGCGAGAACCATCCTCTTACCCTTACCCATTATCTTAGTGAACTAAAGTGCAAGCACAGTACAAAAATTACTATGTAGAACATTAATCAAAATACTATTAATAATAATAACAATTATACTGCATTAGCAAATTTCTTACAGCAAAATGAGTATTGTGATATCATAACTTACACACAATGAATTTAAAACAAGATACCCCCGTCACAGCAAACATGCGTACTCAGCGAATTTCCAATGCAAATATATATGTGACTAACTACTACATAGAGCTATTTACCAAGTTTCACAAAAACACATCCATAAATAAGTGATATATAGCATTTTATTTATTCTCCATAAGAATAACATTAGGGTTGAGGAGACAGGTTTGCTGCAACGAGGAAGATAAGTAATGTGTTTTTTTTTTTGCAATTATCAATACAATTGAACCAGGTGAAGCTACATACCAAGTTCTCTTAATGTAGGTTCATAATTAAGGGAGTATTACAACTTTACTTATTCTCCATATGAATAACATGGGGGCCGAGTATGCAGGTTTGCTGCTACGGGGACTATCAACAAAAAACTTGTTTTTTGTGCTAATATCAATATACCACAACTAGTTGAAGCCACATACCAAGTTTCATCAATATACATTCATAAATAATCGAGATATAGAATTTTATTTATTCTCCATAAGGATAACATTGGACAACGTACTGTGTTTGGCACTTCGAATATCTCTGCAACGGTTGGACGTAGAACAACGATTAAAACACCAAAATGTTTTTTTTTTGAGCTAAACACTTAATAAACAGAAATGTGAAATTTTTAGTAAAACTATCTGAGAAAAATCTAAAAACCTTTTTCCCGGAAGAATAACATGGGACACTTTTTTTGGATTTTCTCCGCAACCACTTAACCTAGGTTAATGATTCAAAATACTGAATTATTTGATTTTTAAGCTCTATAAAATGGCTATAACCAAAATTGAGTGTTTTTAACATTTTGGGGTCAAATTTGCAAAAAAAGATTTTTAGAAAATTTTGTAAACCCCCATAAACCCCCTTCCTATAGTGCGATCGATCTGGTTTTCGAACTTAAAGTCATAAATGCTACTCTCCACATTTTTGCCAAATTTCATCAAAATCGGGTGTTTCTTTCAAAAGTTATCGCGGTAACGGACACATGTATATATATATAACACAGAAAAACATACCTGAAGGTTAATACAAAATCACATAAAACCAAAATTATCTACAAAAACAGTTTATATTTCGGTTTACACCATCTTCAGAACTTGATACAATAAAATTAGATCTGTGTATCAATAAATAAAATAAATTCTAATTTTGTATCAAGTTCCGAAGATGGTGTAAACCGAAATATAAACTGTTTTTGTAGATAATTTTGGTTTTATGTGATTTTAGCGAATTTCCCCTATAGGGAAGAATTAGCGAATTTCCCCTATAGGGAATTAGCGAATTTCCCCTATAGGGAAGAAGCTATTACCGTAGTCGGCATGGTAAGACCTAGGCCCGGGACCATGATAACTTTTCGTTTTGAGGTCCCCAGACCCCAAAAACACCATTCGTTCGATACTGTATATATATATATATATATATCTATATATATATATATATATATATATATATATATATATATATATGTGTCCGTGAGCACGATAACTCTCGTAAAAATGATCCGATTTTGACGAAATTTGGTATAAATATGTAAAGAAGCATTTATGACTTTAAGTTCGAAAACCAGACAGATCGACTTATCGGAAGGGGTATTTTGGGGGGGTTTTGTACCCCAAAAATGGGTTTTTTGAATTTTTGACATATAATTTTTGAAAAAGTCAAATTTTAGTTTTGACCATTCGATTCAGCTTAAAAAAACACACAATTTGGTATTTCGATCATTCCTCTACGTCAATTGGTTACCGAGATATTGAAAGTGCTAAACACAGTACGTTGTCTAATGTTATTCTTATGGAGGAAAAGAAATTTTTTTTATCTCGCTTATTTATGAACGTATACTGACGAAATTTGGTATACAGCTTCATCTCGTTGAGGTCTATTGATATTTGCTCCAAAAAATTGTTTTTGCATAATTCTTCCGTAGCAGCAAACCTGCGTACTCAGCCCCCATGTTATTCTTATGGATAATAATTAAATGCTCTGTCTCCCTTAATTATGTACATCAATGAATAAAAACTGGTATACGACTTCACCTAGTTGAGTTATATTGACATTAGCATAAAAACCCATTTTTTGTGTTCCTTGTTGCAGCAAACCTACGTACTCAGCCCCAATGTTATTCTTATGGAGAATAATTAAAATTGTATATATCGCTTATTTGTGAATATATTTTTATGAAACTTGGTAAGTGGCTTTATGTAGTATTAAGACATTTATATTTACATTGGAAATTCGCTGAGTATGCAGGTTTGCTGCGGCGGGGGTATTATATATATATATATATATATATACATATATATAAATTTGAACGAATAGTGTTTTTGGCATCTGGGGACCTCAAAACGAAAAGTTATCATGGTCTCGGGCTTAAGTCTTACCATGCCACCTACAGTAATAGCTTCTTCGATCCCTTTGGGGAAATTCGCTAAAAGAGACCCTAGACTTTACTAAGTCTAAATAGATGAAAATTCCATACACTGAAAATAGTGAGTATTGGTTTGTTTATAATATAATCAGTAGTTAATATGATGTTAATATTTCTAGTGTAAATACCTATATTTTAATTATTAAATTGAAAAAGAATTGATTTTAAACTCCATTTAAAAATGGATTTTAATTTTTTTCTTGCTACTTAGTTTGGAAAAATGAGTCAAAACTAGTTTAGTATTATAAATATATTATAAAAGGTCAGAATTCGTATAATATTTATTTATGTAGCTCTAAAAGAACAAGCTTTTATATAGAAAATATAGGATTACGCTGAGGTTCTGCCAAATATCACTTTACTTAGGAAATAAGATTTTATAACGTTTTTAAGTGTGCCAGATTAAAGCATGGACGTTTTAGGCGTGTAAATTCAAAACATATTTTGGTTAGTTTGATAATCTTGCCTCTTCATTTGAAGCAGTCACGCGATTATTACCGTTAGTAAATTTCAAGGCTCTGCATCGATCTTCCCCTGCTTCATAAGAATCTGCGCAGTAAGAAACTAACTATACTTTGTGTGTTTCTTGTAATTTTTGCTAAGCAAGAAATTTTGTAATGACAAACCAATTTTATAATTACTAATTCCCTCTCCACTACTTCAAAATGATGTTCTTTTCAAATATGACCTTAAAATCAGTAAATCAATTAATTTGACCAAGTTTTAAGCTTTCTACATTTTAGTTTAAACCTTTTGGGCTGACACCACAACAATTCAAAGATAGCGTTAGTACATATAATTCAAGTTCTTAAACTGATTATTAATTGCCATCAGACAGGGGTTCAGGGCCAGATTCAGGAGCTGTGGGCTCCGGTGGTGCGGGCCCTTGTTACCGTCCAGGTCCAGGTCTGTGAATTTGTTATTGATGTATGAGGCCTTTGTTTGTAGTTCTGTGTGGTACAGGCCTCCAGGCACTCACTTATGGCCCTGCAGGGATTGAAATATTTAATGGACATTTAAAAAAGGATTTTCTTTTATTAATGTTTAATACGATTCAACTTATATTATTTGCCTTTGAAACACGGAGCATAAAAGTTGGCCGAATTTAATGTGTCTTACTTTTGATCACGGCTCGCCACCGTCTTAAATCACGATTCGCCGCATTTCAAAGATGGAACCATTTTGATGTTATACTTTCTGTTATGGTATGTCGATCACTTGTACCTTGTACGCAGGGCCGGATTTAGGAGCTGTGGGTCCCTAGGCTCAAGCCAGTAGTGCAGGCCCTTGTTGCCGTCCAGGTCCAAGCTGGTGACTTTTATTTTTAGCTTGTATGAGGCTCTTGGCTCTTGAATGTGGTTATGTGTGGCGCGGGTCCATAGGCGCGTGCCTATGTAGCCTAAGCTTAAATCCAACCCTTCGTATCATATACTATATAACTACAGTATTGTATTTAGTCTATGCTTTTATATATGGCTTGCCGCCTTTAAAATATGGCGAGGTATAAACAGTAACATTATCCCATGATGTAAATTTAATGTATCATCTACTCTGGACCTTCAGGACTTTCCTTAATATTTATTCTGTTTTCTGTCGGCAGTCGACAAAACTGATATTTTGAAACCTACAGGTGGTAATGCTGCACTACCAATACAGAGACAGAAGGAGTTGCTTTTCTTTTTCAGTTTTAACTTTAGTTATGGTGGAAGGAACAACCCTCTTATAATAATTGCCCGGTTATTATTGATAAACGGAAAGACATTTATCTTAAAAGCGATTGTAAAGACAATTTTGCTGTTGGTTGTTACCAGCTGTATAAACGAAAATAATAATGCCTCTTTTCAAAGGTAAGGCCTTAGGTTATTTTCTGCATGAGACAGCACTTTTTAAACATAACCTCATCAAATTATGTACTCATTATTTAGCTTAGGCCTACATTTCTTTAAAGTAAGTAATGTTATTATTACCTCTGTAGTTATTCCAGAAACATTTATAGTTTTCAAGTTTTCTTTGAAACATCAGTAGGCCTACAATTAAGATCACAGATAAGCCTGTAGCAACATTTTTTAACTTAACATGTTTGAATGCCCTTGATTTAAGAGAGTCTTAAAATTGATCCTTCATGAATTAACAATGACAGTTAATGTTCCAGTAAAAGTTAAATGGGGAAAAGAGCTGTACAAGGATGTAGAGGTTAATACAGAAGATGACCCGTTAGTCTTCAAAGCTCAACTGTTTTGTTTGACTGGAGTTCAGCCTGAGAGGCAGAAGGTCATGGTCAAAGGACAGACGTTAAAGGACACAGAATGGGGAAACATCAAACTAGACAATGTAAGTATTTTCTTGGTATTTTATAAATTCTTTTACCCTTATGTGTTAACCCCTTGAGTGCCACGCAACGATATATCGTTGTGCACGGAACATCCGAAAAATACTTCACAACGATATATCGTCGTCGGTGGTCTTACCGAAAAATACATTGCAACGATATATCGTTGTTATGGAAAATTTTTCTTACGTCATTACTTTTTACAATTTCTTACAGGTGATTTCCAGGATAGTTTCTAGCTCTATAAATCTAGTAGTTATTTGGTGAAAATCTTATATTTGAACAATGTTTATTTATCTGAAAAAATATAACAAATTTCCCGCATGTATAATATTATGTACCTATTCAAATTTTTTATTTTGTATTTTTTAGATATTATATATGTGCATAATATTATAGCTAAACTTTAAACTGACAAAACAAAAAAGGTTTCATAATAATATCTTACCAAATAAAAAAGTTATTGATTTTATGTACAAAACCCTTGCAAATGTTGATTTTGTGAATCGTTGTAATAGAAAATTTTTCTTACGCCATTACTTTTTATTATTTCTTCCAGGACATTTCCAGGATATGTTCAGGTAAACATATACTCCATAAATATACGAGGCCTAGTTAGTCTGCTTTATGAAATAAAATTGTAATAAAACTTAAACCCTTGAATAAAGTTAGGCTACTGTCTTGTGTACTAATTTGCCGTTTTTATATTTTTTTACATTTATGGAAATAACTTGTCCGCCTAAAGCCCAAATTTAATGAAACTTTCAGGAAATATTTTGGGAAACATGTCCTCTATAAATCTAGTAGTTATTTGGTGAAAATCTTATATTTGAACAATGTTTATTTACCTGAAACAAATAAAAAAAATTAAAAGAAATTTCCCACATACATATATTTATTCAAATTTTTTATTTTTTATTTTTTAAATATTATATATGTGCATAATATTATAGCTAAACTTTAAACTTACAAAACAAAAAAAGTAATAATAATATCTTACCAAATAAAAAAGTTATTAATTTTTTTGCAAACCCTTGCAAAATGTTGATTTTGTGCCTGGCACTTTTGGGATATACTGTGTTAAAAACTCTGGCACTCTAGGGATATGACGACCGAAAAACTCTGGCACTCAAAGGGTTAACTGTCACTGCAGCGACACTTGTTGGCCTACCCTCCTCCCTTGCTTTGGAGCATTAACTTAACTTACATTGACAGCAATATTCATGCAGCTTATTATAAAATATACTCTTGTAGTTAACTCAAGCACTGTGTTACATCATATTTGTATGTGATTACAGTGGTGCGTAACGAGACCTATGGTTCTCGTTTGGTGTGATTACGGCTGTCCGATACGAGACCTTGAGATCTCGTTGTGCAGACGATCTTTTGTACATCATAACATTGAAACGAATAGAAACAGATCACTGTGTGGTGTATTTTTGAACTATCACACTGTTGCCAACCTACAGCCTACTCAGGATTTGAATATGACACAATAGTACGAGGCACTGAGATCTCATACTGCACATTTACGAGGAAAATCACCAAAACACACCACAAATCAATTTAGGTAATTGCAATAACAGCAAACAACTTTTGGCACAATGTTGTGAACGGAACGTACTCAAGAGCTCGCGGCGCTCTGAGCAACTAAGCTTCGTTGCGAGGTCCGGGGTTCTCATATCGTATAATAGAAATCATTTATTCAGTACGTTACGAGATCTATAGAACTCGTTTGTTGTCATGGTTACCAATCAATCCAGCAATCAACAAGCTTTATGGCTTTATGGCTTTATTATGTTTTTTTTTTTTTTTTTTTAATGTGATGTGTGTTGTCTTTATATATATATCTTATTTACCTATATTCTCTATGTCAATTTACATCGACTTATCGACACCGTACCTGAGGAAAGAATATCATATTATGCAAGCGCACCAAATATAGGTTATGGCATGAGACCTTGGGACCTCATGACACAGTGAACGTGTTAATTTACGGATTAGCTCGCGTAGATATCCACGAAATTGGTGGCCGACGTTTTGGATAGCCTATATTATGCATCTTCAGTAGTGAAAACGTACTAAACACTCACTCATTGTCAATGTCGGCCACCAACTTCATCGAAATCTACACAGGCTAACCCGGAAATGAACTACAATAGTGTATCTTCGGACCGTGGAAGACTACTCAATACAATTTTAATAAATACCAAATACAATCCAGTCATACTGAACTGTATTAAATTGGTCGGGCAACGTATGAGGGTACACTTTCATAAGCGGAACGATACTAAAAAAAAGAATGAAATTGTTCAATATCGATTGTTTAGGTTAATTCGGTTACGTTTGGTCTCAAAGAGGTGGAAGGCATCATCTTGGATTTTGGCCTGGTAGAGTATTTAAATAACTCAAATTTTCGAGTAGGCTACTTGCCCAAAGTTTTGAGTTCATATATTACACCACAAATGTATAGCCTAGGCAAATTTAAAATAAGCTAAAATTTTTAGAATTTTAATTCTTGGATATCTTTTCTTTAACTCATCGGTTCTTAGAAATTAGGGTGTAGTATTTTGCCATATAATAAACATTTTTAATGAGTTAACACGTTAACTGCCATGCCGACCCGATCGGGTCGACCGCATAATGGTGCTAAGCGGGAATGTGCCGACCCGATCTGGCCGGCTGACTGACATTGGCGGTAGTTTTCTTTTCCGCCACTGAGTGCTCTCAGCTGCTGTCGCCCAGACTATTACGTCAGAAGACTTTTTACGGACAGGCAACACGAGCGCTAGTGAAGCAGCCCATATCCTGTGCGATCTCAATATACTGCCCTACCTGCCTACCTGATACGATATTTTGCCGATTGCATCATCTCACTAACAACTCTCGTTGAGTGGTAGGATATGAAGGTTATGAGAGTGGTAGCGCTTGCCAGAAAAAAATGTATTGCTTAAGCATTAGATTACATGGTAGTAAAAATCAAATTATTAAATATAAATACCACCGGAGATTTAATTATTATTGATTATTGACATCTTTTATGATGTCCTAACATGATTTTGACCACAGCAGTTATCGTTGGAAGAGCTGAACAGTATTGAGAGCGAGTCGAAATTTGGAACAGACTCCCCTTTAGGATTCAATTAATTTAATTTTAAAACAAATACTTTACGTTATTATGTAACGGAAACCTTTTTAAACATTGAGAGTGTTTGAAGAATTTAAGAAAACTAATTTTGAATTATATGAAAAAGTGGTGATTAATTAATACAAAATGTACTAATAAGGTTATCATTTGATAGTCTTGTGAGTTATCGCACCTACGGGCATATATATATATAATATATATATATATATATATATATATATATATACATATCAATACATATATATATATACAAATATATATATATATATATATATATACAGTTTCAAACAAATGGTGTTTTTGGGGTCTGGGGACCTCAAAACAAAAAGGTATCATGGTCCCGGGCCTAGATCTTACCATGCCGACTACGGTAATAGCTTCTTACCTATAGGGGAAATTCGCTAAAACAAATAATTTTCACATAGTTAACTGATTAGCCTATTTAATACGGCAACGACCTGGTTTTAAAATCTTATGATTTGTTTGATTACTAATGCGTAGATCAATGACAATGTTAGTGTATAAATTATTTAAGTAAATAATAAATATGATCTAATTTCTTAATATAAATTTGTTAGTACGGATTGGGAATGAGGGGTACAGTTTCCTAAGTGGCCACCAACTAATCAGTTGTGATGTATCGATCTTAAATATTCGATATATCGAATTGCATTTTAAATCGATATTTAACCAAAATAACACAAACACCCAAACCCTTGAGTCATCATGGCGTGTGTTGAAACGGACTCTAAAAACTGGAATTAAGAGCGATGATGACAGTTACAAATAATATTATAATGAAACATTTAACAAGTAACAAACAGACGAAAACTAAAATTTAAAAATTCAAAAAATAATAAGGAAACGTATAACCAAGCTAAAACTTACAATCTTTGTCAGAGTTCCGTTCATTCAGTTCATGAAAGCAGCCCATTAAAGTTTACCCTGGCAAAGATAATTTAAGTTTTAGCTTCATTAGACATTTCTTTATTTTTTTTTTAATTGTAGTTTGTTATTTATTGAATCTTTCATTAAAATATATTTGTATCTGGCATCGCATATTATTTATTTACTGTTAAAATGTGATTCAAAATATCGAGTGCTCCGATTTGATATATCGAATGTTTAAGATTGATATATCGTATCCGATTAGTTGGTGGCCGCTTATGAAACTGCTCCCTGGGTGGCTTAAGAGGGTGGAAATGTTTAATATTGTTAGTTAAATTGATTAACTTCCAATGGATACTCACTTTAATAAAATATAAATATACAAATTAAATATGTTTAACAAACTAGTTAATTTATAAAGAATTAAATTTATGTTTTTTGCCTCCGTTAGTTGAAAAAGCCTGAAAACATTCTCACTGAGCCCTTCGCAAAATATAGTGAAACGTAAAACAGTTTTAAGAAAAGCAAATAAATAATTGTGGAGCTAATGTCACAGCTTAACAGGGAGATGAGTTATCTATTCTGTTTCACTTTGACTCGTTTCTCTTCGGCCATTCCGAGAACGTTCGTTCAGAATGGCAGCGTGCGGCCTTCGGAATCATTCGTTTATCTCCGGCTATTCGTAAGTGCGGTGCCCGTCAGGGACGAGACATAAGTGGAGACCACAGACTACAGACGACACACATTCAGTTGTTTTGGTTAGCTGCTATTGTCAACATCCGGCCGTAGTCTGTTTGACTGCAAAATCAGTTGAGCGACTTTTTGCTTACCACCTACTACCCAACCCAAGACACATCTGAATATTTCCGGAAAATGAAAAAATAGAAATATACCAAAATAATAATCCAATTATAGTTTATTACCACCCTTTTTACAATTAAGAGTTACCCTGAAAATATCAAAGCAGTTTATTAAACTGTTAAAAAGGAGTTAGCGTAACAAGAGAGTGACTAAACACGAGTATGAAGGATTCAACTCGCTTCGCTTGCTTCATCCAATTAGTATTAATTGTATTATGCATAAAATTATTGTGATTAGCAACCTTTGTTTTATTGCAACTTCAATAGAAGATGGTGTTAAGTTGCAATATTAATATCTTTCTATTTAAGATGCTTATCACCTTATTTTATTACTTACTGGTTAACAAATCCAGATTATTGTCAATGCTATATATACATATATTGTCAAATGAAAATATTTTGCATTTAATTTGTAAGGTTGATTACCTACCATTGCTGTTGGATTGTTAAACCATTGAGTGTTTACAGTTGTTTTGAGCGTAGGCTATATTGTTTGTTTCTACCAGGGAGCTATGGTTTTGATGATGGGCAGCAAAGAAGAGGACGTTCCGACGGAGCCTGCAGTCAAGCCTGTCTTCGTGGAGGACATGAATGAAGCAGAACTGGCGACTGCGGTATGTGCTTTGTGTTCTACTCATTGTTTCTGTGCTCTACTGTCAGTTATGCTGTCCTCCTCAGGATTCCTATAGCTTCATTCTCTTAGGACCTACCATTCCGCAACCTTGAGAAGTTGTGGGTAAGGTAGGGAAATTAAGAGAAAAAATCAGATGACAGGTGTGAACAAGCCATTTAAGAATAGATTTAGCGTGCTGTAAACAGAAACAACTTGTTGAAGAGCTAAGATAAGCTAAGGTAGAGCCAGCGTCTCTCTACCACTGTTAAATATGTTTACAGCTATATTTTTCAAAAACTGTTATCCCATTCTGAATTTAGAAAATCTTTAAAAAACCTTACTTTAGCATGTCATGAGATGTGGGTGTAGTTTGAAATGCGTCCGCTATGATTTGAGGTGTGAAAAATGGCTTTGACTTCCGTGGTTGAATTTGCTGCCCCCCGCAGTGATATTGTCACCAAATACATATTATTATGCTTTGGGTACTCCTTGGTCTGATTTACATATGATATTACTGGAAACAATTTAACCAAACCAAAAATCAAATACAAAAATTGTAACCAAATAATAATTCCATTTTCATTTAAAAACTATCCTACCAAATTCATAATCCGGATCATCAGGGTTGAACTTTTCAAAATAATGTCATAACACATGAACATAAGCAACACCGCGCACAACGCAGTACAATTTAGAACAAATCAAAACGACAAAAACCAACAGTATAATTTAAGAACTATAGCAATTCCAAACACATACAGACTCAAAATTGTGACATAGTTACAAAATCAGCCACTTTGTGTTTTCAGCACAGTGCAGTATGAGCCACATTGATAGGAAGTAGTCACATAAACGTATGTGACTGGTGCTGAGCAATGTTTAAAAGGTCTTATTCTGTTCCTGACCTTGAAACCAAACATTTAGTAATGCACTATAGGATGGCAATAAATACGTTCACCCGGCTTACGATTGAACACTCACATGACAGCAAATACATCCACCCGGCTTCCAAGAACACCCACGTGGCAGTAAATGCGTTCACCCAGCTTACGATTGAACACCCACGTGGCAGCAAATACATCCACCCGGCTTCCGATTGAACACCCACGTGGCAGCAAATACGTCCACCCGGCTTCTGATTGAACACTCACGTGGTAGCAAATACGTCCACCCGGCTTCCAATTGAACACCCACGTGGCAGCAAATACATCCACCCGTCCCAGGACTACCTTAAGACTGGTCTATACCAGTTTTGAGGCTGACATTGGGTACAGCAAATGAAGTTGTCATTACATATGGTAAGTCTTTTGGCTGTCCATTATGACTAACTTCCCTTTCACCTTTGGTCCTCCATTTGCAGCAGCTAGGGACAGAGTCTCCGGGTTTGGTCCCCACCTGCCAACCTGAGAATGAATGGTCCCTGGCTGTTGTACATGGATACCCTGTCAGTTGAGTTGACCTGTTGGAGGGCAAAATGAGGGTCCCCTGTTGAGAGCCTCATCCCAGCTGTCACAGGGGCACGGGAATTGGCCCTCTGAGGGGTCGATTTGGCTGCCGTCCCTTCCCACCCTTTCCTTTCCTGCTATATCCTATCTTTCCGGTAACCTTGGCAATATTCCCGCTTGTGGAAGAGGTGACTAGCAGCAAAGCTGGGGTTTCCTAATCCGCCAATAACAACAACAACAACAACAACAACAACATAGCAACAACAACTACATCCACCCGGCTTCCAATTGAACACCCACGTGGCAGCAAATACATCCACCCGGCTTCCGATTGAACACTCAAGTGGTAGCAAATACGTCCACCCGGCTTCCGATTGAAAACCCACGTGGCAGCAAATACGTCCATCCGGCTTCCGATTGAACACTCACGTGGTAGCAAATACGTCCACCCGGCTTCCGATTGAACACTCACGTGGTAGCAAATACGTCCACCCGGCTTCCAATTGAACACCCACGTGGCAGCAAATACGTCCACCCGGCTTCCGATTGAACACTCACGTGGTAGCAAATACGTCCACCCGGCTTCCGATTGAACACTCACGTGGTAGCAAATACGTCCACCCGGCTTCCGATTGAACACCCACGTGGCAGTAAATGCGTTCACCAAGCTAACGATTTAACACCCACGTGGCAGTAAATGCGTTCACCAAGCTTACGATTGAACACCCACATGGCAGCAAATATGTCCACCTGGCTTCCGATTGCACACTCATGTTGCAGCAAATGCGACCACCCGGCTTTACAGTAACTTAACACTAGTAGTCTGTTTTTGATGAAATTTGGTATGTAGGTGCCAATCCACGATATCTCCAGGCATTTTTTTATTTTTTGAATTTTTGATCTTTAAGGATAATTATCCCCAAAACCGATTAAAACATGAAAAATCCAAATATCTCAAAAACGGCTTTAACGATTTTGATTAAACTTTTGTAGTTTGTAGAGCTTTACGTTTACAACAAAGTGACACCATCCGCATTTCTAAAAAAATTCGGGTTCAGAAATTAGAAGGCTTAAAACATCCAAAATTAAGTTTTTGGATTTAAAAGTGGATTTAAATTCGGTTTCCTGATATCGTTTATTTGAAAGATATTGTAATACTCACATGTTTGACAATTTGGTAACCGTTGTTTAGTTAGCTAAAAAGAAGGCAATTCAGGTAATAGTGTACCGGTAGTTGAATAGCACACATGCATTGGACAACTATAAACAAATATACAGTTTGGATGGATAGAAAGTCATTGGTCATATTATGTATGTTTTGATCATACTGTTTTTGTTTTCCCAGATGGACCTTCCAGCAGGCTTGGCTAATCTCGGCAATACCTGTTACATGAATGCGACAGTGCAGTGTCTCAAAACTGTGCCGGAATTGAGAGAAGCTCTTCGAAAATTTGAAGGAGGTTTGTTGTTGCATTAGATAAAAAGTCAGCGAGTGAAATTCAAAAATCAAATTTTCATTAAATGCAGTTTGAAGTAGAAATCAGTAAAACTCGTGGTAATGCTTACATTTTTCATATAATAAGCTAAAAAACTAAAACTAAATATGAAATATAATGAACTAAAAAAAGAGCATGAATATTGAAATAGTTACTTATTTTTTTTCTGTTCCGCTGTGTTCCTATCTTAAATGCGGAGCTGTACCCCTACATGCAATAATGCTGGTGGTCAGAAGTAATAATTTATTTTATGCTACCTGTAATTACAATGTTCACATGTAGACAAGAAAATTGGGGATGGTTAAGAAAATTAGATTGTCAGGGAAGAGATAAAAATATCCCAAATATTAAAAAAATCATTAGTCTAGAATTGAACAATATCCTGTGTATGAATCTTGTGTATCTTTGTGAGTCGCTGGTGTAGTAGTCAAGGCGATGGACCTCGGAACTAGCAGCACTGACTTGGGTTTGAATCCCAGCCTTAACTAGTAAATTGTTTCAATACTGTCTAGCTTGTACTACAGCAGCTCGTCCCTTGCTTTGCTTGAAACGTCCCTCACTTAGGCCAAAGGCCTATGGGATGGGAACAGTATTAAAAAAAGAGGTTGCCAAACTCTTTTTAATGATAAAAATAATAGCACTCACCTTGCTCCTTGCTTGGTCTCAGCGATTATTAACATTTCTTGCAGTAAGACAGATGTTGTTCGCTATATTTAGAAAATTAAGATCAACCCACGATCTTAACTTATTATTTCAGTTTTACTGCCAAAGTTAATCATTCTAAAAAGTTGATGTCTTGTCTCTGAATGGGGGAAATCTGTACTCATTTGTCATGTCATATGTCATGTTTAGTAAAGTGAATTGCAAGGTATTAAGGTATCTCGTAATAAGGTGTTGTTTTTCCGATTTTTTAAGTGAACACTAGACCTATAATTTCAGAAGTTTTATTTTTTTTAAATTGGCAAATTGTAAGGAATCTCACAATTAATTTGTATTAGTCATATTATTTGTTTACGACAGCTTTATTTTACCTCGACTTATATAGGTATTGAAAATATTTGTAGGATAAATCATGATGAGTTATGTTATTGAGTTATAAAATAAATGAAGTTTATTTCCAAACATAACCTAACCTAACAAAAGTTGTTTTACTTAATTTAATCTTGAATTAATATAAGCTTGTGTACATCTGTTGAATATAACAATATGAAATTAGTTTTGATCGTGGGTTGCAGGTGTGTTGATCAGCAATAGCCTGCCAGCCCAGTCGATCACGGGAGCACTGAGGGACCTGTACGCAGCCATGGACAAGGGTCCGTCCATCGCGCCTCTGATACTGCTGCAGGTCATGCACATGGCCATCCCACGCTTTGCAGAGAAGGGCGAGAACGGCAACTTCATGCAGCAGGTTGGCTGGCTTTGGAGTAATTAATATGTCATATATACATTCTAGTTACTATAACCTTTCTCAGACCAAAGACAAGTCACAGTTTAACCCACCGGCATTCTAAGACCCTGTTTTTCTGTAGAAAGTTTAGTTTTCCTTCCTTGAAGGCTTATTTATCTAAACAGTTCAAAGTAATTCGTTCCATTTCTATTCCACAAACATTTATCCATCATTTCAAAGTTAACAAACACAAAAAAATCTAAGGTTTAAACAAGTCTAAATGACTTAATTGTTTCTGTTTTTATTCATGAGAGTTAAAAAAATAGGGATTCTTGTCTATGGATTATTTTCTTTCAACTTACTCTATCCACAATTCTCAGGCCGAAAAAAAACAAATCAAAATTGTTTATGATCAAATTCGATTTAAGAGTTTTCAAAATTCTCAATAATTGAGCGAGTTCTTCCCGCCAATTCACAATGAATTGCTAACGATCTTTAACAACCGAGCCATGTACTATAGACTGTTAGTGATGACCGCATCTTTTGATTTTGGTCAAATTGTAACCAAACACAACTTTCTCAGCCAAAAACATAAATTAGTTTAAAAAATAATGCCGATAGTTTGATTTCTGTATACTGTGTATATTTCTGTGTATATTGGTTGAAGAATCCACCACAGTATTATTGTTTGATGACACATATATTACAACAATAGTGTATGGTACAAAATGAAACATCTTGATTTTATAGGATGCCAATGAGTGTTGGATGGAGATGATTAGGATGTTACAACAAAAACTTCCCGCTGTAAAACTCGATGGAGCGGCCCAAGCTGCGTTTACGTAAGTAAAATATTTGATATTTTGACAATATTTACATTATGTTTATGCAAGATGTCAAATTAATGATAACACTGTCATTTCCTATAAAATCAGCCTCTTACTGCATTTCTGACATTTATTGAACCTTGAATGGAGTTGTTGGATATTCATTAGTATGTCAATTTGCAAAGGATAACATTTACGAAAAAGGTGATTACTTACTTACTTGGATACTTGGTAATTCTTCCAGTTGGCCAAATTGGCGTTGGATGTCTTCAAAATGCCAGGTAGGCCCTGGAAATTGTAAGGTTCTATCTTGGCGACGGTGAGGTTAGGTTAGGTTTAATTCAAAATTTCTTTTGCGTTATAGGTTCTCTGGCTGCACAAATCAAAAAAACTCTTCCATACTGTAAAAGCTGGTTAAAATGAGAAAAGTTTTCAAATCATTCTTGAACTTGTGAATTTGTTGTTGAGATTTAATTGAAGATGACCAAATTTGGAAATTTTTTAAGTTGTGCTAAACAGAAAAATTGTTTTTGTGTCAAGTGTTATACCTATGGACCGTGTTAATGTATTGTGGAGTGTGTGTCTTGATGTAAACTGACACCTCATATATGTAAATGCTGGGAACTGTTAACAGTCCCAATCTCACAAAGTGTTCTTTGTTTAGTAACAAAGCGATTCCATTGATAATAAAATAGAACTCAAAATATTGTTTAATTCTCTGGCTGACCTTATTGACATGTTCATTATGGGTTTAGACATGAAAATGCTACGTTTCTATGATGCTTGCACTCAACCATATAGAGGACAGAAGGAAGTTTTATGGTGAATAATTGTGACATACCACTTGACTTGTGTACGTAGTTCAGGTGCTAACCTAACAAGTTAGAGTTAGTATGACGCATATTTATTTTATTTTATTGATTACTGAATAAACCTACAGCCAAAAGAACTTTAACATTGTTTTAACATCAATAGACTAGAAAGATATAACAATACATAACTTGCATTTATTCCACAAATCAGGTTGCAATAAATAAATAAGCCCACACAAATAAATAAATATCATTCAACTAGATCAATAAATAATTCATGCAATACAAAATTACCCAAAAATACATTAAATACTACATAGTTGCATCCAAATTAATATGCAAGAAATTAAAACATAGTAAATTGCAGATTCAGGGAAAATTGCAGTAAAACATACATCACTATAATTAAGAGAGTGTTAATTAGTTATTCCAGTCTTTTATTGTTAATTGAGACAAACATGATTTTAAATCCGTACTCTTAAATTATATTTAAATGAATAAATATGTTTGAGTTTGAATGCTTCCTACAAGATTGTAAAGATATTTAGTACTGAATAACTTATTGGGTAATACAAATTAAAAGTAGCAATAATTGCTTTTTCCATTTAGTTAGCATCGAGTAAAAGCATTTGATACGCTTCACTTGCATCACCCATTGTCATATTCTTCTCTCGTGCGTCATATTCTTCTTCTCGAGGCATACTTTTACCACGCAAAAACGCTCAACTGAATAAAAAAATAGTAGTCAACTAAATGAAGACTGACTCTAAAGTAAGATGTTAGAGAACTGCATAAATTTGTAGTGAAAATGCGAATATAATTCTCCTCTAGAGATTCTAAGTTGGAAGTCATATTGTATGCGTTGTGTATTGCGTTGGCAGGTCAATAATCGACCAGTTCTTCGGCGGAGTGTTTGACGTGGAGATGAAGTGTGTGGAGGCCCCCGACGAGCCGCCGAGCCACAGCTCCGAGAGCTTCCTGCAGCTCAGCTGCTTCATCTGTACTGAGGTTAAGTACATGATGTCTGGCCTGAGATCGGTGAGTGACACACAATACAGTACAGTCAACTCCTGATTATCCGGAAGGGGGTTAGCCGAGTTGCGGTTTAACCGGGGTCACGAAAGGTTTTTTTTATCCCCTTCTGATCATAAATAGAGCAGTTTTATCAATTTATTTGATTAAATTGTCTCCAGAATCGTATACCGAGTTTACTTTATTTATCAGAATAAATACTATACAAAAAATTTAGTAACCACAACAAAATCCGAGAATCTGTCATCTTGCTAATGTGCCGTTGTCACGTGATAGGGAGCGATGACCTTGACACTGCTCTAGCCACCTGCACCTGCGCTGGGCAGAGTGACGGACGGACAGACGGAATACAAAAATTCGACGGGCTGACGACTAAAAATAGAAACCAGTCAAAACAATCACCTTCCCTCTCTGCTCACCCTCACTTCTATCTTGCCCCCAGTGCGTAATTAACTAGCATACTGTTCGGTGTAGTCTAGAGAACTTTAATCTGTTAAATACCATTCACGGAGTTTTGGAAAGTATTTTCTGCTATCAGCCATTGCTAGTAACCATAACTATTTATTATCTTCATTGTTTGTAGATTTCATTACATTTTCAAGATTTTCAAAGGTATTTGGTTGACAAAAATATGTCTTAAATGGCATTAAACACAATCTTGTAGGAGAAAAATGTTAATAAACATTTATTATATTCATAAAATTAGATTTAATGATCCCTTTGTTTTAACCGTAGTTTTGGGTTATCCGTGACCCTCCAACCGGTCACTACCCCGGATAATCGGGAGTTGACTGTAGTATACTAGTGTATGTTAAGACGTATCAGGATTAGGACAGAGGTCAGGTCGGTTTGCTCTACTTCTAAACAACATCCTTGTGTTATGAGGTAAAATTATTGGTCATTTATTTATTTGTTCATTCATTTTAGAAATATAAATTGAACACAGATACAATTTAAAGCTACAAAAGCCAAACATGGCTTGTCTGTAGCACATATTTCACTGATACACTAGAGTAAAAGTCCTTTTTGAGTCAATTAGTCTATCATTGACTTATTTCCACGTCCTTGATTGTAGTTGTAGATGAATAATATGGATTTTATGCCACAATTCACTAATATTAATATTATGAAAATAATCCATAAATATAAAATATGCCATACAATTATAATTATTTAGCAATACTCTTTCTATACTAAAATTAATACTATTAACATTAAATCAAAATTTAACAGATAAACAAAACAAATAAATACCCCCCGTCGCAGCAAACCTGCGTACTCAGCGAATTTCCAATGCATTGATATGTTTCTCACTAGTACATAAAGCCACTCACCAAGTTTGACAAAAATACATTCATAAATAAGTGATTTATTACATTTTATTTATTCCCCATAAGAATAACATTAGGACTGAGTACGCAGGTTTGCTGCAACGAGGAAGATAAGAAATGAGTTTTTATGCAATTATCAATATAACTGAACCAGGTGAAGCTACTTACCATGTTTTATTAATTTATGTTCATAATTAAGGGAGATATAAAACGTTACTTATTCTCCATAAGAATAACATTAGGGCTGAGTATGCAGGTTAGCTGCTACGGGGACAATCAACAAAACATTTATTTTTTGTGCAATTATCAATATACCAGTACAACATGAAGCCATATACCAAATTTCATCAATATACATTCATAAATAATCAAGATATCAAATTTTATTTATTCTCCATAAGGATAACATTGGACAACGTACTGTGTTTAGCACTTTGAATATCTCTGCAACGGTTTGACGTAGAATCACAATTTAAACACCAAAATGATTGTTTTGTGGAGCTGAAGTGATTGGTAAAAGAAAATGTGAAGTTTAAAGTAAAATTAACTGAGGAAAAGCCAAAAACCTTTTTCCCATAAGATTAACATGGGAGATTTTATGAGCATGTTTTTTGGATTTTTTCCGCAACCACTTAACCTAGGTTAATAATTCAAAATACCATATTATTTGTTTTTTTAAGCTCTATAACATGGTCTAAACCTAAATTAAGTGTTTTAAAAATTTTAGGGTAAAAAATGTAAAAAACTGATTTTTGGAAAATTTAAAACCCCCATAAACCCCCCTTCCTATAGTCCGATTTTTCTGGTTTTCGAACTTAAAGTCATAAATGTCAGTTTACACATTTGAGCCAAATTTCATCGAAATCGGACGTTTTTTACTCAAGTTATCGCATTCACGGACACATATATATATATATATATATATACATATATATAAATTTGAACGAATAGTGTTTTGGACATCTGGGGACCTCAAAACAAAAAGTTATCATGGTCTCGGGCTTAAGTCTTACCATGAGACCTACGGTAATAGCTTCTTCCCTATAGGGGAAATTCGCTAAAACTAACCTGCTACAAGTAAACAACCATAGATAATAACTAACAATACAGTAGAGTCTCACAAACTCGACACAATGTGGACTAAGACCCTTTCGAGTTTGTGAAATGTCGAGTTATCCAGAATTACATTGGAAGGGGAGAAAAACATATTATTTAGCTATATGGTGTACTGTATTAGATTATACTTAAACATATTACAGTATATAATGTATAATGATACTCTATTACAAACTTAGGAAAACTATAAAACTTATATGAATGACTTCAAACATGAGAGTTAATAATTAATTGTCCTTGTTTCCAAAAAAATGACGTGAGCTTTGTTTGCTTCTCATTTTGAACTCGGCAACGTGCAGCTGTATCGCGGAGGCGGCGCAACACTAAATTGCCCATAGCAGCGACTCCTTCTTGCTCGAAATAACACAGTGCACATTCAACGGCCTTTAGTCCTTCAGTATGACTTATTTTATTCGTTTCCACATCTTCTACTTCTTTGCCCTCTGGTTGATCTTTATCCGCATCTTTTGCTAGGACGGCATCAGCAATCTCGTCATCTCCCAACTCTTGTCCTGATTCATCTTGCTCAAACCACTTTTGTACATCACTTTCCCCAGCCTCTTCACAGCCCTCAACTCTATTTAATAATCCCAACAGTGCACTGGTGCTTTCTTCTTTATTTGGTACGGTAGGTACTTCCTTAAACTCGTTTCCATCATGATCAAGTAGTTTTCTCCAAGATCGAACAAGGGTTATGTTGTCGAGCTCATTCCATGCTTCATTTACCCACATAACTACAGATCAATTGATTTAAGTTTTTTAACCATGTCAGTACCCTCATCCATTGCTAAAATTAACGACGTTAAGAGTTTGTGTCGATATTGTTTCTTTACTGCTGCCAAAACTCCCTGGTCCATTGGCTGGCATAACGATGTGACGTTTGGAGGGAGAAAATAGGCTTTAATATCTCCATCACACAGATATTCAACATCGGGATGTGACGAGGCATTATGCATGATAAGGATAGCTTTACGTGGAAGATTCTTTTTTACTAAATATTTCTCGACGGATGGAACAAATATCTGATGAAACCAATCTTTAAATAAACTACCATCCATCCATGCATTCGATTGATTTCTATACCAGACTGGTAGATCATGAACTGTACCGTACTCATTTGTAATTTTTTTCACGTTCTTGAAGCATCGGGGATTTTTAGCCTTCACTATCAAAGCAAGTTTTAATTTGTGATCTCCAGTTGCATTAGAACAGGCAAGTATTGTCACCCTTTCCTTACTTCGCTTGTAGCCAGGAGCTGACTTTTCTTGTTTTTAAGCTAAAGATTTAGCTGGTAACATGCGGTAATTTAAGCCAGATTCGTCGCAGTTATATATCTGGTCTCCTGAAAGTTTCTCTTTCTCAATCAACTTATGAGACTTTTCTTTAAAAGCCGTTACGTCTTCATTTTTAGCGGAAAGTTTTTCTCCACACACACAGTCAGCTGCCTTATTCCATAACGTTTCTTCCACCTATCGAACCAGCCAACGCTAGCTGTAAATGGTGGCCAATCTTCCTTACGCATTTTTTCGTAAAAATCGAGAGTTTCTTTTGAAGAATAGGTCCTGACAGAGGTGTTCCTTGCTCTCTATGTTGTATAAACCAAATGTAAAGTGCTTCACTCACATGTTCAAAATCCCCAGCCTTCATACTCTTTCTATCGGAAATGGTATCGGTACACATTCTCTTAGTACACCATGATTCTATTTCTGTTCTCTGTTTTTTCCAACCTAAAATGGTGGTCCGCCCAACACCGAGATCCAAAGCAACCTTATTAAAACTCTCACCATTATCAATCCTCTTAAGCGCATGTAGTTTAGTTTCCATTGAAACATTCACTTGTTTTCTTTTCGACATCACAAACCTGAAAATCCAACACCACAGTACTGTACGATGAACAACAAAATTTCAACAACAACACTCACTTCAGACCACTGCACTGACCACTGATTCATGAAACACACTGAGCGGGAAATGCCGCCGTCAACGAAAAGAGCGCGAGCCGGAGGCGCGTGAGGTACGGTCGAGTGCCGAACGCACGTGCATCGCGTGAGGTACAGTCGAGTGCTGAACGCACATGCATAATTATATAGTCTGTAATACATGTAATGTATAGTAAATGAGGTGTCGAGTTTCCCGGAGTGTCGAGTTATCGAGAGTCGAGTTTGTGAAACTCTACTGTAGTTATATATTTAAACAAAATAACAAGTTTAGTAAAGCAACACAAATCAACAAACAATTTTCAACTCAACCTCAGGTACTAATTTTTTAACATTTGTTTCAAAACTCTGAAATTGTTAATATTTCTAAGTTGTACAGGTAAGCTATTTAACAATGAGGAACCAAATACTGCCTTGTTATTTTTGAATATTTGTTTGTTATTCTAGGTACTATGAAGAAAGTTTGTCTCGAGTTATAATTATATGCATTGATTGTTTTAAATTTATCTGAATAATAGTAATCTAATAAAATGAAAAGTCTAAACAAATCCTCAACCGGCAGAACATTAATCAATTGAAAACCTAACAAGGGATTTTCTACCAGAGCAGCAGAATCAAGCTTAGCCACTGATCTGGTAATTCTATTTTGCACAGTTTGTAGTTGCATAATGGCCGTGTTCGATGATGATCCCCATGACCTCACCCCTTACCTGAGTAATGATTCACATAGTCCTGAATATATAAATTTCATTGTGGTCAATAGCAGGTGATAACATTTAAATAAACAGACTCATAATTTATCGGTTAGTTGTTTTATGTGGAAGTTCCATTTCATGTTATGATCAATTATGACACCCAGATATAAAAACATACTCCAGAGATCCACAACAGCACATATTGTCTTCATAAAACTTTGTATGTAGACACACATGAGAATGAAATTTTATTCCAAGCTCATTTGATGGTGTTTGCCTCATTCCCGTTAGATAAACAACATTGAAACTCAAGCCAGTGAAGTAAAGCTCTTTGATATTTTCAAATTGTCTGAATTTTATTACATGTAGGAATTACAACACCACAAATTCCCATTTGATTTTTGGGATCACCCTGATCCCCTGTCACTCCCCTGTCATGTGTGTGAGTTGTTCATTGAATCAGAATCATTTTTCAGAATAATTTTATTTATTGTCATTTTCTCATACAGAATGGACAACGTCATCAAATACAATATCATAAGAAGAAAACATTCAGTAATAATGTCAGTAAGATCAACATAATACATATCATAAACATAATACATTGCAACAAATAATACACAGTATAAAATTAACAATAAATATCTTGCTCTGAGTTTAAAACTTCATTTATAGAGTAAAAAACATTAATAATAAGACATTTCAAATTTTTCCCCTATATGTTTCTAAATCTAATAATCTCCATTTTTCGGGAAGTCTGTTGAACAATTTAATTTGTTAATATTTATGGCTCTTAGCATACTTCTCCAATCTTATAGTGGGTAAAACTAAATCTTTGGCATGTCTTGTTTGATAGTTATGTATATTACTAAAGCTAACAAATGTTGTAATATTTTCTCTTACATACATTAAATTCTGAAAAATGAAAATACTAGGAACAGTCATTATGTTGTAATTAGTAAAATAGGCCTTGCAACTGTCCCTGTACCCCAAACCAAATAAAATTCTTACTGCCTTCTTCTGCCACAAGAAAACTCTCTCTGCACCCACACTATTACCCCATAATATATTTGCATATAATAAATGGAAATGAAAAAAAAAAAAAAAATACCCCCGTCGCAGCAAACCTGCATACTCAGCGAATTTCCAATGAATATATAACATAACACATTAAAACACTTAACAGGATTCATAAGAAATGTATTCACAAACAAGCAATATTTAAATATTAATTATTCCCCATAAGAATAACATTGGGGATGAGTACGCAGGTTTGCTGCAACAAGGCACACAAAATAATGGGTTTTTATGCAAATATCAATAGAACTCATCTTAGTGAAGCCACATACCAAGTTTCATCCATATACATCCATAAATAAGCGATATATAACATTTTAAGTATTTTCCATAAGAATAACATGGGGACCAAGAACCTAGGTTTGCTGCTACAGGAACCATAGGCGAAAAATTTTTTTTGTGCAAACAACAATAAACCACAACCAGATCAAGCCTTATACCAAATTTTGTCAGTTTATGTTCATAAATAAGCGAGATATACAATTTTTCTTTTTCTCCATAAGAATAGCATTAGACAACGTACTGTGTTTAGCACTTTCAATATCTCGATAACCAATTGACGTAGAGCAATGATCAAAATACCAAATTGTTTGTTTTTTTAAGATGAATTCAATGGTATAAAATAAAATTTGATTTAAAAAACAAATACATGTGAAAACCCCAAAAAACCCATTTTTGGGGTACAAAACCCCCCAAAAACCCCCCTTTGGATAGTGTGATTCATCTGGTTTTCGAACTCGTTCAAATAAATGGTACCGGTACTTTACACATTTGTACCAAATTTCATTAAGATCGGACCTTTTTTACGAGAGTTATCGTGCTTACGGACACATATATATATATATATAAATATATATGTATATAAATACATATATAAAAATTTGAACGAATGGTGTTTTTGGCATCTGGGGACCTCAAAATGAAAAGTTATCATGGTCTCGGGCTTAAGTCTTACCATGAGACCTACGGTAATAGCTTCTTCCCTATAGGGGAAATTCGCTAAAAAAACTGAAATATGCCATTCTCATCAAATTATTACTGACACAGCTATTTCATTTTCTCAATAAAAAGAACACCCTTGAAAGCTTTGAAATGATGTTATTAGTGAGTTCCTCCCAGATAAGTTTTTGATTATGAGTAACACCCAATAGTTTTACTGCTTTTGCAATTCCATTTTCAATTTCTGTATTTATTAAAGAAAATATAATATGTTCAGTTTTGTTTTCATTAATTTTTATAGAGTTAGATTCGAACCAGCAATGAGCTGTATCAACTGATATATTAATATTACTTATAACATTATTCAAGCAATTGCCATTTACTAAAACAGAGGTATCGTCAGCATAAAGTATGGTGTTAGAATCTAAGTTATAGGGCAAGTCATTAACACAAAGAATAAAAAGAAGAGGGCGCAGGACTGAACCCTGTAGGAATCACTGACATAAAGCGCTGGCATTGCAAGCAAACGGAATATGACTGCAAACTAAATAATAGGGGTTTCTAAGTGACCAAAATACTCGTAACTAAGATATGATAACTTTTCAAAACCCAACCAAATTAGAAGAAAAAGGCAAAAGGAAATACTTGCTGTGGTGGTTAGTCGGTGGGTTCAACATGAGTACTTTTGTTACATTAAGTAAATTCAGTTACATTAACTTATGTACTTGTTACAGTGGAGTAAAGCTCTAAGGAATTTTCAATATGAGTACCTGTTACATTAAGTAGCACTGAGTTAGGTAAGGTTTATAAGTAGTGGTGTGCATTGCAGCAATTTTATTTAGATTCGATTCAAAGAATTTTGATTCAAATCGATGCAGTTGATTCGATGCAATGCGTCAATAGTCAATAGTCAATAGTCAATAGTCAAATATCTTTATTCATTCAGAAGTACAGTGTACAACATTTGAACAGTGTCAATATATTACAAGTGATACAATACATTCAAGCCTTTCTAAACATAGATATATATCTTTTACTCTTAGCATGGAAGAGTGAGGTGGAAAAATTCATCCAGTGTGTAAATGGCTGCATCTATCAAATACTCCTTCAGTTGTTTTTTAAATTTTGTGTGATTTTTTTCATTCAAAATATGTTGCGGTATCTTTTTCAAAAATTTGCCTCCCGCATACGATGGCCTTTTCTCATAAAATTGTAATCTATGGTGACTACAAACGGCCTCATTCTTTTTCCTTGTATCATATTGATGAATGGGATGAACAGAAACATTATTTGCCAATTTATTTCTTGCTACTAAAATTGAGTCAAAAATATATTGCCCATATACAGTAAGTATTTTTAACTGTTTAAAATATTCTCTAGCCGAATCATTATGTTTTAGTTTAAGGATTATTCTTATAGCTTTCTTCTGCAATTTTAATATCCTATCGAGATTTTCTTTTTTTGTTGCACCATATAGGCAAATTCCAAAAGAAATATGAGAATGAATATGTGCAAAATAAATATTCTTGAGGGTTATTAAATTGCAATGAAAGGACATTTTTGAAAGAGCATAGATTCCAGAATTTATTTTGGTCAGTACTTTACTTACATGCTCATTCCAATTTAAGTGTTGATCTATTGTTAGTCCTAAAAAATTTGTACTTTCTTTCTGTAAAATGAAATTAGAGTCATACATTATCACTGTTTCATTACCACTTTTATTTTGTGCTGTTTTAAATGTAACAAAATTTGTTTTTTCATGGTTTAGTATTAAATTTTGATTTAATAAATAATTGCCTAAATTCCCAAGTTCTATGAAAGCTGTCAATTCCGTTTGTTCAAGAGTTGGGGATGATATCATTAAACTAGAATCATCAGCATAAAGGCACAGTTTACTGCTCGGTTTACATGTCAGTGTGTTATCTATGTCCTTCAAATAGCATAAGAATAGCAAAGGCCCCAAAATAGACCCTTGCGGAACGCCAAATTTTATTGTTTCTATTTTTGATGCAGCTTTAATAATTTTATTGTTTGATACATAACTGATTTCAACAAATTGTGTTCTATTGGTCAGGTAAGAATCAAACCATTTTACTGAATTTTTGGAGACCCCTAGAGATGATAATTTTTGTAACAGTATAGGATATTTCACACTATCAAAAGCCATGGTTAAGTCCATGAATATTCCTGTTGTATTTTTACCTCTGTCAACAGACTCGATCACTGCCTCTAAAAACGAAACAGCTGCAGAGGTGACTGACCTTCCAGATCTAAACCCATGCTGAATGTCATCTATTAAATTGAATTTTTCAAGGAATGAAGTTAATTGTTGTTGTACTATTTTTTCATAAATTTTTGAAAAGGTTGGTAATAGAGATACAGGTCGATAATTAGCGATACTTTTCCTGTCATCTTTCTTATGTATAGGTACGATTCTTGCTTTTTTCAATTGATCTGGGAATGAACCAGTAATAAAAGAAGAATTGATCAGGTGGCATAAAATCTTACTTATTTCATATTTCACACCTTTCAGGACACTAACAGGTATTTCATCGTACCCACTGGAGTTTTTATTTTTCAGTGAACCTATTATGTTTTCCACCTCATTTTCATTCACTGACTTAAAACTAAACTTGGTCACCAACACATTTGAATTACTGACAGGGTCTGGCTCTATACACTGTACATACATATTTCTATTTGCGTCAATATCTTCCACCTTATTTACAAAGTAATTGTTAAATAAATCTGAAACAATTTTGGGGTCATCAATGGTATTTGTGCCAATAGTCAGAGCAATATCCCTGAACCGATTTTGGTTGTTATTTTTAGAACCAACTTCTGAGTTTATAATTTTCCAAACAGTTTTTTGGATATTAGAGGATTTACTGATTTTGTCCTCATAGTGTTTTGTTTTAGCTTGATTTAATTCTTTCCTAAACAGATTTTTTTCATTTTTTAATATAGTCCTTATTTTATTTACTTTAAATTTTCTAAATTCTTTTGTCATACGTATTAGTTTAGACCTCTTAGATTTTAGTTCTTTAGTTAGCCAATGATTCTTTTTGTTGTTTTTAGTTATAAGGGTTTTTGGAAACGCCATATTAAAATAAAAAATAAATTTTTCATGAAAAGTATCATATTTTTTTTCAATGGGTGAAAAATATACATCTTCCCAAAGTTCATTTGATAATAAACTGGAGAAGTATTTGATGTTTTCACTAGAGAACTTACGTATTTCTTGCTTCAAGGGCTTCTTTTTAAATGTGTTTAAGTTTACAGGATTTAGTATCAATATTTGGCCATCATGGTCCGACAAACATGTAATTATCCCTTCAATTGTGATATTACATGAGTCTATCTTGTTAATTAGAAAATTGTCAATAGCTGTTTCAGTACTTTCAGTTATTCTTGTCGGAAAATCAACTAGATATTCCATGTTGTGGCTTTTTAAAGTGTCTTTAAGTAATTTGTGTTTATTATCATTTTTTAAAACATCAATGTTTATATCTCCTCCAATTATTATGTTAGTAAACCTTTTGCTATAAAACTCAATCACAACACTCAATCTGTCCAAAAATACTTTTACATCCGAACTTGGGGACCTGTAAATACCGATAACTAAAAACTTAAATTTACCCTCAATATAACTCGAGACACAAAATTCAAATTGCAATTCCTCCAGGTAACTATCACTTAGAAAAATAGGCACATCCACCTGCTTCGATATAGTGTTTTCCCCAGACAGTAACATAACTCCCCCTTTAACAAACTTTTTTCTACAAAAATAAGAATCAATTTTGTAACTATTTAAATTAAATCGAGATATTTCATTTTCCTTCATATCATGTTCTGAGAGAATAAGTATGTGTGGTTTTAACTCATCTAACGTTGCTTCTAATGAATTTACTCTTGAATTAAGGTGTTGGATATTTTGGTGAAATATTCTGATTGAATTATTGTTTATAGCTACTTTATTGGAGGTGCTGCACTGGCTGTGGAGTTTAAAGAAGCAGGAGGCTGTGATTCATAATTGGTATTCTCTTTTAAACAAAATATTTTGTTAGGTTGAAGCACTGACGTATTCACAGAAACAGAGACTTTTGTATTCATTTCACTGTACACTGCACTGAGGGACACTGCTGGGTTTCCACTGACCGTTGGGTCCACTGCGCTGTAGGGCTGCTGCTGTGGAGGTGAAGACTGCGTCAGATGCTCAGAGTTGTGCGAGTCGTCAGTGCCCATCCCGAGGTTCTTAGGCGAAGGAGATGCCGCCAGAGGAGGAAAATCGACTAACGACTTGATGGATGTCGACTGCTGATTTTCAGTTGAATGTGTGGATGTCTTTAATGGGTTGAAGAACTTTTCATTTTCACGCTGTGACATTTTTGTCTTGAGGAGATTTTCAAGCTGTTCAAGGAATATTTTTCCGGTGAGGCCATTTTTCAATATCCTATTTGAATTGCCATTGTGTACGATTAGATTAATTTGAGCCTCTGTATGTTCCTGAAACGAGATTAGGTTGTCAATGAAGTGATCTATAGAGATTTTATCTCGCATACAGCCTAGAGGGGAGCAAACTAAATACTTGAGTCTTTTTTTACAGAAATCGTGTGCTAAGGCTTTGAAAGCCAAATCATAGTCCGTCTTCTCTGGTTTATTGTAATATTTATCCTTTGTTATTAATGTATATACAAAATTTTCATTGTTAATTTCTTGGCATGCAAGATGTTTATTCAGGCATTGAGATGCCAGTGGTTTACCAAAGTTCCTCCTAAACACAGTTGCAATCCCAGCACTCATATTTCTGTCATCAGATAAATCAGCAGAGGCGCAGTGCACAAAAGCAACCTTATTGTCGTGCTTGTGTTGATCAAACATTTGCTGCATGTGCGTTTTGACAATTTCAATTTTAATTGGTTTAAGATTTACAGTTCTTTTGTAGGTCGGAGCTTCATTGATTATCCTATTTTTGTTTTGTACACATTGAATATTCCTCGACTTCACTTGATCCTGTTTGTTTTGGTTCATAAATATTTTTGTTATTGAGTTTGTAATAAGATGGACAAGTTTATTTTTGCCTCTATTGTTTATATGTAGACCATGATTTGTGAAATGGAATCTTTTTAGTTCATCCAAATCAACAATGTACACAGATTTCAGCCGAGCTACTAATTCTCGTATGTAATTATTTACCAACCTAATTTCATCATGAATTGCATCTCCCTCACACAAGTCATTTCTTTTTGGTATTGTAGTTATAAGCACCGTTTTATTTTGACTAAGTTTAACCAATTTTTCTTCTAGGGATGAGTAAACAGATGATAGATCATTTCTTAACGTGTCGTTGGTTCCGCCAATAAGGATGATGATGTCATCTTTTGATTGCTGTGCAGTTTCAGCAACTTGCAGGAGACATGCATTGGGCATCACTGATCCAATAACCAGGAGTTCATTTGGTTTTTTTTGTCCGATTTTGGGTCCAACCGTTCTACCTTGACTGTCAGAATATAGTGATAGTTTCAGTTTACCATCCCAGCATTCCTTCAACTTCAAAGATGATTCTTTATTTGATTTTCTGATTCTAGGTTTTCTTAAAACATAGTGGTTTGTGTAAGGGAAAGTGTTTTCTTCCTCAATATTATCTGCCAGGGCACAGAATTTATTTGGGGTAGTGAAACTATTTTGTTTTTCCATTGGGTGGTTTTTAAATTTGGTTTTACTGTTTGGTTTTCCAGTTATGCACGTCGTCCATTCTGATTCGGTTGAGCACTCTGGAACTGGTCTGCAGTCATCATGAGTTGTCTCCTTATCTGTTTTTGAACTGTCATCTTTCTTTTGTAACTTACTAATTTTGTTTTTTTCCCCGTTTTGGTTATACATAAGTTGTTTCAACGTGTTTCTGTCTAATTTTAGAAATTGATTATTATGTGTAATCAATGCCAGTTTAGCCCTTTCACTTAAGATTACAGATTCACAATATTTCTCAGGGAGAATTCCCTCAAGCGTTCTAAGAGAAATGGATGGAAGCCCATTTGAGAACTGAGAAGCAATGAGTCCTGCAGTCAGGAGCATGTGAATCCCACAGTCAACCGTATTTGTTTGTTGGGGTGTCCTAACTTTAAGCAGGGTGACACTTGAATAGGGAAAATAAAATATATTGATCTTTTCGGATATCACCCTAGCATGCTCAAAACTACAGTCATTCAGGGAATCAAAATAATAGAAAATCTTCTTTTCCACATCCCACAGCAACAGACTCCAGTGTGTGCCAGAGCCACCAATGTTTTGGACATCAGAGGAGTCGTTGACTGGAATAAACACAAATTTCTTCCTTTTCAGATTTTGGGGTTCGAGGATATCCTTAAAATCATCCATTGTTTTAATTGCTAGAGTAATGACTGGATTAAGGAAATGCAAATCCTGATGTGCAACATTATCATTTAAAATGTCAAAAATTATTCTGATTGTGTCATCCGTGACCCACTTTGACTCCAGCAAAGAGAGAGGAATGTTCTCTTTATTTTCCCGCAAATGTGATGAATCAGATTCGCCACCCTTGACTGTATGTATAAGATGATGAGAGTTGGTTGTTGTTAGAGGACTACTGGAAGCTGAGGGTAGATCCGTAAGTGCTATTGTGGTATTTAAGGTCTGTGAATCGGTGTTATCTATTGTAATTATTGAGGATGTGTTACCTTTGTTAACAAAAGAAGTACTTTTATTTAAACTTTGTTCGACTTCTTTGATAGCCATTGCAAGTTTTTTACTACGCATTTTTGTATTTCCAAACCTTGATTTGTTCTCAACATACGAACATAAATCTATCTCCTTAATGCATGCAACTTCATTTGTACCATAGAAGGTAACATTATACTTAGTTATTTTATTCTTAACATCAAAGTCAGTAATTACAGCAGGCCAGTTTGGGTGCCCCTTTACCTTGGCAAAGACTTTGTCACCAACTTCATATTTATTATAATTACTCATGATTAATTATAATATACTTATTCTTGATTAAAAAGAAACAAAAATAGCTCCAGTTAAATTCCCAGGCTGAAGTTTGGTAGATGTCAACAGAGATATCTAGTTTGTTGACAGTAGTTTAGCGATCCCGATAAGGAGCAGTGTCGAGGTAGGTCAAGGGTCAAGGGTGTTATCTGCACCATTCCTTATCTCTAACCTGTCTTATCTGTATTCTTGGAAATTATCCACAGGATTTTAACCCTTTAGATGCAAATTTTATCACACTCCGTTGATGTTCATAAAAACTCCTTACTCACAAATATTGCTGGTAACTAGCTGGTCAATTCAGTATAAAATAAAACGTGTAAACTTTAATAAAAACTGTTAAATATCAATAAAACTCACGAGCACATTTTGCACATCTAGATCCACTTTGGGGCTTCCCCCGTCATGTTTCAAATAATTAAAACTCAGCCTATACACCAATTTTTATGACCAACATGGATGATCTACCATCTTGGCCAAAGCCTAGTTATAATTTTCTTAATCAATTCCTTTATCAATTAATTATTCTTCCATCCCATCTTGATTCATCATTTCAAAAAAATGTTCAATAAAAACGCATAACCTAAATTTAATTTATTTAAGTTTCAAAGGACGGACGAATACAAACGAGCGCCAAAGTTAAATAACGAGTGGTGATGTAGACAGGTTTGCCAGATTGTAAAATACCACTATCGTACGATGCCAGTAATACTACCGCATTTTTGACAAAATACTATTTTACCCACCCTAGGAACAGTTTTATGAAGGTATAACGTTATTCAAATAACTCACTGTTTATTATAATGACTCAAAGAAATAATGTTGGTCAGCCGACTGATTTATTACTTTCAACTGGACCCCACCCCTCCCCTCCTGTCTCTCTTCCTTCCTTATCTCCAATTTAAGATTTTTCGCCGCCGACCCAAACACTCCCCATGGCCTTTGTAGCGCAGGTAAACGGTGGGAGTAACTCTCCCCGTGCCCTTGGTAGCGCGAGTAAATGCTTGCTTGTAAATGATAAAAATAAAAAACTCTCAAGTGTATTCCGGCCTTTAATCTAAAAGCACAGTCATACAAATGGCTTGTGCTGGAATGCTGTGATACTGTACAGGATACATTGTCATAAAGTTATCTCCTGACCCGGACTGAGGGAGAAGGAGAAGGATGAGTTGTAGAATAGGAACTAATCTACAGTTAACAATGAGGATATTCCTTAAAAATAACATTCAATCTGCTACAGCAAAGTTGTCTACAATCTAAGGAAGTTCATGATATATTCCCTGTATTGATATAGTCTAAATACAGTGTTTCTACTTCCTACGTCAGGCGATGTAAAGGAATATCGTGGTGAGGAACTTATGCCAGATAAAATCTGGGAAACATAACAAATTTCAGGGAATTCTTAGCCAAAACTTCCAACACTACTTGAACTCTAAATAAGTTTTTAAACTTACTTTTTTTATTTGAGGTTTAGTGCCCATTACATATTGAAGAAGACCAGTCTATAAACTAGGGGTGTGCGAGTACTCGAAACTTTGAGTTTTCGGCCGAGTATTTTAATACTCGAATTCGACTCGGAAGTTTTGAAAAATACTCGAAAGTTCGAGCGAGTATTTCCTGCTGATTTCCGGACGATCGCTAACGATTGCGACCGGCCAAAACGAGTAGTAACGGCCGCAAAAGGCGATCGTATCACGTAAAATCGGCTGCAAATGACGATCGCTAACGATTGCAACCGTACAAAACTCTTAGTAACGGCTGCAAAAGGTGATCGCATCGTGTGAAATCGGCCGAAAATGACGATCGCTAACGATTGCGACCGGTAAAATCGCGTAGTAGCGGCCACAAAAGGCGATCTCATCACGTAAAATTGGCTGCAAATGACGATCGGACCGCTTAATTTCGGCCGTAACTAACGATTTCGTCCTCTAATAATGATTATAAGCGATGTCTGGACCAGGTGATATAGGTCAAATGACAACCGGACCGTGTTTTATCGGCCGGGAACGAATTAAAAACAGCGTTTTGTTTGTCAATACGTAATCCAGTATGTACTGGCCAAAACATTGTATTGCTACTCATGTATTAGTTAGAAACCATATTTACGTTATAAAATCTAGGGTAGTATCCAAATACCATTACACTATTTTAAACTACGAACTGATGGGAAATACTCGCTCGAAAATACTCAAAACTTGAAAATAATTGGCACTAACTCGACTCGATTAAAATATTCACTACTCTCACACCCCTACTATAAACGGTAAAACTTTCAAATGTTCTGTTTATTTAGAGCTTTATACAATTTGTTATAAAAGTCCTACGTATTAAAAATAAAAATAGTTTTGATTGTACTTGCAGAAATAAAGATGTAGTATGGTGGTTTGGACAGTTTTTGCCATATCACAATCACGCTTACACCAATACAGTGTTTTTGAAGTTGTTTAGTATAGGTACATTATTTGATTTTGTTTTTTGAAATGGTTTGATTTTTGTTTCAGAGACTTCAAGAACAAATCACCAAGCACTCTCCAACTCTCAACAGGGACGCCCAGTATATCAGAGCTGTAAGACTTCATTTATCTTCTATATCATTGTGATAAATAGCAAATAACTTAACTTCTGGAGACAAGCTTTCCAGCTTAGCGCAGCGCTAAACATATTTAAAACTTGTGCAAAACTTCATGTACTATCATTGTTTTAACACGTAGTAAGTGACTTAGAAGCGAGGAAGGAGGAACTGATTTCAAATCAGGAAATTGTCTCTTCCAGTTTTTGACATTAAGAATCCTCCTTACAATGAAATATCCTAACCAGTGTTGCCAGACTTGGTTTGATATTTTACCCACAAACTACCTATAAAATCCCCGCTTTTACCGCGTCATTCTGTAGTAATCCCCACAAAATCCCCGCGTGAGCTTTAAATACCCGAAAACCGGGTAATTTCTTGGAAATTGCCAGATGAATACCCGGAAATTAACTAGTATACCAGAAATAATGCCGCGGGCCCCTAGGCTCAACCAGTGGTGTGGGCTCTTGTTGTCATTGTTGTGCCCAGGTCCAAATTGGTGACCTTTTTTTCTTGCTTGTATCAGGCTTTTGAATGGGGTTCTGTGTGGTACGGGCCCCTAGGTGCGCGCTAAGTAGCCTATGCCATGTAGTTAGTCTATGCCTATGCTTAATTCCGGCCCTGCGTCTAGTTTTAACCAAGACCTATTGGTGTTGCTGGTATCCACTGATGTATTGAGCGAAGAATGTTGGGTCCAGGTAGTAGGGCCTATGGCCCTTTCTATGGCATAGGGTGCGATGTATTTTTAGATTTTCAGGGTCGATTGTTTTTGTAGAAAGTGCTTTACTCTAGATTTCAAAAAGTTATGAAATGATACCTGGACAATGCCAGAGAACTCACCCATTGAGAATAAATGTTGATCAGTTGATAAATCTCTTCACTTTCACAATAGTCGGGGATAACGTTAAAAACTAAACCTTCATTTCTCAGTCATGTTGCTTCTCAATTGGAGGTAAGGGGTGGGGGAAAGTTTCTGTTTTTTTTTCTTAAAAAAATACCTCAACTGCCCGTCACCATAGGCTATTGACCTGTGCGGTGAACTAAAGACAGCGAGGTACCGTAACGGAATTAGTCACATGGGCAAGCCAGAGGTCACTGCTCACGATCTTATAGGAGTCGGCCGAGACCGGGTCCAAGTTACCCTTCACTGATCATAGCCTGACACCTTGACATGGGCAGCTATGGAAGAGTCAATCAAACTTGATGATGTCCAGAGATATGCTCTGATACTGTGAAATATAAGACTACAGAACAATCTATCTAATAGAAAATATAAGCTGTTATAAGACATCCCCTAAGAATAGTTATAATATAATAATAATAATGAATAACTCTAGCTTTTTCTCAGTTTATTGTGGAGTTAAAATTTAAATTTTGTTAATTTGTTGTAATGTTCAGTTGAAATATCCCATTTCAATAATATTTCAGAGCGAGTTTGGAATAATATTTAATAACGATTGGTTAGCCCATGTTGGTTAGTTTAGAATATGTATTTTAGCGCAATTCTACCCAAGGCATCTATAATTTTATTATGTAATGTTCTTAATATTGTGCTTATTTGTTTGCAGAGCAAAATAAAAAGGTTGCCAGCTTATCTGACAGTGCAGTTTGTCAGGTTTTTCTATAAAGAGAAAGAGTCAATAAATGCCAAGGTTCTAAAAGACATTAAGTTTCCCATAGACTTTGATGCTTTCGAGTTGTGTTCGTCCGAACTGCAGCAGAAACTAATTCCGATGAGGACACGCTTCAAGGTGAGATTATTTAATCTATTTTATCTTAAAATATCAAATCAAGGCGTTTCAAGATGATTTGTTTTGAGTTGTTTGTTTTACTATGTCATATACTTGGTGAACTAAAGTATTGGAAGTTTTTTAGATGTCGTCTGGACATCTAATTTGTATTTGTAATTATTATCTGTCAATATTTTTTTCATAAAAGCGAAATAATTTATAGTACCTGATCCAAAATCAATGAAATGTTAATCCGTCATTTATTATTAAAACTAGCTATTCCCGCAGGCTTCGCCCCGCAAATAATTTATAAGAACTATGACAGTTGTGTGTGCTGCATTCTGTGGTTAGCCCGTGGAACTACTACGAATCAAGATCAGCTGTTAGTATTTTCATTAGCTCAAACAAAAATGAATGTCCATAAGAAATACATGGGAACTTTGTCGGGATCTCTGGCGGAGCCCTAAGGTCAGATCAAGATGTAAACCATTTAGTTTTCCTATTTTATGCCTAAAGAATCGTGTACAAAATTTCAGCTCTCTACCTACATGGGAAGGTGGAGAATTAGTGATGAGTGAGGCAGTCAGTCAGCCAGGGCTTTGCCTTTTATAGATATAGAGATAAGTTGAATACAGCACCTTTTAAATCTTTTATTAAAAAAAAACTGACCAATTTCAGCAGAAAGACCATCGTCAGAGTCTTAATTACTAACCTCATTTTGTCAATCTTTTGAAAACAAATTATTTAAATGGTCTAGGTTCTACTTCTTTTAATATTAATCATCTTAATAGCCCTGTCTTGTGAACATAACTACCAAACCCTCGTTTAATTTTATAAACGTTAGCTGCAATAAAGAGGAAGGAATGCAATTAATGGAAGTACCGTAATTTAATGAACATTGTAGGCTCTACCTTATGATTTAAGATTGTTTTATTGTTTTTTAGCGAATTTCCCCTATAGGGAAGAAGCTATTACCGTAGGTCTCATGGTAAGACTTAAGCCCGAGACCATGACAACTTTTTTTTTTAGGTCCCCAGATGACTAAAACACTATTCGTTCAAATTTATATGTATGTATATATATATATATATATTAATTTTACTATCATTATGAGAACAATATATATATATATATACATATCTATATATGTGTCTGTGAATGCGATAACTTGAGTAAAAAACGTCCGATTTCGATGAAATTTGGCTCAAATGTGTAAAGTGACATTTATGACTTTAAGTTCGAAAACCAGAAAAATCGGACCATGGGAAAGGGGGTTTTATGGGGGTTTTAAATTTTCCAAAAATCAGTTTTTTGCATTTTTTACCCTAAAATTTTTAAAACACTTAATTTTGGTTTAGACCATGTTATAGAGCTTAAAAAAACAAATAATATAGTATTTTGAATTATTAAGCTCGGTTAAGTGGTTGCGGAGAAAATCCAAAAAAACCTGCTCATAAAATCTCCTATGTTAATCTTATGGGAAAAAGGTTTTTGGCTTTTCCTAAGTTAATTTTAATGTAAACTTCACATTTGCTTTTACCAATCAACTCAGCTCCACAAAACAATCGTTTTGGTGTTTAAATTGTGATTCTACGTCTAACCATTGTAGAGATATTCAAAGTGCTAAACACAGTACGTTGTCCAATGTTATACTTATGGAGAATAAATAAAATTTGATATCTCCATTATTAATGAATGTATATTGATGAAACTTGGCATGTCGCGTCACGTAGTACTGGTATATTGATATTTGCAAAAAAAATTGATTTTTGTTGATAATCCCCGTAGCAGCGAACCTGCGTACTCAGCCCCCATGTTATTCTTATGATAAGTAAAATGTAATGACTCCCTTAATTATGAACATAAATTAATGAAACTTGGTATGTGGCTTCACCTTGTTGAGTTATATTGATATTTGCATAAAAACCCATTTTTTTAGTTCCTTGTTGCAGCAAACCTGCTTACTCAGCTCCCATCTTATTCTTATAGAGAATAATTAAAATGTTATATAGTGCTTACTTATGATTGAATATTGAAGAAACTTGGTATGTGGCTTCACCTTGTAAAATAATATTTATATTTGCATAAAAAACAATTTTTTGTGTTCCTTGTTTCAGCAAACCTATGTACTCATCACCAATGTTACTCTTATGGAGAATTATTAAAATTGTATATATCGCTTATATGTGAATATATTTTTATGAAACTTGGTATGTGGCTTTATATGGTATTAAGACATATATTATGCATTGGAAATTTGCTGAGTACGCAGGTTTGCTGTGACGGGGGTATTTTTATGAAGAGCTAGGTGTCAGTGCCAAAAAACTGTCATCATTGAATGTGTTGTCATCACATTTAAGAAGCTCTCTTGATTGAGATTTGTTATATTTGTTCAACACATTGTACATTTACACACATTACTCAAATGTACACAAAATTAAAATTATGATGATCCAAAATGGCATAACCATGTTTTGCTGGTCCCCTAAACTAAACATGTTTGCTGATACAAATATTCACCATTTTCATAAAGTATTTATTCTCGCTGATTTTTAGTAGGGATAGTCGGTTCCATTGTCGATTCTCTATTCCACCGATTCTCAGGCTTAGAATCGATGGTGCAAAGTCGATTCCGATTCTATCGATTCCAGACCGTCGAAACTCCCGCCGTTTACCCAGATTTACACCGCTGACCAACGAAAATTCGAGTCGAGTAGTTGAAATTGCATAGCTATTCCCGCCGTTTAGGCCTGCCCAGATTTACGCCGCTGACCATCGAAAATTCGAGTTGAGTAGTTGAAAATTGCAAAGCTACTCCCGCTGTTTACCCAGATTTACGCCACTAACTAATGTTTAACCAAATATATGACTGAAATAAAGAAGAATAATCCTAAAATCTATTTTAGCTCTTATGAAAGGAGACAATGATAGGTGAGTTATTTGTGGATACCTGTGAAGTAAGATAAGTAAGAGAGGGGCACGGGGAGGTTTGGGTCAGGGGCAGGGGCAACAAATCTGAACTTGGAGATAAGAAGGAAGACATGACGGGGGGAGGGGGGGTTCCGGTTGAAAGCAATAAATCAGTCGGCTGACCAACATAATTTCTTTGAGTCATTATCTTATAACCAGGTTTTTCCCCATGAATTATGAATTTATATTAAACAGTTTTTGTTTTAGCGAATTTCCCCTATAGGGAAGAAGCTATTACCGTAGACACATGGTAAGACTTAAGCCCGAGACCATGATAACTTTTCGTTTTGAGGTCCCCAGATGCCAAAAACACTATTCGTTCAAATTTATATATATATATATATATATGTGTCCGTTACCGCGATAACTTTTTAAAGAAACACCCGATTTTGATGAAATTTGGCCCAAATGTGGAGCGTGGCATTTATGACTTTAAGTTCGAAAACCAGATCGATCGCACTATGGGAAGGGGGTTTTATGGGGGTTTACAATTTTCCAAAAATCGGTTCTTTGCAAATTTGACCCCAAAATGTTAAAAACACTCAATTTTGGTTATAGCCATTTTATAGAGCTTAAAAAAACAAATAATTTAGTCTGAATCATTAACCTAGGTTAAGTGGTTGTGGAAAAAATCCAAAAAAAGTGTCCCATGTTAATCTTATGGGAAAAGGGTTTATAGATTTTTCTCAGATAGTTTTACTTAAAACTTCACATTTCTTTTTACTAATGCGTTTAGCTCAACAAAACAAATATTTTAGTGTTTTAATCGTTGTTCTACATCCAACCGTTGCAGAGATATTCAAAGTGCTAAACACAGTACGTTGTCCAATGTTATCCTTATGGAGAATAAATAAAATTCTATATCTCGATTATTTATGAATGTATATTGATGAAACTTGGTATGTGGCTTCAACTAGTTGTGGTATATTGAGATTAGTACAAAAAACAAGTTTTTTGTTGATATTCCCCGTAGCAGCAAACCTGCATACTCGGCCCCCATGTTATTCATATGGAGAATAAGTAAAGTTGTATATCTCCCTTAATTATGAACCTACATTAAGAGAACTTGGTATGTAGCTTCACCTGGTTCAGTTATATTGATAATTGCAAAAAAAACACATTACTTATCTGCCTCGTTGCAGCAAACCTGCGTCTTCAACCCTAATGTTATTCTTATAGAGAATAAATAAAATGTTATATATCGCTTATTTATGGATGTATTTTTGTGAAACTTGGTAAATAGCTCTATGTAGTAGTGAGTCACATATATATGCATTGGAAATTCGCTGAGTACGCAGGATTGCTGCGACGGGGGTATTTCAGTATTAATACATTATACTAGTGAAATTAACATAAATTATATTTAAAAATGTTAATCTACAATAATTAGAAATTAATTATTAAAAATAGTTTTTTTAACTTTTATACTAAATTTAAAACTCCAAATTTAACATTAACGTTACAAATGTATTTTATCGGTCAAGAATAGTTAATATCTAAAGTGATAGTTTTATAACACAAGAAAACCAATTAAAAAAAATGTCATGGGAGATTTATGTAATTTAAAGCATAAAAATTATATGAAAATAAACATGCAATTCAACTTAGTTTTTTATAATTTATTTTTGTAAGTTATTTTATTTTATTGATGAAAATAATCACCAACCGTTTGTCTTAAATAAAAATCAATTAAAACTTATTGTCTACAAACCATTACTTAAAACATTACTTTGCTATTTCACCTATTATTAGGAATCGATGGAATCGGAATTGAGAATCGGGAATCGATTTGTAAGAATCGGAACCAGAATCGGAACCAAACAAAATTGGAATCAACTCATTCCTAATTTTTAATGTTATTTTTGTTAATTTTGATGTGAATCGATCATAACGTTGGCAGAAAAATTCTTTTATCATTCAAGGTGAGACTGTTTTTTACTGTAATGGCCCCTATTTTAAGTAACTTTATAGATAGAAAAATGCGGTATTGTATTCAATCATTCAATCTGTTTAACCTTTTAGAGTTTTTTTGAAGTATTCCTAATTTTTAACTACTACTGTAGTATAGTAACGGTTTTCTGAAGTTAGGTGTTCTGATAATGATGTTAGGTTGTAACAGTTTTTGTCGGATGGATGTGTCCGGATTCTATGGTGAAACGTTCCTGATTTCCCTATTCAAAATTGGGGCACGATCCACAAGTTATTTTATAAACAACTGAGTCCTAAAATTTATAATTTATTGTCAGAAAATATTAGAATTTTAACGATTTTCTCACTAATCAGCAAAGTAGACAAATGAACCCAAACAATTCACTTCCTAGTATTTTTCTAGTGTGTTTAGAGCAATAAGGATTGCTTTGTTTAAATAAAAATCACAATTTTGTAATTGGAAAAATAAATTATTGTTGAGCCTAAACAGGACTAGCTAATATATTTAATATCCAGGCTTACCGTTAATATCCAATCGTCGTTTTTACTCAGATGTACGTGTCTCAGTCCTAGGCTGCATCATCAGTGCGCGAGGTTGAAGATACTTAAAAATGTTGTTCCATGAAGATCCCGTTCAGTCTAAATTTAAAACGACAACACAACACAAACTAATGACACAATCACAAACTAATGGTCATCTGAAAATATGCACACAACTAACAGACATGGAAACAATTTATTTTCAATCATGCATTATAATATACAAGGTTTAAGTAGAGTAGGCAAAGCAATGGAATTCAGTATATTTTTAGAATCTTTTAATAAAAAACCAAATATTATCTGCATTTCTGAACATTGGTTGAATGATAACAATGTTTTTATTTTAAATCAAATTGTGGGATATAAAATTGTGAATTGTTTTTCTAGATTGAAGATGTTAAGAGGTGGTGTGTGCATATTGGCAGAGAATGAGTTGCAAGCTAGTCCTTTAGTTGATATTGACAGGTTTTGCAAAGAATATTATTTTGAGTGTTGTGGAGTCAAATTGGTTTTGCATAAGCCAGCTATTGTAATTTGTATCTACAGGGCAACATACTTTGATAAATTAGGGCTTGATTCATTTTTTCAATCACTTTACTCACTATTACAATATGTTAATAAGAGATACTCTCAACATCTGTTGTTTTTGGCAGGAGATTTTAATATTAATTTACTTGATAAGAAGGAATATGTAAATTATTTTATAAATATGTTACATTCATATGTTACATTCATACAACTTAAATATACCTAACGATTCAGTACCCACTAGGGTTACCTCGGTTTCAGAATCATGTGTAGATGTTTATACTAATGTATTGCTGTCCAACTGTGAGCTTAGTATATTTGACAATGATCTCTCTGATCATACTTTCCAAATTTTAAAATTTGGAAACAGGTTCGAGGAAAATACTTATAAGATACTTTCACAAAGAGATTTTTCAAATGATAATATTTCAAGTTTTGTTAAGTTAATGGAGAATGAAAACTGGGACTCATTTTGGTCTGAAAATTTTAATAATGTGAATTTATTGTATAGTTTGTTCCTGAAGATATTTAAGTTTCATTTTAACGCTTGCTTCCCAGTGAAAACAATAAAAGTTAAATCAAATTTGAAACAGTCAAAAAAGTGGGTAACACCTGGAATTGTTATTTCCAGTAAAAGAAAGAGGGAACTACACATGTTAAGTAAAAATAGTAATGACAAACATTTTGTAGCCTATGTTAAAAAATACAAAAAGGTTTTCAGGGAGTGTGTGAAAAGAGCTAAAATGCAATACAATTCAAATTTAATTATGAATGCTTCTAATAAAACAATAATGGCATGGAATGTGGTAAAAAAAGAAACATCTTTACAACAAAAATGTTCTCAAATTTACTTGTTAGTTGATAAAGGAAATCGTCTCACAAACCCCTCAGATATTGCAGAAACTCTTAACAAACACTTCCTGAACACCACAACACATTTAAATCTCACTTCAAACCAAGAAAGTTCACATTTATTATTGGAAAGGTTTGATAAACCAGTCACATCGTTACCAACTCTTCCACAAGTCACAGTTAAAGAAATTGAAGCCCTGGCAAGAGATCTGAAGCCAACAAAGTCTCCTGGATGGGATGATATCCCTCCTTTTATAGTTAAAATATGTGCTAAACACATAAGCCAGCCTCTGGCACGTATTATCAATGCATGAAACAGGTGTTTTTCCTCATCTCTTAAAATTTTCTCGTATAACGCCGTTGTATAAAAAGAAGGGTGACTCATCTTCTGCTGACAATTACAGACCTATTGCTATTCTTCCTGCCTTTTCTAAGCTTTTTGAGCGGGCTATTTACAATAGGCTTCAGTATTATCTTCTTAATTCCAATATAATATATGACAATCAATTTGGCTTTCAAAAAAATAAATCGACAATAGACGCAATTTTTGAGTTAACTAAGCAAATTTTTGATGCCTTCGATGAGAAATTATTTGCAGTTGGAGTATTCTGTGATCTCACAAAAGCTTTTGATTCCGTCAATCATAGTCTCCTGCTAAGAAAACTTGAGTACTATGGATTAAATGGAAAAACCTCCCAGTTGCTTCATTCATATATTGCCAATAGGTTTCAGTGCACTGGCATCTCTAATCATCAGTCAAAATACCAGCAGGTTTTAGCAGGTGTTCCACAAGGTTCTATCCTAGGGCCTTTGTTGTTCCTTTTATATGTAAATGATTTGGCTTGCAATGTGAGAAACTCTAGTGTGATTCTATATGCTGATGATACTACCGCTTTCTTGAGGAGTAGCAATGGAGTTGATCTCGGGCAAATGTTGGACGAGGCTATGGAAGACATGAACTCGTGGTTTTCTTGTAATGGATTAATGCTGAATAAGGAAAAAACCGCTATTGTAAATTTTCATCCAAATTATAGCAATAGTAGCAGAGCTCGGGCAGAATATTTTAAGTCATCAATCAATATATCCACTTCTATTAATTTTCTTGGTGTCATGCTTGATAAGTCGCTTACTTGGTCCGAACACAAAACCAAGCTTCAGTCAAAACTCAACAAGGCTTTTTTTGTTTTGCTAACACTTTCACATTCGATTGACACATCTACTCTTAAGGCTGTATATTACGCCTATGTTTATTCACATTTGTCATATGGAATTGTATTCTGGGGTTGTTCCTCTGAAAGCCTAAAAGTGTTCCGTCTTCAGAAAAGAATTCTGAGAGTGATGGCTGGTGCTCGTTTAAGGTCTTCATGCCGTAATATATTTAAAACTTTTGAAATGTTGCCCTTACCTTGTGTCTTTATCCTAAACATTGTCATATTTGTGAGATTGAATGCTTCACACTTCAATTCCAAAATTGAAAGTCATGGTTATCACACTAGACATAAACACTTACTACAAATACCAGCACACAAGTCATCATCTTTTGAAAAATCAGTTCTATACACAGGTAGCAAATTTTATAATAAACTCCCTCAGAGTATCAAAAACATTTCCAATATAACAAAATTCAAAGCAGAAGTGACAAAGTATTTAAAAACAAAGTACTTTTATAGTGTCAATGATTACCTTAACAGCCTGTCATTATAGTTATAAATTTTATTTTGGTTTTTAGCATTATTTGTTGACGGGTGACTTTTGTTTGTTTTAATTGTACTGTTTATTTACATTTTGATTGATCATCAAATGTATTGTATATATTGTTAGGTCTATGTATTTTAGTATAAGGAAACTTTGACAATTTCACCTGTCTAAGGGAAATTCCCTATAATAGATGTTATGTGATGTAATAAATAAATAAATAAATAAATAAAAATAAATCCCATTAAACACAAACAGAAACGGCCATTTTTCCGAATGACTTCAACCTGAGCGACATGTCGCTATGTCTGAGTAAATAAGACGATTTGTTTTGTATATTGACAGTAAGCCTAGATATCAAAAATAAATTGTTTTTAATGTTGTATTATAACAGAGGCTGAAACTATTAATTAACTAAACTTGTGAACAAATTAAGTAGACCTATTTTCTTGAAGTAAGAAATCGGGTATTGTTTGAAGTTACTTTATAGTACAATTGGAGGCATGTTGATTCATTTGATTTAACCTCTTGCTGATACAACTTAACAACAATAATTTTCAGGAACAAGAAGATAAAGAGTTAGAAGAATTATCAAACTTAAAAAAAGTTGGACCCGTTGGGGACAGGAAAAAGAAAGAAGGCAAAAAGGAGCCATACTGGTTTGCTGATGGTAAGGAAACTCCTGTTTAGACGTTTCTGTTCATTCCTGATTATTTTAATTTAATTTTGGTAATGATCATTTCTCTTTCAAATAAACAATCAACAATATTGCAGTAAGGTACTTATCTTTTAACACTTGTTTAACATTGTATAACTGTGTCCTGTGTTTTGAGTCAGTGGCTGATTAATTTGGGCAGTGTACTAACTTTGAACTGAGACTTTAAAGCTTCAATCTAACTCATGACAGTCTTTTCTCACACTGAACCTCAATAAAATGCAGAGATATTTGGGCTTTACGAAAAAAAATATTATTCTCAATGTTATTTGCAATTTCAAAAACTTGGGCAGTAAATATAATATGAATTAATTTTGTTACTATTTGAATGGCTGAAGACAAGTGTGCCACAACTAGTGGTGTGCGAGTATTCGAACATCGAGCTTTTTCGAGCTGAATATTGCAGTATTCGGCTCGGCTCGAGATTTGCAAAAAAGTTTGAAGTTCGAGCCGAATATTTTAAACGCCGACTAGTGAAATGAGCCATCTTCAAAAGTAAATTTAAACCAAAAACTTTCCACAATCAATGTAAAGATTCTTGTAGTTTTCGTCGGTAGAGCTCCATAACAAATATAATTCAGCAATGCTAATACTCTCGGTCCATCATTTAAAAAAATAACCTAATATTAAAGTACTGTAATATTTTTAACTGCCGACCTGATCAACAAACAAAATTGATCTACTTAACTTTCTCTACGCTCAATCACATCAAATGGACATGTTGGTGATATTATCACACTATTCTGTTTGCAGTACAGTGTTGCCGTTGCCCAGTTGAGTTGTGCAATATTTCACGGTTTATAATAGCTAATACAACAATCGTACTGCTCCACAAAAAGCACCCCAGCAAAAAACTAAAATCCATGAAAACACTTTTTCTAACTGTTGCAGCGGTACAGTCATTTATGCAATTTACAACTTTGTACATTACACATTATTATTTTCCCTGGAGTCTGAAATTAAATCTGGCAACACTGTTGGCGTACCTACTTTGCGAACTGCCTTAAGATGTTGATTGAAGATGGTAATAATGATTTAGCGTGACCAATAGCTAGAGACAAGGTTGTAGGTGATATAAATAATCATGACGGCATTATAGTGTGCAGCTGAAATAGTACTCTCCAAAAATTTGATTGTTAAAAATCTTCAGTTTACGGTAGAATCTAAAGTACTTTGAGATAAAGCGAATAGAAACACAACTGTAATCATAATGTAGTTGTTAAAGTTAACAATTAGTGTCACATCACTGTTGTAATAATTTACACTTCGCTGTTCAATAATTTAATAATCACTAATTACAAGGTTCACAAAATCAAAGGATTTTATACAAATTCTGAATAATATCGTCACGCATGTTTATAGTACCGTTGGTAATATTATTTAAAGAATAATTATATTCTTATTCTATGTACGTCTAACCAAGACGCGATCAAAATGGCACAGTGTTTTGTAACGCTACAGCTAGCTAACAGCTGTGCGATTAAAATGATATTGTTAACTCCGGCTCCGCGGGATTGTTTGAAATTATGAATAAACGTCAGTAGAAAGCATATCATTTTGTAATTGTATGCTATCAAATTGTTAAAGCAGTGATGGAAGAAACATGCATTGACGACCCTCTTCCACCTTCTGCTTCTGAAACCTTCTGTTTCAGATTCAGACATGATAGGTTATGTCTATTAGGTTCGATACAACATAAGCTGGGCCTATGATTATTGGATAACTTATTAGGCCTATGATTATTGGATAACTTATTTCTGTGAGTACAATACGATATTAAGACTGGTTAGGGCCTAAGTGTTTGGTTAAATTTATTTATTTGTATTTATTTATTTATTTATTACAACAGTTAGACCATTTTTACAATTAAATACATTGATTCCAAGATGGATTATCACTAAAGGTTACATAAGGTTACTAAAAGTTACAAGTTTCATGGAGAGTATATATTGACAAATAATCTGTTTACTATGGTTTTTAATAAATACGGTAATAACTGCAGTAGTTAACCATGTGGGCTTATCAGTCTAGTTAAAATTGTGTATTTCTCTTCCTTTACGTTATTATTAATTTCCTATGTACCTATTTTATATTGAAAGAAAAATTGTTGGTTACTGTAAACAAGTGGTCTCAATAAATTTACCTTTTTATTACTTATTTTCCCACTGTAGGCCTTTATTTATTGAACGTAGGCCTAATGAATATAGAAGAAGCAAATGAAAGATGACAAAAAATGAAAGTTTAAATTAATATAATGGATACAATTTTCGTTCTTTTAAACATACTTTAAATAAAGAATACATATAGGCCTAATCAAAAATGCTCAAAGCTCAAGAACTTTGAAAAATTCAGCCCGGCTTGGCTCGAGTCAGAAAATCACTACCGGTATATTGCACACCTCTAGGGGAAATTCCCATCAAAAAAGCTTGGCTCGAGAAAGCTCGAAGCTCGAGAACTTAGAAAAAAGCTCGGCTCGGCTCGACCCAGAAATCACTATTCGCACACCCCTAGCCACAACCAACAAGACAGTAGATTAAATATTTTATTAGTTTGTCCTTTGAATTCAGAGTGGTAAATAGTGCCAGTAAATGACAACTGAACTGCAGAGACACGGCTGGAAATGATAATGGGACTGCATAACCTCAATTGCAAATGATATCTGGGCATACAAATTATATATTGGCCACAAATGACAAATGGACCACATATAATATTGGGAATAAATAATGACAAGCACACTTAACATAGGCCATAAATTACAACAGGGCACATAATATCGGCTGAAAATGGCAAGAGGACTGCATCATTTCAGCTTTTGCTGATGACATGATCGCGTAACATCGGTTGTAAGGGATGAGAATATATATATAATATTGCCCTTTAATAACAATCAGACCTCGTAGTGTCGGATGTAAATGTTGACAGGACCACATAATATCTTTTAAATGACAATGAAATTCATAATATTGGCTGCCAATGTTGACTAGACAGCATAATATTGGCTATAAATGACACTCATGACTGTGTAATATTGACCGTATATGGTGACAGGCCTGCTTATCATCACCCGTATATGACGATGGGACATGTAATATTGGCTGCAAACTGACAATAGACATATTCTTTATTCCCAGAAGATACTTTTATAAGGATTTCACAAGAGCTTACAAATAGAAATTTATATGCAACAATAATTATAATAGCATGTTTATCAGGATGTCTAAATTTATTATTATAAATAATTCACAAAATTATTTTATTGAAAGGTACCCTCTTGATAACTCACCCCATTTCACTTATATTATATTCTCAGATTTGCATAAACATACAGTTTTGTAACGGATAAATATCTTACAATTTGACAATAAACCATTTTTATAGATTTCAGATATTGTAATAATAATACCATAAGAAATTCCAGAAACTACTGACCCAAAACTAAGTTTTTCTATAGGAACCAAAATAACCATACCATGTATCTGCTTAGATTTTGTCTATCTGTCTGTATTGAGTTATACGAAAACTGTATCAGAGAAAGTAATAACACTCTTTCCATGGAATTTCTCATGTCCGCCGCCGCAGCCGACGTCCCGATACTGTACCGTAAAAACCGTTCAGGTCACAACAGTTGATCATATGTTTCTGTATTCCATCTTGGTACCCATTTCTGGTACCCATTTTTTAACTGTCGTATATATTTTATAATTTTTAGTGCTTAGTATGTCAATAGCCAGGTGTTATTAATTTTAACCGCGTTTTTAGTTACCGATCCAGAGTTCGGTCCCAAGGAGGATGGTTAATAGGGCGTCTACTGTAATACAGTTTTTGTGAAAATAGCATACAAATAGACAGAAAACCAAGCAACATAGGAAACTATATATTTTACAGGTAATTTTGTTGGTTTTTACCAATGTAATAATCCAGTGAAGTTGTGTGACAGTAGTTTGTGTCATGTTGGCAGACCTGGGCAGCAACAACTCTGGCTTCTACACGCTGCAGGCCGTGCTGACCCACAAGGGCAGGTCCAGCAGCAGCGGTCACTACGTGGCGTGGGTGCGGCAGAGTCCCCGGGGCGACAAGTGGCTCAAGTGCGACGACGACCAGGTGTCCCCCGTCACGGCCGAGGAGATCCTCAAGCTCTCCGGTGGAGGTGGGTGTGACATCACGCAACTCGATCATTTATAATAGTATATTTCATCACTAGGGTCAAACTTGACACTTTTCAAGCTCAATTCTAATGACCGAGGCGAAGCCGAGATCAGAAAATTAGCGAGGATCGAAAAGCCACTTTTGGCCCATGTGGTTAACTATCTTTTTCGTCGTCCTGCACAATATATTAAGCTAACTCTTTCACAAAACCAAAATTCTACAACTTGTTCTCCATTGAAGTTTGCTCCTAAAATGGCTTCCGTCTTGTTCTTGCCAATTAAAACAAACAGCTGTTACAGATGAATCTGTTACGTTTGTGTTAGTGTTAGATTAGATTAACTTTATCAATTGATATATCGAACGCTGTAAACTATCATTAAACTGACAACAAAGCAACAATGAATTACAATCGATAAAATAATCTATTACTACTCTCTATACAATCAATTACTTACAATCGACATACACAAGTTTGCAGTTATATAAGTGACAAAAACAAACAGCTGATGACCTCGACACCAGCTGAATTTTATTTTCCAGGATGCTACTTTAGCCCTGCAACACATGTATTGAAAACAGCCGTTTTCGAAGTAGTATGACGAAAAAATCAATTTGATCTCTGCTTAAAACAATTTACAGTGGGCTCTTTTAACCACGTTTGTACCATGGCCATGCCGGATACCTGGTTTTAACGTACAATGTTTTTGAAGGGGATATTGAAGATAGTTCACTCCATAAAAAAATAAAATGAACAAAACATATTTTTTTACATGACAAGGGTGAGGTAAAACTCAGAGTACAAAATACTGTAAAGTTTAAACACTGAAAATGGTGCACACAGTCCAGTACTCCATGCATAAAAGAGCGTCTACTGTATCTGTACATTTGTTACAGTATAGTGATAGTCTCATCCCAGGGCTACCTTAAAACTGGTCTATACCAGTTTTGAGGCTGACATTGGGTACAGCAAATGAAGTTGTCATTACATATGGTAAGTCTTTTGGATGTCCATTATGACAAACTCCCCTTTCACCTTTGGTCCCTCCATTTGCAGTGGCTAGGAACAGAATCTCCGGGTTTTGTCCCCACCTGCCAATCTGAGAATGGATGGTCCCTGGCTGTTGTACATGGATACCCTGTCAGTTGAGTTGACCAGTTGGAGGGCAGAATGCGGGTCCCCTGTTTGAGAGCCTCATTCCAGCTATCACAGGGGCACGGGCGTTGGCCCTCTGAAGGGTCGATTTGGCTGCCGTCCCTTCCCACCCTTTCCTTTCCTGCTTTCCGGTAACCTGCACAATTTTCCCGCTTGTGGAAGATGTGACTAGCAGCTATGCTGGGGTTTCCTAATCCGCAACAATGATGATGATGATGATAGTCTCACTAACTCGACTACCGATAACTCGACGCTCCGGGAAACTACACCTTTATTTTGCCATTCATACCTAACGTGTGGCCAGCATTTGACCATTGAAAGCCTACAGAGTTGAAATTTGGCGGATAGGTTCCTCTTTGGCCCTAGGTGCTTTCTTAGAAACGGTATTACGAAATTCCGCCTGTGTCCCCAAGTTACTATGTATTCCTTATGGACATTCACTTTGGTTTAATCTGATGAAAATTCAAACAGCTGATCTTGATTCGTATAGTTCCATGGGCTAACCACAGATTGAAATACATACAACTATCATAGTTTACTCTGACGAAGGCGCAACGGGTCGGCTAGTATGATATTAAACACAATTAAAGAAGTAATTTTCCATTTACTTTTTTAAATTTTTTTTTTGTCAAAGGGTTACTATTTTCTTGAATAAAATTTGTGAGAGTTTCCACTTTTGATTTTGTTAAGTAAAATAAAATGTAATAACTCGGTGTCGTGTGTAGGTGATTGGCACTGTGCCTACGTGCTGTTGTACGGCCCCCGCATCTTGGAAATCCCTGCCGAAGAAGAATTGGCCCCCACTGCTATGGAGACTGCCCCCGCTGCCAACACCAACTCAAACTGATTTATAATTTATTGAAGCATTTATACACGACTGTTGAGTTTATACTTGATGTGCTTGTTATGTCTAGGGTAAGAAAATAAACTTTATTTCCTAACCTGAAGCTCTCTTTATTGAGTTAAGTAACCTTTAAATGGCAAGTTGCGATTTTGGATTTGAAGACCTTAGGTTTTACAAGACTGATGAGACTCCAAAGTTTGTGTTATTTTCAGGTATGAGAATCGGTATAAGGGACAATACGTACAAATATTACTAGCTACTCCCCCGCAATATTTTGTGGACATAATCCTTATAGCAGCTGTTTTTTTAATTAAGAAAATGTGATTTTAAAACTTGGAATATAACCAAAATAATAGTGTAAATAAAATATTTAGCTTCACAGTGACTTAGAACTTGAAATTATCTTTTAAATAAAAAAAGAACTTGAAATATCTTTTAAATAAAAAAAGAATCTTCAAAACTGGTTAAGTATTGACTTTAGGAACTGAGTGAATAACAAACAAGAATTTTTTTAATATATAGGAAATATATTAAAATTATTAGTATTTTTTAAATTAAATTTCACTCAAGTTTATTTGCAGGATTTAGAGATCCTATTATTATTTTTTTTCAAAACACAGTATTTCAAGTTGTTAAAAGAAGCTGCAAAGTTGTGTCATTAAAAGTTGAATCGGCAGCTTATGTTGATCACACCCTGTTACTAAAGCTAGCTCATAGTAAAATAGTTTTATAAAAGTTGAAATACATTCAATTCAAAATTATTACACTTCCACTTATTATAGTCCAAGGACTGAAAATTTCAAAGTAATCTTGTAACAATATTGTCTAAATATACCTATATTATTATTTTCTTTGTCAAGTAAAATAAAGTATGTTTCTCGTTAGGTATTGTCAGGGCCTTGTTAACAGTGGTTGTCTACCAAAATGATATGTTGTAAGTAACATATAATTTTTGAATATAGAATTAATACATTAGTCATCAGTTAAATTTGATTTAAATATTAAGTTAGACCAGAAAAACCATAGTGGCTCTTAAGGACTGTGGGAACCGAGGAGTACAACGATCTGTGTCCAACAAAGCTCCACGTAGTTTCAATTTTCACCAGTGGCCGCGCTAGGCGAGCCACCCTCTAAACCGGTTTTACGCATTACTGCCAACCGAAAGGGAATCTATGGATTCGTGGGGAAGTTGAACGAACAACGGTAACTCCCGATGACGCCAGTGAATAGTGAATAGTGGCACGTGGCAGGCTGATGTCTTGGCTGTCACCTCACTGCTTCTATTTCCCTTTAATTGTCTTTGAGAATCTCACTTTGGATTTAGCCCCAAACTAAAACTGGTTGTCACGACCATTTTGCATGGATCAGAAATGAATAAACAATTAATATATATAACTAAAATGTATGAATGCATAGAACATTCATATACCGGGTGTCTCAGCTAAAGTGAACCAATAGCTAACTTTGTAATTATAAATATGACATCCAAGTTCTTATGGGGGACTCCCCTTGATTTTTTAAGATGTTTTTCGGGATGGTTTCGAATTTATTAAATATGGCCGCCATTTTACAATATGGCAGACAACTTTAATATTTCTTATGGAACACCCTATATTTTATGATGTTTTAGGTAGAACATGTGATTTTAAGACGTTTTGGTTCTTGGTAATTTTTACCTAAATGTGACCGTTTACGTGCTAGAGCCAACAGTTTTCGCAAAAATTACTCAAGTTAGGGGACCAGTCGCATGGCCTCCGAGGTCACCTGATCTGACACTTCTAGATTTTGTCCTTTGGGGGGCAATCAAGGATAAACTACACCAAACTCGACCAACAACACCTGAGGATATGCAGTGGAGGATCCGAGCTGCTTGCAACGCTGTTAGTGACGCAACAATAACACTTGCTCAACGAGCACACAGAGAACGACTGGAAATGTGCATAGAACAACAAGGAAATGTTTTTGAGCATTTGTTACTGTAAACAGTTCTTGTTGCTTGAGGTATCAAGGCACACTGTTCTGCATGTGTGAGAATGTATTTGATTATCAGTTTTATATTTGTAAAATAAATTTTTATTTGTCTTTTTCAATGATGCAATTTTCTTGAAGCATTGAAGCACTAAACTTGAGTAATTTTTGCGAAAACTATTGGCTCTAGCATGTAATCGGTTACATTTAGGTAAAAATTACCAAGAACCAAAAGTCTTAAAATCACACGTTCTACCTAAAAAAATCAGTAATAATTGTGAAATTGGATAGTATAAATAATAGTTATGGAAACTTAGATATTATATAACTTTAATTTCGGAATAGTACACAACATTTAAACGTTGTAACTGTGTAATATTATGGAATCATTGCTCAGATAAATAGTTATCAATCATGTTGTATAAGGGATGAAGAAAAACAATTGTAAAGTAAAAACCTGACTGTATTACACTTAGATTGTGTATACAGTGTACAGTAATATGCTACAGAACGTCTGAGATTAGACTACAACAATTTAACTGTTAACATAAAACATGAAAAGTAGCACGAATGTAACAATCACTAATAAATATTGAATTAGTTATAGTTTACGGTGTATGGTTAGATAAAAATTGGTAAAAACATACAATTTATGTCAATAACCAATGTAATGGTTGCAAAAATCATCGTTTGGAATTAAAGACATTTCAGTAATAATAAGGACAATTATATAAACTAATATAAAATAGTATTAATGAAGGTTATAAACATTAAATATTCTATTAAAACCTAAGAGTAGGTAACAATTGGGCCTATCGATTTTACTGATAATTATGAAAAACAATATTTATATTTATTATTACAAATATACAACAAGTCTTCACACGTATCCTATTTTTTTAATTATATAATTCAGTAATGAATGTCTTTGTACAACTAAATATAGAGTTCCAGCGGGCTGATTTTAATAATTGATGGAAACGTCATTTAGAAGCGTCACAAGCGTCATTCGAAACCTCTAGCGGTGCAGATGGTAAACAAATTATGAAAGTGGTAAAATATTTCATGATTTATGGGGTAAAAAACATAAAATGTTTCTCATAAGATATACATGGGGAATTTTTAGAAATGCATTTTATCCGAGTCTGACAAAGCAGAGATATCTTTAAACAACTAAATCTCGAGTTCTACTGTGACGATTTTAATGTTTGCTGCGTCATTGTGAACCTCTGATTACGCCAATTTGTAAAACATCATAAGTGTTAAACATTTGTTCATGAGATATGCATAGAAAATGAATATCTCATATAAAAAAAAAAATAAAACAAAAAACAATTTAGGCCTACATTTTTCTTCTGTCCAACTTTTGAGGGGCTTTATCACTTTAATCAAGAAATGCATAATAGCAGTTTTCTAGGACATTTTCTATGCTTTTAGATAATCTATTTTCGTCGGTTTCCCACCGGTTGTTGAGTAACAGGTAAAATACCTGTGTAGACTGCAGATTATGAAATAATTATGAAAGCTTTACATGTACTATAATTTATAGTGAAAAAGCGTAAAATATTATGCAGAATAAATAAAATAGTCTTACAACACAATAACGTATATATTCACTTATACTGTACTTACATAGAAGACAGTAAAATATTCAGAAAAGATGGTACAAGCCACTTTTGTGTATATTTTACAGTCTTGTATGTAAGTACAGTATAAGTGTAAATACACTTTATAGTGTTGTAAGACGTATTTTATTTATCCTGTTTAGTTGTAACAACATGTATCATGCTAATAAAGCAATTAAAATATTATGTTATAAAAAATACATTCTAAATTTTAAAAAAATGTATTGTTGTTACGAGTCAACATTTTACTTTGCTTTATCAGTTTTGTAGCTAACGCATTTTATCGATATAAAGAAAATGTCATAAGCTTTAAGCATATAACAATGTATACACTAGAGTAGACCGCATGAAAATGGTGCGATTGTTGATTGCCCATATGATTCCTCCCTCACTCAACACTGTTGCCATACGAATTTCACAAACAATGATTCAGTCTGTTTGTTTTTTTAATGTTGTGTACGATAGTAATGGATTTAAAAACAGACGATATACTTTACCATATGTTTTATTAGACCAGAGCGATTTGACAACAATGTTTTAACTTCCATTGGACTACTTTGTTGCTACTTACTTGTAGTATTGGCGGCCGCTACCGCGACCGCAGGAAATAATCAGCTGTTTCAGGAACAAAACTTCTAGAAATAGAAATTCACAGCTGAATACTCCCGGCTCCGCTAATCCTATCCTATCCTATACTCTAATATGAGTAAGGTTCGCTTGCTTGCCTGTGACACTGATCTCAAAAACGGCTCCAACGATCCCCCTAAGGCCCATAATACCCCTTAGGCCCATAATACCCCTAAGACCCATAATACCCCTAAGGCCCATAATACCCCTTAGGCCCATAATACCCCTAAGACCCATAATACCCCCAAGGCCCATAATACCCCTTAGGCCCATAATACCCCTTAGACCCATAATACCCCTAAGGCCCATAATACCCCTAAGGCCCATATTATCCCTATTTGTTCGAAAGCAGAGGTCTGATAAAACGAAAAGGTATTTAATGCAAAATATTGCATTGGTAAGAACTTCTTTCTTAACTTTAACACCTGGGACTGAAGTAAAATATTTCATGACTTTTTTGGAATAAGTTACCTCAAAACGTTTGTTGGGTATAAAATTCCTGATCCCTCCTTTGAATAGATTCAATACACAATTCATTTTAACACGTTATGCAGAATAACAACGCATAACACTGTCTTGGTTGCTTAAGACAGCAACGAATAATGGACATTCTTTATTCCATAAACCTTCATTGTTTTACGCACCGTTCGTTTGTATTTAAAGCAATATATACATGAAACACATGAAAACAACATGGGGTTTTAATGATTAATTTCTTGATAGTAATATTTTTATGTGATATTAGTTTTTGTGACATATTTTTGAACTTTGTTTACAGAGAAAACCCCGTAAGCAATGGAAAGGGGTGATACAAAATATTATTAGATATGAAGAGTTAATTTTTATCCAGCCAATTAATTAAATAATTTAAATTTTTGGGGCTATATTAGAACTTCAGTCAAGAGAACGTCACAATATAGATTTAATATGAAACATAAATAACATTATTAATTGTTCCCTTTGTCTTATGTTTCCTACGGGTCCCTCATTGTTGCCAAATTTTTCCTTTTGTTTCTTGGTTTTCTTTGTTTCTTTCATCTTTGCGAGTAAAATTAAACTGTTCATGTATTTAAGGTGACAGCAATTCCAGAATGGCTTATCTACATTGTATAGCACACAATTCAGCTTAAAATTACAGGTTTTGTTGTTGTAACCTAAGTAATCTGTAAATCCAGGAACCCGCTATGCAAATTTAAATTAGTTTTACTATATATATATCTATAATATTATAAAGAAGAGGTGGTTTCTGTCTGTCTGTCTGTCTGTCTGTCTGTCTGATGTTCCGGGTGAACGCAAAAACTACTTAACACAAAGGTAGATCTTGAACCCATGCAACACATAGGCCTATTCACTTCCTTAAAATACCCTCGGGCTACGCCCCGTGAACGTTCTAAGTTTCAATGTTTACATTTCATAAGAAAGTAAACATTCAGAAACTATAATCCGAACAGCTGAGGGCACTTACATTTGACAGCTTAAAGAGCAGAAGCAAGAACAACAGCTGTTTCAAGCTAACTAAAATGAAATTTGCATTGACTATAGATCGGGTAAGGAAAACCCCTGTGCGAAGAACGTGTACATCAAATATATATTTATATTTATTTCAATATACCGTATAATTAATCTATATAAATAAAATTAGAGTTTTGTCTGTAAATTGCTTGGAATTATGACATTTTTGCATATTTTCACGTTTTACACCCAAGGGAAACCAAAACAAATCTTATCTCAATTTATGTCTGTCTGTCTGCCGGTAACGCTCAAGGACGGGTTTTTGTTTGCTTTTCACTGGAAAACGGGTGCAGTGACATTAATGAGACTTTGTTTCTTTGTTCTATATATGCGTGAGAAGGTTTTAGGGCACTATAAACTGGCATACGCCTTTTTAAAAAATAATGGCGGCCGCTCAAAAACGTGATTTTGTGCGGTTTTGGTCATGTTTTGTTCGCTTTTCACAGGAAAACGGGTGCACCGATTTTTATGCAACTTTTTTCTATGTTCTATATGTGCGTTAGACGGTTTTAGGCTAATTGGATTGTTTTAAATTACCTTAGGACACTGCCCCATAGGGTTTTTAAGATCCTATGCTATTCTTATGGACAACGCATTTATTTATATTGAACCAGATGATGGCATAGTTATTCTATAAATAGGTTTTTTAGTTCTTTTTTAAAACGTTGAGTGAAGATTTGTAATAAATAACATAAGTGGAAATATGATCTAAATCTATATTTGTCAGACTCATGCACTCACTGACATAGTGATCACTTTATCTAAGAAACGACAATGTCTATTGAAGATAAAATTTTGGATGGTGGTTCCCCTTATGCTGCAGATTCACAATAAGAATAGGTTTAAAAAAGTCCTATAGGGTTCTTCGCTAATTTACTTTTATGGCAATTGTATGAGTATTAGTACTTTCTGGACCTTTGTAAGTTACATTTCGGTAGGAACATAACTAATTCATCAGAAAAAAACGCAGCCTATTCCTGTTACGAAAATGTTTATGTGCTTCGCCCCCCGGAATTTCAAAATACAATATTTTAACAATCTTGCACATACTCTTGGACTGATGGATCTGAAATTTGGTAGGAATGTAGCTGATAGGTCAGTGCAGACATTTACCTACTCCAGACACAAATATACTCAAGGACTCTGGCCCAATGGCCTTTAATATAAGCGCGTTAGTCATAACACACAAACTACTCAACCAATAGAGCTGAAATTTGATGCCTTAAAGGAAATAAGAAACAACATCATGGGGAGTCACGGTGTTGTTCTCTGGAGATCTCACACAGACCCTTTGTCGTAAGTGAGATGAGTGGACGAGTCTACACCTCTCTAAAAATACATTTTATGTAGCCGACCACTGAGCGTCTGAACTTAACAGTAAATATGAAAATGTATTTTTGAGAAGATTAAGGGGTTGATCAGTTTTCTTATGCGCTTTTAAAAGTTGAGATTGGGACATTGAAAAACAAATTAAGGTCTCAGAAGCATCTATCCTTCACTCGGCACTATCGATGAATCACAGGATTTATTGATTAACAGTTTGTTACACCGAGGTTCATAAACAGTTTAATCTGGAAAGTGCCTGGCTCTGTGATTGTGCCATCCTCACGTCCACCAATGAACAAGCAACGGAGATCAACACAAATGTAGGTCTATTCCAAAGGGAGGAACGAACATATACAATATTTAATACCGTTCATTTAACCATGACCACTGTTAGAACAGTTCGTATATATTGATTTACATTTATTTAAATAAAATCAAGTAGTCATATGTTTTTAAAACATATGATTTTTCCAAGTTTAAATTGTTTATTTACAATTATATTGAAAACAGGACCTGGCAAGAATGGTGATTTTAAAAGTGGTTTGTTAATGGTTTTAAAGTTTAATGTTTCGTTACATTACTATTAATTTATTGGAATGTAAAGATTAATGTATCAAAGTATTTAAAATGTTGTATTAAAAAGGTTTAATATTTTGTTGTACTTGAGTTCTTTTATTTCTAAAATCGAATCCAAAGTGTTACGTGTACCGATTTGGAGTAGCAAAAACCACACCGTTCAGTACCCGACAGAGTTCCTCGACTTGGCAGCAGTACCCGAACTATCTGCCATTGTATATTTCGTTAACTTTAATTTAATTCTACTTTAAAAGTGTAAAATGTAATTTTAATATTGTAAAATTATGTGGGTTGTTAATATTTTTAGTTAATCTGCCATTTATGTACAACCCGTACGAAGGACGGGTACATCAGCTAGTATATATATATATATATAATTGTTATAAATAAAAGTAATAGTGTGACTAAATCATCAAAAAACTACTAAAACCCTTGAAAGATTACACTTGCTACATGCAAATAAATCTAAGTCACCTATAAAAGAACAACAGTTACATAAACAAAATATCCCTAATTCTCATGTTTAATTTTGAATACAAAATTGGTTTAAGGCTAAACAATTTTGTGTCGCCACTCATACATTTTCAGCCACGACACACTAAAGAATATGTGACTACCGAAATGCCGTGTAAAGTTTAATTTGTTGACCGCTGCAACGGCCGCGGAACGGTCCAAAATGACATGTCTTAAGACATAAATTAAAAGACAATCTGTATGCCATCAAGAATGGCTAAAGCCAAACAGTAAAATCCACTTACTTATTCTCGGTGTAGTTGTTCCAACTTGGGCGTTAGGTAACACCTTGTCTCTAGAGAGGTGATTTATGGTGGTGAGGGATTAGTTGTTTGCACCGTACCGCAGCACTAATTGTCTCCAGCTCCAGCTGTTGTGTTTGTTTGGACGTGTTTCTCGGAGGGAACAGAAGAAGAAGGAATGTTTAAGAAGAAACCCTGATTTATCACTCCGGGGTGTAGCCTAACTAAATACGACGTATCGGTACAATACTAAAATAATATTGTGCAGTATTCATATGGATATTGCGGCAAATAAATATGCACGTCAGCTATTTCAAGTCAATCTATTTCAGCCAGAAATATCGATGACAATCATCAGTTCAGAAAAAATACCCCCGTCGCAGCTAACCTGCGTACTCAGCGAATTTCCAATGCATGTATGTGTCTCACTACTACATAGAGCCACTTACCAAGTTTCACAAAAGTACATTCATAAATAAGTGATATATAGCATTTTATTTATTCTCCTTAAGAATAACATTAAAGGGCTGAGTACGCAGGTTTGCAGTAACCAGGAAGATAACAAATGTGTATTTTTGCAATTATAAATATAATTCAACCAGGTGAAGCCACATAACAAGTTTTATTAATTTAGGTTCATAACTAAGAGAGATATAAAACTTTAGTTATTCTCCATATGAATAACGTGGGGGCCGAGTATGCAGGTTTGCTGCTTCGGAGAAAATCAACAAAAACCTTTTGTGCAAATATCAATATACCACAACTAGTTGAAGCTACATACCAAGTTTCATCAATATTCATTCATAAATAATCGAGATATCAAATTTTATTTATCCTGCATAAGGATAACATTGGACAACGTACTGTGTTTAGCACTTTGAATATCTCTGCAACGGTTGGACGTAGAACAACAAAAACACCAAAATGATTGTTTTGTAGAGATAAAATGATTGGTAAAAAGAAATGTGAAGTTTTTAGTAAAATTATCTGAGGAAATTCCAAAAACCTTTTTCCCATAAGATTAACATGGGAAATTTTATGCACGCGTTTTTTTACTTTTATTTACAACCACTTAACCTAGGTTAATGATTAAAATACCAAATTATTTGTTTTTTAAGCTCTATAAAATTGCTATAACCAAAATAAAGTGTTTTTAAGGTTTTAGGGGGAAAATAAAAAAAAACTGATTTTGGAAAATTTAAAACCCCCATAAACCCCCTTTCTAACTTAAAGTCATAAATGTTACTCTACAAATTTGTGCAAAATTTCATAAAAATCGGGCGTTTCTTTAAATGTTATCGCGGTAACGGACACATACAAATATATATATATATATGAATTTGAACGAATAGTATTTTTGGCACCTGGGGACCTCAAAACAAAAAGTTATCATGGTCTCGGGCTTAAGTCTTACCATGCCACCTACGGTAATAGCTTTTTGCCTATAGGGGAAATTCGCTAATAATACAATTTCAGAAACAATACAAGTTTCCAGTAACCAATGGTCCTAATGACTGATCAATTGTTGGATTGTTTTTCCAGACAATCAGTAGAGTTAATTCCAACGATCTGTTTAGTGTGGAAGCTTCTGGGCTGATTATTGTTTATTACTTTAATTGGTTATTTAACTTTTCAATCCTTGATAGGGCTGGCGACAGCTTTACGGATCAGTGCCGGGTCTATACTGCGGGTCCCTTTCCCAACTCCAACGGCCGCGGGTTCGCGCGATCTATTAAAAAAAAATCTATTAGCAGCCCATTATACTTTTTTCATGAAATTTAATGACAGATCATATGTATTCTTTGCTTTATTTTATATAATTCAAAACAAGCCAAGACATCCTGCTTTTTGTATTGTTGTTTGGGGGTTTCCTTTGATATTATTTTACAATGAAACGAATTAAAAAAATATCTATTCAAAGACAATTATTAAAATCCAGCTACTATGATAACAACAAATAATACAAATCTATCATTTGATTTAGTACCGTACGACGTATTAATATGATTTGTTAATGCTGTTTTATTATCTGAGTGGGTAAGCCAAATTTTTACCTAATTATGTTATTAAGCATTTTTACAAAAATTATCGATGGCGCTTTGTACCATAGGCCTTTAAACTCTAAAAGTAATCTTAGGGGAAGGAGATATTGATAAGACATTTATTAAGGTATTTACTAGACATATAGGTGGAATATTAGTATTCGTATGTGTCGATTTAATTTCAAAACTGTTTTAAATATTACAATAACATGAAGTGTCAACAATAAACCAAATACAGGGATCCTTACTAAAAAACCCTTTTACGGCTAGAGTAAACCTTTTAAGTATTTTTTTTTTTAAGATCTGAATTGAAATAAGCAATAAAAACCAAAGCCGCCGTCCGCAGTGGCGTAACTGATTTTTTTGGCCCCCCATTTATCATAATCGTACAGTTTCACCCTATCATTATTCTAGACTCTGCGATAAGGTTGATTGACCCAGACGTTTCCTAACCTCCAAATACATAACTTCAGTCAGTTCCAGCCAGCAGCATTTTATAGTTTTAGTGATTTAATAACGACCAAAAGATTCTCATTTAGGCTAGCTATAATGTTTTTTAATAGTTTCATCACGTCAATGATAAAATACAAAAAAGTTAAGCCGACAAGTGTTGAGTCAAAACGTGAATCCAGACGTCCAGATCCCAGGTCAGCAATTCGTTCTGTTCCTGTCCAAAAGTGGAAAAGGTATTTGGAGTGGCTTTGTATTCAGTTTGGAGTGAAATGACCGCTATAGCGTTTACGGTTGTACCTTGAGGTTTTGAAAAGATCTTATCATGAGCCCCCGAGTTATCATTTATCACCATCCTAATGCTGATTCACCTTAAAAAACACAGTTCAAAAACTTTACTGACACTACTAACAACAGTTTTAAAGTTGTTATGCAAAATGATAAAATATTTATTAAAATAGCTCACTTTAAAGTTTAATTTTAAAGTAATTAGAATTGAGGAAAATTAAAACAATAAACCTTATTGCAGTTTTAAAGTTCATCAATTTATTAAACACTAATCGCAACGAATGAAAGATCTATTACTAGACTGAAAATAAATAAATTCTTAAAGTTTGACTAACAACATTATTGATATTTTGAAATTTTTTAAAATTAAATATTATAATTTCATCCCATTATGCGGGCCCACCAGAGCTTTTACCTCGGCCCGTGGGCCCCGCCGCTTGGGTTTGCGGGCCCCTTAGGTCCTTGGGCTCCTCCGTACCGCGGGCCCTGTGGGCCCGGCAGTTACGCCACTGGCCGTCCGTCATCGACCAATCCTCGCCTTCATCGCTCCAAAATTGAACAACAAACTATTACTGAAAAAAACATATAATTTTGATATAAAAAGTATTTGTAGAAACATTTAAAATCCAAAATGTATAGTGATTAGTTTACAAAAAAGGGAGATTAAAAGATCAAAAATATGATACTTCAAAATTTGATTGCATATTTGTAAACAATATAAGAGTAAAATTGAATGGTCGACAAATTCAGAAATATGTATCAAATCTATCAAGACTACCAGAAAGTTTGATAAGAAAATAGTGAAATGTACTACAAACCAAAATAATTGATGGATAATCGACCATTGAATGTAATTGATATAAAAAAACTCCCGTACACATTTCTGGATCGAAAAATGATATTATAAATATGAATTTTGATTATGAAGTAACAGCTGCTAGTAAAACAAATTGCTATGTAGTTGTTGTATCTGGAATGTGGTTAAAAATCATATTGTAGTGTAAGATTATTTCTTTCTTTTACTCTTAAGTTTGAATCATAACTCGCTTAGCTTAGTGAGATGGAAACCAGGAAATTGATTGAAATGACACCAGCGTCTGTAATAACATATACCTTTTAATATTCATAAATCAGATGACTATTTCTTCCTTATTATATAATGATAAATATTCGTGAAAACCCTTTAAATAGAGGCCTCTGTGCCCTAACTCCTATTTATAAAATACAACTGAAATGACAAACACAATATAAATCAATACTCTCTTAAGCTAACAAATCATTAATAAAGATCACTCTGTTCTGGCATGGCCAAAGTTCTTTAAGGCAATTTATACGTCACGGTCCACACCTTCCATATGAATACACACCCTTAACTCGATATTTAACATTTAATTTACATTGTTGGGCATGTAGCCGTTAATCTACCATTAAAGGTTTACTCAATTCACTTTATTAATAGTTTAGTCCTTTATATTTCATCCATCAATTACGCATCAAAATAATTACCCTTAAACCTTTCCAAATTAAACATTGTCACATTATATTACATTAAAATGTTAAGCCATGTGGGCCTTTATACTTCAATAATCAATTCATTCATGTAACAGTTATTCATTAACACTTACTAAATTAATTGAACGATGGTTAATGACATCGAGCTACTGCTATCTTTATGTACAACTATTTTACACCTCAACTTGGCCTATAGGTCATTCCAGTTATGCCTACAGTCTTTAATTTATTTTAACAATTAACCCTGTCATTACTCTGAGGCTTCTTAATTTTATATAAATATATATTTATTTCCCCTTTCTGTTTAGATTATTTATTGCTTGTCTTAGTAATCTTTAACTTTTAATATCTTCATCATTGCTTAATCATTATTATTATCAAATCATTTCCCTTAACCTTCGACTGTTCTCTCAAATTTTTTCCCTTTTAACTAGAGGTGCAATTTAGTGAAGATCACATACCACGCAGTCCGGAATTTTGGCTGTCAGGCGGTCTCCCGGCGTTGTCGGTCCTTGGCCTCTCCGTGGTCCCGTCCAGTGGTCAAGGTGTCCAGGAGTGGTCCAGCGTCCAGAAGTGGTCCCGGGTCCCTTTGTCAGTGGTTGTCTTGAAGAATTCTCCCAAGGCTCCTCCGGTCGCAGACACGGTCCGTCCTCTTCTCCCTCTGGGTTGTGGTCGCTGTAGTGCTTCTGTTGGCCCTGCGTTGGTGGACTTGGTTGGAAGGTCGAAAACACCCGGTATTTTACTATAACCTAAGTGTTGCGGGACTTACTCGATCCAGCCCCCCTTACTTCCCAACACCACTTCTTGCCTCTCTTTTCCTGACCGTCCATCATCTCTCCTCGATATGTTTCCCCCGATTTTGTGTTTCCCCCAAATTCGGTCGACCACGCCCACGTCAACCAATCACGTCGATTCTGGACTCCTACACCCGCCGTGATTCGTGTCCGTAGCTGGTCAGCATTCCGCCGCCATCATTGGAATTTTTGGTGAGTTACTTTGATTTTGTCGCTTGAACCCTAGGTCATTTACCTGTGTAATTTGACCGTTTATTTCCTGTTTTGTTACTCTGTCATTTCCTGTTGTTCCCAATTCCAAGTCTTTGACCTCAGCTTTACTTCGTAGTTAATAGTACTCATATTTTTAAGATTTTATTTTAGGGATTTTATTAACCAATAATGTTCATAATGTTTACACTCCCCTGCTTGGGAAAATTTTTCGTCCCCGAAAAATAACTTTAGTAGTGAAATGAAAGTGACATCAGTGAAGTATGTTGTTTGTTAGTATAATGTTCTATCAATTTAACCATCACTAATATAACATATATTCTTGATGTGAAATTTGTAAATATGTATGTTTCACTGGAGTTAAATGTAATTTGGAAGTTTGAGTTCACCATTAAATGTCATGAAGTATCTAGTCTGCCGGCAAATTAACTAGCCTGTCTCCACGAGAATTAATAGGTGTACAAATTTTGAAGTTATCATAAGTTTTGTTTATCGATCAATAATTTTGGTTCAGTAATTTGCTATTAAATGTCATGAAGCCTTAGCTTTAGCGCTTTTCACTAACTCTCCGCAAGATTTAATAGCTATGATATTATTTAATTGTCTTATTTCCATCTCCTTAGAGAATATAAATTACGTTGTTGTAACGCAGTAATGTAATTTTCTCAGCTAGTAGCAGCTCTATTCAGCTGAATAATCTGTAGCCTGTCTATAAGTGCAACGTGGCTTGTTTCTCACGCGTGTAATCTTATCCGCAACATCCTGTCGGTCGCTTCGTGTTGTTGTGTTTGTGTGTTCATAGTATGTCCTCAGTCAAGAGTGAGTATGGCTTTGGTCCAGTGTCGATCCGCGTCGGATATGTGTCGAAAACGTGTTAAGGTTTTTTTGAGTGATAAGTGGTCTTCCTTCCTCTTTTAGATGCTTTAATCTTCTGTGTTTGAGTGAGTGTGGATTATTTATCGGATACCCTCCAAACTTTAAGGTATCGCAGCTTATTTAAGTCATTAAGACATTTTTTTCGGTCAACTTTAATTTCCTTTTACAAGCGTAGTACATTCATAATTCGTATAAATATTTTCCTTATTTAATTTTATCAAGGTGATCCCAATTTTGTTATTTAACTTCGTATTTCAATTTCCGCAATATAAATGTCAGGACTCGTTATATTGTTTAGAGCTCAGTTCATGTGTGGGAAACCCTTTATAATTTTTTTTGTAATATTTGTTAATTATTTGAAGTCTGTCAAATGCTTAGGTTCATAATTTGTATCGCATGAACCTAAATTTTGTAAATTCATTTGTAAATTGCAATTTATTGAGTTACCAATGGAATCTCAACTATCTAGTAATATATGGGCCATTAGATGATACTAGTAGTAGTAGTTATTAGGCTTAAAGAGTCGAGCCTTCTTGGGTTCCTCTGTAGATTAGAAGTTAGTCTTTATTTTAAGGAAATAACGTATTCCTAATACGTATGTAGGCCCAAGTTAATTAATTTATTTATTTGATGGGATTTTATTGGTAATTGTTTTGTAGATGTTTCACAGTAGTTGACCTCTTAGTACTTTAAATTAATTGGCAACAGTGTAACCTTGACGCAATTTTGACTGTTTCCCAAGCAGCATGTTGTGTATTAAGTCACAAATTGAATCTCAGTTGCGCACTCTGGTCGTAGGTGATGCAGGTGTAAATAGGGTGCTTTGTAGAGAAATTTCCTAATAGGGGAAGATTCTAACAGTAGGAAAGCTCCTTGACACGTACGTATTTCTAATACGTTCATTACGTTGTCGTCAATAGAGGTTCTGTTTGTGACTTATAATTTTAATTGTTTTTATTTAATTTCTTCTGTGAAACGGTTTAATATTCTCGACATGAACTGGTTCCTCCACTAGTTTTCCTCGTTTTTCTAAAGCCACTAAGTAAGTCAAATCATTTAATTTATCGGTGACATGGTAAGGTCCTTTATAGCAATTTTGAAACTTGCTATATTTTTTTGTGTGATCCGTTGGATATTTAATTAATATTTCATCCCCTGGTTGTAGTTCTAAATCCCTTCGTGTCTTGTCAAAATATTGTTTTTGATTATTTTGGGCCTTTTCTAAGATTTTTGGAATTTCCGTTCTAATTTTATGTATTAATTTAATCTCTTTTAATACGTCCTTGTCCTGATTTTCATGAACATAAATGTAATCAGACGGGTGGTTTGCTTCTCTTGCAAAATTTAAATAAAATGGAGTGTAACCCGTGCTTTTATTTATCGTAGTGTTATATGCAAATGTTATAAATTTTAACACGTCAGACCAATTGTGTGGGTCTTCCTGTATGTAGTGTGAAATTGCTTTCTTTATTACCAAGTTGCATCTCTCCGTTAAACCTTGAATACGTTGCATGTATGGAGGACTTGGCCGCTGTTCTATGCCTAAGCTTTGTAATAATTGTTTTAGTACTTGTCCCATGAAATGTGTACCCTGGTCGTGAGTAATAATTTTTGGACAACCGTATAAACAGAATATTTCCAATAATACCTTAGCTACGGTTTTTGCGTCTGCAGAACGAGTTGCACGTGTATATGCCATCCTCGTTGTGGGGTCTGTCATTAATAAAATGTATTTAAATCCATGGCTTTGTGTTATAGGGCCTAAGAAATCTATAATTAATCTTTCAAACGGTTTTGTTGAGGGGATTTGCGGTTGTAACTTTCCGTATTGCTTATAAGTAGCAGATCTCCTAAGTTGACAGTCTTCACATGTTTTAGTATAGTTTACAATGTCCTGATTTATACTGGGCCAATAATATCGTGATTTTATTTTCTTTCCAGTTTTAAAGCTTGAGAAATGCCCTCCTGAAAATATATTATCATGGAAGGTTTTTAATATTTCGTTAACCTTTTCCTGGGGTATTGCTAATAAATATTCCGTGTCCCTACCATTGAAATGTTTGTAATATAATATGTTATCCCTCTCTATATATTTCCTGGATTCATGTCTGATTTTCTTCGGAACGGAATCTGGTGATATCTTAGCTAATTTTATTTGCTTTAAATAAGGGTCTTTTGCTTGTAACTCTTCAAAATTTTCTGTTTTTATCTCCTGAATGTTTAATGTAGCTTGAATTAGGTCCTGGTCTAACTCCTCTTCTGGTGGATTCCTAGAAAGGCTGTCCGCTAGTAGATTGTTAGTTCCTTTCTTATATTTTACGATTATATCGTAGTCAACTAGTGCGAGAGCAAGGCGATTTAGGCGTGATGAAGTGTTTTTAAAATTCTTATAATGTATGAGTGACTGACAATCGGTATAAACCATTGTTTGCCTGCCCAGCGTAAATTCCCTCCAGTAATTAACTGTATATACTAAGGCTAGCATTTCCCTTTCTGCATTAGAATATCGCTTTTCCGTTTCTGTGTATTTTCTTGATAAATATGCTATGGGATGCATAGTATTATTTTCAGGATTGATTTGCAAGTAACAGGCCCCAAGTGCAAATAATGAACTGTCAACATAAATAACTGATTCCCAATCGTCTTTCCAATGAGCAAGTAATGGTGGAGTAGTTAAAATTTGCTTTATTTTATTAAAAGCTTGTTCACAATCTTCATTCCATTTAAAAGGTAAATTTTTGTTTGCTTGTTTAATTAACTCTGTTAGGGGTAATGTAATTTGGGCATAATTTTTAATATGCTTCCTGAAAAATGATGACGCGCCTAGGAACTGACGAACACGTCTTATACAGTCTGGCCTTTTAAATTCTTGTATAGCATTAACTGTAGATTGTTGAGGTAAAATTCCTTGCTTTGAGACTGTGTATCCAAGTATATCAACTGTTTCATATAAAAACTTGCATTTTTTGTGTTTAGCTTTAAATTAGCTTTGTGTAATATTTCTAAAATTATTTCCAAATTTTCTAAATCCTGTTGAAAGGATGATCCGTAAACTATAACGTCATCAATATACGATATAACTTTATTGTACAGGTGCTTATTTAATAAAGCTAATATCGCTTTGCTGAATACAGCGGTTGAAATTTTTAATCCCATGGTTAACCTTTTGTATCTTAACAGACGATCTTGCGTTTTAATCGCAAGTATATTTCTGCCTTCTTCTCTTACAAGTAATTGGTGAAACGCTCCCTTGAGATCTAATTTTGTGAACGTGTTTGCTTTATTTAAGCAATTTAAAACTAAGTTAACTGATGGGGTAGGATGTACACAGTTCTTTAAAATGTTGTTAATACGACGCATGTCCGCAACAACGCGAGCCGAATTGTCGCGATTTTTTGTTACGAATACTGGTGAAGCATATTCGCAAAATTCTGGGCATTCCTCTAAAATGTCTGCTTCTAGTAATTGGTTTAAAAGTTTATCTAGCTCCTGTCTCTCCTGCATACTCTGTCTATAAGGTGGGCTGTTTACGGGTTTAGCATTTGGAACTAATTCTAATTGTATTGGTGGCAAATTAGCTGGTTCAAGGTCCTCTACCTTCGTGGTGAACATAGATTTGTATTTATGTAGCAGTTTACTGACCATGTTATGCTGCTGTACCGTTAGGTGTGGTGATATGTTAAGTTCTATGCCATCCTTATCTGTGACTGTTTGTTTACGTCGGTCCCGTGTGCGTGGCTGTTGTCGCGGCCTTGTTGTGTCAGCACAAGTGTCGTCTTTGTTTACTTCCTCAGTGAGGTAGCCTAATAAAGTGTTGGCATTTATGTGTTTTGGGAAGCTAGATGCATTATAAATAGTTATATAGCTGCCCTCATCTGCTTCTGCATCTACCAAATATGCATGGCATTTTTTCTTTTCTTTTAAGGACTTTTCCGACTCAAAATATGTTTTATGACTTATTTGATGTTTAAGCTTTATTCTCCTATGCTGATGAGGTGCTATTACCATATCCTCTTCGGTTCTTATGTCAATGATCTTATCTCTGGAAACCATCTCAGTGTTGTTAATGCTTTCGATTTGTATCAACCATTTTTCCCCATTTTTATTTAATGTTTAAATTGGCCTAAGTTTATCACAATTTCTTTTGTGTCGAAATTTAATTCAACCCTGTTCTTATTTAGGAATCTATTCCCTAAGATTATTTCGCTCGTGATATTCGGAGTGACAAAAAATTTATCCCTGATAATTATATTATCTATTTCTAATGCAATTTCCGCGATCCCTAAAATGTTTATGGGAGTATTATTTGCCGATACAACTCTTGGCAATTTTACTGTCTCAATATTTGTCCCGTGTACGAACTTTGAATTTATAAGGTTTATATTTGATCCGGTGTCAACTGTACACTGAATTATTTTGTTTGGATTTTGAGTTAACTTTGCATTAAGTGTTAACACTGGTACTCTCTTGTCTTCCGTTTGTTTTATTTTAAATAGAGTATCATGTAACTCCTGGTTTCTTAACTGTTCCTTTCTCCTTGGCTTATGTATCCTTCCTTCTGATACTAGTGTAATGTCACAGCTGTGGATCATGTGTTGCGTTCCTTGCTCTTCCAGCTGCCTGCATATTTCTTCCTTCTCCTGTTCCATCAATGTGTCTCCTTCTTCCCTGTTCTCCTGTACTTCTGTTGTTCCTTTGACTTCCTTTGTTCCTTCCCTTTGTTCCATCCTTACTGTCTCCTCTTCCTTCTTTATAGCTCGTTGCTCTTCTCTGGCTCCTTCCCTTAGTCTCATTCCACCTGATAATGGCTGTAGCTGTTTTCTCCATTGCACTCTGCGCTCCTTAGTCTTGCAAGTGTGGTATATATTGTGGCCTTTTTTCCGAGGGTTAATTATGTTCTCTTCATGTCTTCTTTCTTCTCTTCTGTGTATGTATTCCCTCTTCTTCTTTATGTTCTTAGCTTCATCTAGCTTAGGAAATTCCTTCTCGTAGTTATATATTCTGAACTGGGGTTGTACTTGTTTGTAGGGCGAATTTATACTCTGTTTTAAGCAGGGAACCTTCTCTTTGTTGTTAGTATAGAGAGGGCCCCTTCCTATGCGTTTTTTGGATCCGGTTTTCCCCTTTGTAGTTTGTAGCATTCTTCTTTGTTGTGGTTGCTCATCCTACAATAATCACAATACTTGGACCTTGTCTTCATCATTTCCCCTGTTTGCTGCCTCTTAAACCTGCAATCCTGCGTATTATGGTTGTTTCTTCTGCAGTAACTACAATATGTAGTAAAATTCCTGCTTCCGTTATATGGAACTTCTGATCTTGGGGTTGCATGTCGTGGGCCCCATGATGTTGCATGGTAGTTGGTCTGGTAGCCTCCTCTTCTCATGGTGTGCCGTGGTGTCCATTGCACTGGGTGTCGTTGCGTCGTCCTATATCCAGTTGGTCCCCTGTAGTTGGTTCCTCTTCCCCTGTAATTGTTGCAGTATTCCCTGTGTTGGTTTGGCTTGTCGTGTTGTTGATATATTTGTCGCTGTGGCGTTTGTTGCATAGTCATGTTTGAAATGACCTGAGTTAGGGTCCTTATTTCTGCATGTAAATTGTTTATTTCCTGTCTATTGGTGGTGGTTTCCCTAGTGTATCCCTCTCTTTCTGCTCTGCTGTATTTTTCTTGATTTACCGATTTAATTTGTAGCTGTAACTCTATTTTCTTTAAACTCTTTTCTAGCTGTTCTAAAGTGTCACAAGTTTCTGATAACACCCTATCACAAAATTCAGGTCTTAGGCCTTGTATAATGTACTGCCCTATTTGTTTTTCTGACATATTGGGGTCATGGCGCCTACACAAGGTTAGTACCTCCAAGTAATATGTTAGCACAGGTTGGTCCCTACCTTGTACTTTTTTATCTAAGATGTTCTGCAAAGTTTGTGCCTGTGCAACCGGGGTGAAAGTGTTAATAAAGGTTTCCTTTAACTCATCCCAATCGTGTATCACCTTCCCTTTTGTGAAATGTTGATGCCATGTAAGTGCCGTCCCTGCTAGGTGTGCCGGAAATAATTTTATTTTTGAAGCATCCTGCCAATTATTTGACTGTGCCGCGATTTGATACTTGTCTATAAAATCGTTGGGGTTTTCAGTTGGTAGACCGTAGTACGTACCAGCAGATATTAACGGTAAATTTTCTTTTGGTGTCGTCATGTTATCCTCGCGGTCTCCTATTTTGTAATTATCCGTGAGTGCTCTATGATTTGCCCTATTCGTCCCTTGGGGTGTAATTTGACCTGGAGGGTCGTCTGTGTCCACTAAAGCTAAGTCAATGTCCTCGTAGTCGTCACCGTCACTGTCCTCGCTGGCTGGCGTGTCGTAAAGGTTTTCCCTATCCCTAATGAATTGTTCAATTCTCCTAAGCAATGGGTATTTTTCTAACTCAACATCGGTTAAGAATCTTTTCCGTAATAACTTTCTTAAAATGAATTTTTTTTTCAGACCAATTATTTTTTAAATAAGCTTTAAGATCGGCTACAATGGGTCTTAATTCGGCAACCGTGTCCTCGTCTTTGTATTTAATGTTAAACTTCACTAATATTGCTTGTAGCTGTTCTTTCTTTACCCTATAAATATCCGAAGGCAAGGAAACTTGGTATATTGGCATTTCATTTTATTTTAAATTAACAAAACCCTAGACAGTTTTATTTGTATTTATTTATTACTGTTAAACAACCTGTCTTTTATGTTTTATTAAACCCTGACGACTTTTATTATTTTATGCGATATATCTGTTTATTAAATATTTTGTAGGCTATTTTTATTTGTAAGTGCCCTACAGTATTAACCGTTTAGTCGATTACTTCCCTTCAATTTATTATTTCTGTCCCTATGCAGTTTTATCCTATCTCATAAATACCTTCTTATCTCTATAATCATCTTATGCTAATAAAACATCACTCACTCTGTGTCAATTCAATCGATTTTATGGTAATTAAACCAATTCAGCGATCTCCACCATGTAAGATTATTTCTTTCTTTTACTCTTAAGTTTGAATCATAACTCGCTTAGCTTAGTGAGATGGAAACCAGGAAATTGATTGAAATGACACCAGCGTCTGTAATAACATATACCTTTTAATATTCATAAATCAGATGACTATTTCTTTCTTATTATATAATGATAAATATTCGTGAAAACCCTTTAAATAGAGGCCTCTGTGCCCTAACTCCTATTTATAAAATACAACTGAAATGACAAACACAATATAAATCAATACTCTCTTAAGCTAACAAATCATTAATAAAGATCACTCTGTTCTGGCATGGCCAAAGTTCTTTAAGGCAATTTATACGTCACAGTCCACACCTTCCATATGAATACACACCCTTAACTCGATATTTAACATTTAATTTACATTGTTGGGCATGTAGCCGTTAATCTACCATTAAAGGTTTACTCAATTCACTTTATTAATAGTTTAGTCCTTTATATTTCATCCATCAATTACGCATCAAAATAATTACCCTTAAACCTTTCCAAATTAAACATTGTCACATTATATTACATTAAAATGTTAAGCCATGTGGGCCTTTATACTTCAATAATCAATTCATTCATGTAACAGTTATTCATTAACACTTACTAAATTAATTGAACGATGGTTAATGACATCGAGCTACTGCTATCTTTATGTACAACTATTTTACACCTCAACTTGGCCTATAGGTCATTCCAGTTATGCCTACAGTCTTTAATTTATTTCAACAATTAACCCTGTCATTACTCTGAGGCTTCTTAATTTTATATAAATATATATTTATTCCCCCTTTCTGTTTAGATTATTTATTGCTTGTCTTAGTAATCTTTAACTTTTAATATCTTCATCATTGCTTAATCATTATTATTATCAAATCATTTCCCTTAACCTTCGACTGTTCTCTCAAATTTTTCCCTTTTAACTAGAGGTGCAATTTAGTGAAGATCACATACCACGCAGTCCGGAATTTTGGCTGTCAGGCGGTCTCCCGGCGTTGTCGGTCCTTGGCCTCTCCGTGGTCCCGTCCAGTGGTCAAGGTGTCCAGGAGTGGTCCAGCGTCCAGAAGTGGTCCCGGGTCCCTTTGTCGGTGGTTGTCTTGAAGAATTCTCCCAAGGCTCCTCCGGTCGCAGACACGGTCCGTCCTCTTCTCCCTCTGGGTTGTGGTCGCTGTAGTGCTTCTGTTGGCCCTGCGTTGGTGGACTTGGTTGGAAGGTCGACAACACCCGGTATTTTACTATAACCTAAGTGTTGCGGGACTTACTCGATCCAGCCCCCCTTACTTCCCAACACTTCACTTCTTGCCTCTCTTTTCCTGACTGTCCATCATCTCTCCTCGATATGTTTCCCCCGATTTTGTGTTTCCCCCAAATTCGGTCGACCACGCCCACGTCAACCAATCACGTCGATTCTGGACTCCTACACCCGCCGTGATTCGTGTCCGTAGCTGGTCAGCATTCCGCCGCCATCATTGGAATTTTTGGTGAGTTACTTTGATTTTGTCGCTTGAACCCTAGGTCATTTACCTGTGTAATTTGATTGTTTATTTCCTGTTTTGTTACTCTGTCATTTCCTGTTGTTCCCAATTCCAAGTCTTTGACCTCAGCTTTACTTCGTAGTTAATAGTACTCATATTTTTAAGATTTTATTTTAGGGATTTTATTAACCAATAATGTTCATAATGTTTACAGTAGAAATAAAATAAGAGAATTGTAATACCTTTGGTAAAATTTGAATAAAAACATATTTTTTACTATTTTTAAAACATTTTGTATATTGATTTTACTAACCAATTCATCTTAAAATTTTATCTTTGTGTATTTTATCTTTACATTTTTTTTACCTGCTAGTAATTTAATATAGAACACTGAATTTTAAAATGGATAATGTATAATATTACAATTGATAATTTGGCATTAAAATAAAAATTCAATTTAATTAACGATCGATCCATTCAGAGAAGACACAATTAAAAAATAATTGCTTGATAAACATTTCCCTGGTTAAGATAACTTTGAATTTCTTATATTGTTTGTTCAAATAATTTTTACTGTTCAAATTATAGAACAACATGTTCAAATAATAATCCTATATATTAAAACACAAAATTAAAATTCTTCCGGAAGGTCGTGTGAGACTTCCACTGGACCGATTTACACACGGGTGGTGTCAAATGAAAGGAAATAACCCCTATATTTGCACATTTTACCTTAAATGTTGGTATCTGGTCGATAACTATTTAAAATATCCCCGTCACAGCAAACCTGCGTACTCAGCGAATTACCAATGCAAAATATATGTCTTAATACCACATAAAGCCGAAAAGGAACCAAGTTTCATTAAAATATATTCACAAATAAGTGATATATCGAATTTGAATTATTCTCCATAAGAATAACATTGGGGATGAGTACGCAGGTTTGCTGCAACAAGGAACAACAAACATGGGGTTTCATATTAATATCAATATTAATCAACTAGGTGAAGCCACATACCAAGTTTCATCAATATAAATTCATAAATAAGCAATATATACAGTTTTTATTATTCTCCTAAGAATAACATGGGGGATGAGTACGCAGGTTTGCTGCAACAAGGAACACAAAAATGGATTTTTATGCAAATATCAATAGGACTCAACTAGGTGAACCAACATACCAAGTTTTATTAAGTTATGTTCATAATTAAGGGATACATAACATTTTACTTATTCTCCATAAGAATAACATGGGGCCTGAGGACGCAGGTTTGCTGCTACGGGAATTACCGGTAAAAATTGTATTTTTTGTGCAAATAACAATAGACCACAACCAGATGAAGCCGTATACCAAGTTTCGTTAGTATACGTTCATAAATAAGCGAGCTATAATATTTTTCTTATTCTCCATAAGAATAGCATTGGACAACGTACTGTGTTTAGCACTATCAATATCTCTGTAACCAATTGACGTAGAGAAATGATAAAAACACCAAATCGTGTATTTTTTAAGCTGAATCCAATGGTGAAAACTAAGATTTGGCTTTTTAAAATATTACATGCAAAAACTTCAAAAAACCCATTTTTGGGATATAAAACTCCCCAAAATACCACTTCGGATTGATCGATCTGTCTGGTTTTCGAACTTAAAGTCATAAATGCTGCTTTACACGTTTGTACAAAATTTTACCAAGATCGAACCATTTTTGCGAGAGTTATCGCACCCACGTACACACACACACACACACACACACACACACACACACACACACACACACACACACACACAACACACACACACACACACACACACACACACACACACACACACACACACACACACACACACACACACACACATATATACAGTTTCGAACGAATGGTGTTTTTGGGGTCTGGGGACCTAAAAACGAAAAGTTATCATGGTCCCGGGCCTAGGTCTTACCAAGCCGACTACGGTAATAGCTTCTTCCCTATAGGGGAAATTCAATAAAACGAGATTACAAGTTTTCTTATGGCAATTTAACATGGGGTGAAATTTCAACTTGGCATTCCTTTGGTTAGTTCATTTGGGTTTTCACTGAACCGTTTTACATGCGGTTTGTTTTAAATGAAAAATCAATCTATCTATATTTGCACAATCCACTTACATTTTTGAAATAAGTTCATTTACAATAGAAAGAAAGAACCTTTTAAAACCTATTTCGTCACTATTTTAACTTTCTCTAACGAACACGTATATTGTGTATATTGTATAGTGTGTAGGCTGAACCGAAGAAGAAGGTAATATCATAGAAAAATAAAACAGGTAATTTACCTGGTTTATTTTTCTATGGTAATATTTTGTTTCTCATATGTTGCAGTTATTACGGTATTAATTGACACAATCTACCGGGTGTCCATAAAATATTCATCGGGTTTTAATTACATTTATATCACTTCATTTTTCTCCCACGACACTGTGACTCACATGTGGTTAGAGAATTTTTCTAAGTTTTATAATCATTTGTTCATTGTTCATTGTTACCATTTTTGTTTACTTTCATTAGTTATTTTTAAATGCCTACAATTGAAGAAACAATCTTCTGTGTCTTAAGATATGATAATAGTTTTTCTTTAATAACTGTCCAGCGTGAGTTCTTCAGACACTTCGGAAGATCTGCTTCAACTCATCAGAGCATTTTGAGATGGTATCGGCAGTTTAAAAATATAGGAAGCCTGCTGAAACGTAAGAATCCTGGTCGACCAAGTGTATCTGTCGATACAATAAATAGGGTCAGGCAGTGCTACGAACGAAGGTCTCAACAGTCGGTAAGAAATGCTAGCCGTGAACTTGGCTTACCTAAGTCGACCGTTTGGAAGGTTTTACGAAAAAAAAAACTGCGCTTTAAGCCGTATCGACTACAGCTGCTTCAGAAATTACAACAGGGTGATTTCCTAAAACTTAAAGAGCTATGCAACGAACTTCAAAATCACTTAGAAGATGAACATTTTTCTGCTCATCTCGTATTCAGTGATGAAGCGACCTTTCACTTAAGTGGAAAGGTTAACAAGCATAACGTGCGGATTTGGGCGTCTGAGGCTCTGCATGCTTATGCAACTGAGAGGGATTCGCCGAAACTGAATGTCTTTTGTGCGGTGTCAAAGACCAAAGTGTATGGCCCGTTTTTCTTTGCAGAAAAAACTGTAACTGGTGTTGCATATCTGGACATGTTGGAGCAATGGTTGTTTCTCCAACTTGAAGAGGACATGGAAGACTTCGTGTTCCAGCAGGAAGGGGCTCCACCTCATTGGCACTGCGATGTCCGAAGTTTTTTAAATGAGAGACCTCCTGTTGGTTGGATTGGCCGCTGTGATGATGATGACTTAGCTCTCCTAAGGTGGCCACCCCGTTCCCCGGACCTTACTGTATGCGATTTCTTTCTCTGGGGCTATGTGAAGGACAGGGTATACATCCCGCCATTAGCTCAAACCCTGCCAGAGCTCCGAGAAAGGATTCGCGTTGCAGTGACATCAGTAAGCCAGGATATGCTTACCAACGTTTGGGCAGAGTTGCAACATAGACTGGAAACATGCTTCGCTGCAAACGGGCAGCATATTGAGTAACTTTAGTGATATCAAACAAAACTTGAGAGCTTCCTCTTTCAACCCATGCAATTTGTAGTAGCATTCATGTATCTGTAGTTCAATAAAGTATTTTAAAACCCAATGGTTATTTTATGGACACCCGGTATAATGTAACATAACCTTTTAAGTAGTGATATCCCATACATTTAGTTTATTCCCTTGACCTCAGAGTAAACAATAGCGCTGGTGTCAATAGGCCTGTTATTTCTCCTTGGATACACCAGGGGCGCTTAATTAAACCACATACAATGTCAAAACAACGTTTGTTTTGTAAACAATGGAGTGTCAGGTTATGACTGTCATCTATCACGAAAACCAAATCCAGCAATTTGCAAATGTTTTAGACCAGCTAATATATATATTAGCATATTATTATACATTACACATTACATATTATTATATGTGTGTGTGTGTGTGTGTGTGTGTGTGTGTGTGTGTGTGTGTGTGTGTGTGTGTGTGTGTGTGTGTGTGTGTGTGTGTGTGTGTGTGTGTGTGTGTGTGTGTGTGTGTGTGTGTGTGTGTGTGTGTGTGTGTGTGTGTGTGTGTGTGTGTGTGTGTGTGTGTGTATGTGTGTGTGTGTGTCCGTGATTGCGATAACTTGAGTAAAAAACGTCCGATTTCGATTAAATTTGGCTGAAATGTGTAAAGTGACATTCATGACTTTAGTTCAAAAACCAGAAAAATCGGACCATGGGAAGGGGGGTTTATGGGGTTTAAAAATTTTCCAAAAATCAGTTTTTTTCACTTTTCACCCTGAAATTTGTAAAACACACAATTTTTGATGTGACCATTTATAGAGCTTAAAAAAATAACAGGGTATTTTGAATCATTAACCTAGGTTAAGTGGTTGCAGATGAAATCCAAAAACGTGTTCATAAAATATCTCCCATGTTAATCTTAAGGGAAAATGGTTTTTAGCTTTTCCTCAATTAATTTTACTGTAAACTTCAAATTTGCTTTTACCAATCAGTTTAGCACTACAAAACAATCATTTTAGTGTTTAAATTGTGATTCTACGTCCAACCGTTGCCGAGATATTCAAAGTGCTAAACACAGATACGTTGTCCAATGTTATCCTCAGGGAGAATATTTAAAACTTGATATTTCGATTATTTATGAACGTATATTGATGAAACTTGGTATGAGGCTTCACCTAGCACTGGTATATTAATATTAGCACAAACAATTTATTTGTTGTTGATTATCCCCGTAGCAGCAAACCGGCATTCTCAGCCATAATGTTATTCTTATGGAGAATAAGTAAAGTGTTATATCCCCTTAACTATGAACATAAATGATTAAAACTTGGTATGTAGCTTCACCTGGTTGAGTTATATTGATAATTGCTTAAAAACAAATTTCTTATATTTCTCGTTGCAACAAACCTGCGTTATCAGCCCTAATGTTATTCTTATGGAGATAAATGCTATATATCACTTATTTATAAATGTATTTTGATGAAACTTGGTAAGTTCTTAAATCTTTAGCAATTTTCCACCAAAACTTAGTGGTTTTTATTTATTTGATACTCTAAAATAGTACTTAGATTCCTAATATTTGGCACGGAATATCTCTACATTACAGGAAGTATGTGGCAGAAGTCGCATGACCAATTTGAATTTTTTGAACCCTAAACAATTTTGAAAATCCTCTAGTTTTTGAGATTTTCTGGTGTTTTCATTGATATTTGAGCATGTTAGACTGTGGGTAAAAACAAGCACAAATTTGTTTTGATTAGTTAGACATGTCCTATAGACACCACATGTATTATTATTATGGTATGTTATGACGGTGTATCCATCCACAACATTTAAAAATCGTTATTTACAGGTAATACTAAACAATGTTTTAAAGTTATTCAATTATTTGAATAACTTAAATTATACCCGGAGTCTGATTATACCATTAATATTATTATTTACCTGGTTTCGGTGTTATTTCCATGTCGTATTATATTAATAGTATTAGTATTTCGGTTACATCTCCTTAAGTTAGGAACTCCAGATTTGGCATGCATGTGCTTTGCATTTTTTAACCAAAGATAACATTCCTAAGCCTTACTTTTTCCTGTTTTACTACCTCAATAACTTAATAATGGCGGATAGAAACAATCAAAATCTAGTGTTGTTTAAACAGTTCCAACGGCCATACAGATGCTCTCATATTTAAATTTATGAAGATTGGTCTGTTTTCTTAGTATGAGTCTTATGGGGGTTCTTGGCCACTTGATTTGACGCCACTTCAAAATGAGGCTAAACAGCGACCTGGGGGCGAAGCCCCCAGCGAGCGAAGCGAGTACATATATACAGGGTGAGGCAATGAGAACACCACAATTTATAAATAACACAAATTTAATACTATTTAAACTATACACCTAAATAGCACATTAAATCAAAGGTTATCTTATGCCATTTTAACTTGATAAAGTTATTTGTTCATTTCTTGAAAACTACATCCTTTAAGTGACGACCTTGAACGCATTGACATTCCTCGAGTCGCTTAAAAAAACTGTCGAATACTCGTTCCAGCATTTTTTGAGGAATCGCTTGAACTTCCTCGGCGATTCTTTGCTTCAGTTAAAGCAAATCTCTGGGACGACTTTGAAAAACCTTCAACTTTAAATAGCCCCATAGAAAGAAATCACAGACAGATAAATCTGGTGATCGAGCTGGCCAGGGTATGTCACCGAATCTTGAAATCAAACGACCTTCAAATGACTTTCTGAGTGCTGTCTTGGAGTTATCGGCTGTGTGTGCAGTGGCTCCATCCTGCTGGAAGTAGAGCTGCTCTGTGTCGATTTCCAACTGCTCCAAATGTGGAATAAAAAAGTTATTTAACATGTCCACATATCGATCTGAATTCACGGTTACTGAGTTCCCATCATTATCTTCAAAGAAGTAGGGTCCAAAAATTCTCTCGGTCGAAACTGCACACCAGACTGTCACTTTAGGGCTGTGTAAAGGCTTAGGATGAAGGTCTTTAGGATTATCAGCACTCCAGTACCGCATATTATGTTTGTTGACGTGGCCAGAAAGGTAAAAATGTGCTTCATCAGACATTATTAACATGTCCGACAAATTTGGCAACTGATTTTTGATTGTCAGTATTTTATCACAGAACATTACTTTTCGGTTGTAGTCTGGTGCTTTAAGTTCTTGCACAACTTGAATCTTGTAAGGATGGAAATGAAGATCTTGATGCAAAATTCTTCGTAGAGATCTGTTGGAAATCTGAAGTGCCAACGCTTGTTTCCTGGCGGACCTCTTTGGACTTCGGGTTACAGCGACTCGCACTCTTTCCACATTGGCTGGTGTTGTACGTACAGTCTTGCGGCTTCCACCAATTATTTTTTGTGTTGACGCCGTACTTCTAAATAATTTTACCCAGTTCCCTATCGTTTTCCGATTTGGAACAGCACCATGTCGTCCAACGTTGAAATGTGTTCTAAACAATCTCTGAGTTTTTACAAAAGAATCACTATTCTTAAAAAAAGTTTCAAAAGCAAAAGCACGATGTTCAGGACTCCAAAGTGCCATGTTTACTAAAATGGCATAGTGTAATTTTGGTTATAAGAACAGCTGATCATTCATTGTTGCAACAATTAACATGTGACAGCTAAAACAAATTGTGGCGTTCTCATTGCCTCACCCTGTATATATATATATATATCTATATACCAATTTGAACGAATAGTGGTTTTGGAATTTGGGACCTCCAAAAAATACCTTATAGGGAAATTCGCTAAAAAGTTTCATAAAAATATGGTCTAAACTCAACCTTTTCATAATTACGGCAAACAATCAAGTTTGTTGGGGTTGATCCCAACTCCCTACTTTCATCAGAAAGTTTACGGCCACACACCGTTTCTGAGTCACATCAAGGATGGAATACTGTAAAAGCGGCATTGAGCTTAGAGCTGCAACAAGTAAAACACTCCAAAGCCTCTCTTCATCAACCGGCCTTCATCTTCATTAAAACATCTCTTGAACATTGTATCAAGACGTAAATTCAAAATAGGATTATTCTAAAAATCAATTCTCGTTTGAATATTTAAAATATGATTAATACGCATAGATATGTAGGTTGCGATGAACAATAAAGGTTGGTGTAAACATTTACTTGAGTCAAGATAAAATTAGGGTAATGTTCGATCTAAAATAAATAAATTATCGAATTGCCTTAAATACTGTGTTCGGGTTATTTGGATTTAGAAACATTATTAATATATAATTAAATTATCTTTAATAAGAAAATATGATGCTTTTGTACAAAATAATACAAAATAAAAATGTATATAATTAAAAGAAAACAAGTGGGATTTACATTATATCAGGTGCTTCGGTTTCCCAAGTAGCCAGAACTAGTGGATATCGGTAAAAGGTGCATTGAAATAAATTAGAAACTAGAAAAAAAATTACCCTATATATTTTGAACATTTATCAACATATTGGGGTTCGAAATTCAGTGGGTAAAGTTTGCCATGTTATTCTTATGGGGAAAACATGGGAAAGTGGGGTCAAATCACTGCAATTGGTGATTGATGAGTATTGGTTCATTGTCACTACTCTTTAAATTTGAAATATTTCTGATAATAAATAGGTTGTAATATAAATGCGAACTACAGACAGTCACTGTCCGACAAAAATTATGCAACATTCTTCGATTCAAATTTTTTATTTTTGTTGTATAGAGAAAGTAATATGCAATTATGAGAAACAAGCGGTAGCACATAAAAATACGGTCGTTGCAAATAAACTCGATTTAACTATATATTTATGGCTCCTTTGTCTCTGAAGCGTTCGTGTTTGAGATGCAGATGTGACATGTTGCTGGAAGGTTTCACCAACATGAGACATTACCTGCACACCTCAGGAACGACTTTGTCATATGGTGTACATTCTATTAAAATAAACCCATTAATGTTGTCTAACAGAAATGTCAAAGAGAAAGGTTTTTCATAGCTTTAATTTTCATTAAGAACTATTTATGGCCCATTTTTACTAATCTAGGAATTCAATGACTAGTTCGAGTCTAATTAGCACCTTCTTATTTTGCTTCTAAAAGGGTGTTCTTACTTAATTATAATACTAAATTGCTTACTTTTAACTAATTATCTGCTCGGATGTGTTCAGGGGAAGTGGATATAAAAAGTGACGCTATCGGGATCTGAGGGCAATGGCTGCCATGTGCTAAGCCTAGCTTCTCTTTACAAAAATCAGTGTTATTACTTACAAAATTCCCTAGGCTATTTAAATATAGCTCACAAATGATCTTCTTTGACTTGATAATAAATATACTTATACTTGTGGTCTCCTTTACTTTATTGTAGTGAGTAGAATGTGTTTTGTATTTACTCTGGATGCCAACAAAAGGTAGGTGTACAATTTCTAAAATTTCTTTAACTATTTGAATAAAATACAAAGTTACAGAGGAACAATACAATCTTTATTTATCTATTAGTACAATTATGTTTCAAAAGGTTCTCAATTAAAGGGATTTCCAATAATATACAACTCAGGGGGAACAGTTACAATGTGTGGCCTAGCCTAGAAGGTAAATGACAAACATACTTGTAGGCCTAAAACTAAATGTTCATATTTTGGGTTCTAAATGGGGTTTCTTTACAAATGAGGGCTCTTTTTCTCAGGGGGGAAGTATCGTGCTGACTTGAATAACGTTGGGATGATATTTGAAAGAATATTAAGTCCAATTAAGCTGATGTGTTGAAAAATTACAACAATGGAAATTTTAGTGTTGTCCAAAAGGAGAGTCCAATGGTTTCACTGACTTTATGAATGGTTAAAATACTCAAAATTAAATTTGGAAAGATAGTTCAATATAAAATACTCTCTTGAGGTTACTTTAACTTTCAGAACATTAGGTTTGTTCTATTTAAATGTCTGTATTCTTTCCAGTCCCTAAATAGAATACAATGGAAGTAGTTTACCAATCTGCTTACAAATGTTCTTCGCTCAAATACCAGTTTTTGGGGAAAATCAAATAAAAAGGAATGAATTTAAAGATGGTATTAATTGAGCAGTAAGTCCCTAATAAAATGAGCACTAAGCAATGCAAAACTTAGGCCATACTGGGAAATTTAAAATAGGAACTGTGTCCTTCACAGATTTTAGGTCTTAACACTATGGCATCTGGAGCAAGAAGAAAGATCTAGTAGAGATGAGGTCTGGAAGCATGGTCCATTGTTGAGAAGCACATGGTCACACAATTGTTAGCACTGGTCACTGTAATTTAGATTCCTTAAGGACTATTTTTGAAAAGTATATTATATTAAATTTTAATTTTATTGCAATCCTCTCACATAAATTATATCTAAAATATTTTTATTAACAAATATATTAAATTAAGTGAGTAGGCTATTATATGGGGATAGGCTATAAATAATTATTGGTGATTAAATTAATGAAATACATATTATTTTACAATTGCACAGATAAATAAACATTAAATACATAGAGGGGAATAGCTTTCTGAGGAGTGATGATAATGATGATTATTATTAGGCATGGACATAGGGCAATTAACACAAATAACACATTTAGGGGGAATTAATTAATTGGTACATTTATAGGGAAACTTAAATATAAAATATCACATAATAAGAAAATTATCACTAAATGATGAATGAATGACATGTAATACTATAATTATCTCCTCAGAAATCTGCATGATATGAAATTAAAGACAGATTTCGATCAGGTATGAAATGGAATGCATGAATTATTTAGTATGAAATATATTTACAGCTAGTTATGAGGTACATTAAATGATTGATGTTGGTTGGTGATAATACACTTCTTATTCTAAATTTACATAAACATAGGAACAATACATAAATGGGGAAATATGGGATGAGGGATTAGATAGTTCATAACCGCACAAGGGGGATTTGGGATTAAGGGAACATTTAATATAACAATTGTTTATTGGCATGGGGATGAAGTCCTGCACTCGCATAATAACACTTTTGGTTTATACATTGTTGGTTACAAGGGCAAAATTCACTGTTTATAATCATCGCATTTATAAATAAGTTGGTATTTAACACTGTTTTTGGGGAATAATCACACTGTTCACACTTGGGGAATAGGGAAGGGGTACGCACTCGCGGTTAAGGTTCATGACGATCTCCTCATTTAAAATTATTACACTTGATGGATGATGATGATGATGACTATTTACACTGTTTTAAGAGTTTATGTTGTCAGGGTCTTCTTCACTATATACATTATCCTCTTCTATTATCGGTTCTATGTATATTTTTAATGCAGATATGTGATATGGTCCAAATAAGATGTCTTCATTCTCTCTGGTTACATGAAAAGTAGATTTTCCTAATATTTGCTTGATGACGAATGGTCCTTCGTAAACCTCGAAAAGTTTTGCAGTTTCTCCATAAATAGCTCGGGTAAAACATGTTTGTACTTATTTAATAACTGACTTAAAATTGTTGTTCTTCTTTCTTGATATAATCATTTAATGCTAAAGATGTATTAATTTCTTCTTGTGTCAATGTGCTGTCGTTTATTGGATTTGTTTGTAACTCATTGAAGTTGTGCGCTGTGCTATCATATTTATCATATATTAAATCATCATTGTACTCATCGTACATCATATTATCAAAATTATTATTCATATTATTATTTGGCCGATGGCTATTATTAATTATTATTTGACATAACTGTCCTTCATGACGACACATATTAAACTTCATTGTAACATTATCATTATTGATTTTCATATTTATTTCGTTTGTGTTGAAATTTAAATCCATTTTGAGGGAAGATAGAACATCGACTCCGAGAATTATGGGCTTTATTAAATGTGGCACTATCAAATATTCAATTAGCATCGTATGTTTATCAATGGTAGTGGGAACATATATTGTGCGGGAAACACGTTTAGACATTTCTCCAACAGCTGTTTTGATAACGGTATTATTCACTGGTAATTCTTCAAATGGTTGTAGCTTCATTTTATTTTCGTTGAACCAAGCTTCGGCTATACAAGTTACAGAAGAACCGGAATCAATTAAGGCATTAGTGCTGATATTGTTTAATGTTATATTGATTTCTGGACAGTTAATTTGTGTATAATTTGAATTGACATCATTTTCGTACTCATCTTCTAAAAGGCAATTTTTATCACATATTATGTTGTTGGACTGCATAAGATTTATACAGTGGTTGATAGTTTGACCGAGGATGTATAAGTAGGCGCTGTATTTAATGGGTGATCGCATGACAACATAACCCTTTCTCGGCCGTGGTCTACAGCGCCGAGTCGTTTCCCTGTCTCGTTTGAGACGGTGAGGAACGTGGACTAGCAGTGTTGTTGTTACTTGAATGAGGGCTCATTGGAGATACAGTTGGAGCATTAGGTGGATTGGGATTCTGTCTAAATATGGCGCAGAGTTGATTCTGTTCGTTGGTAGGGTGTTGACGATCATTTTTGTAGTTTTGTTCATAGTTTCTGGGATGATATTGCTCACGTTGATACGGCTTGTTGTCATGATGACTTCTATGATATTGCTGGTTGTTGTTACCATTATTCCTGTAATTTTGTTGATTTCGATACGAAGGGTTGTTTGAAGGGTATTTGTTTTGCTGGTAACTATGGTAATTGTTCATTTTTGGTTGATAGGCCCGTTGGTTAGCATATCGATCGTTGTAATTCTGTTGGTTCGAAGTGGTTGGACTGGCTGATCGGTTGCTTTGTTGGTTGTTGTGGTTCCTGGCTTTCTTAGGTCCATCTTTTATGTCTTCTTTCTGCAGTAGTCTCTCCATCGCTCGGATCGTAGTGATGTTCTGTACGCTTATGCTGTCTTGGATTATTGCGTCAAATCGCTCCGCCAGGAGGGTCACTATCTCCTCTTCACTTAGGCTAGGTGTCATTGATTGTAGTAGCAATACTCTTTCTGTCAAGTACTCCGTCCGGCTTAACGTTCCGTTGGCTCTATACTTCTCCGACTCGATTTTTGCTTTAATTCCTCGTTGGACTGCCTGGCTCCAGTATTTGAGTTCGAATTCTCTCGCAAAATGTTCCCAATCAATAATCTCACTTTTTATCAGCTGTAGCCATCGTGATGCTGGTCCTTCGAACGATGTCTCAAGCAGGTCTTTCAGGTACTCAGTTGAGTCGCAACATTGATTCCTTTCGATTCCTCGTTCGTAATACCTTCTCAATTTATATAAATATTCATTTGGATTGCCGCTCCGTCCATTAAATTTCGGCATTAGACGATCATTGGCTTCGCTTCCACTGCATATTACTTTGATTTGTCCGGCCATTCCGTTTAATTGATTTGCTTGCTTCAGATTGGTTACTTCAGTTTCACATTTGTTTAAATTTTGATTCAAGGTTTGGATTTCAATTTGTTGTGCCTCAATTAGTTTTGTTTGCAATGTAATTTTGGGGATAACTTCATTTTTCAGTGCCGTTAAGCTTGCTTTTGAATTACGTTCATTATCCAGTTGTGTTTTAGCCGTTAGTTCTTCTATTTTTTGATCAAAATTTTGCTTATGCTCTTCCAGATGAGTTTTGACAGTAGATATAATATTTTCCTGATATTGTTTATTTTCAAATTCGGCACCGATTTGTTGTTGTGATATACGGTCCAATACGAATTGCCTCATTTGAGTTTGGGAATTTTCAATTCTAAGTATTAATTTGTCAGTTAATTTGGCAGTTTCCTCGGCTTGGGCATTTTGTGTCATTTTGATGGCGTTAATTTCTGATCGAATTTCGATTTGGTTTCCCCTGGTTTCTTGCATCTGTGATTCTAAAGCGTTTCGACAGGCTTGAATTTCCTGCTGAGTTTCGTTGGTCTTATCGTGGATGATTTTGGTTAATTCAGTTTTGGTTTGATATATTTGTTGTTGGAAATTTGCATTGATCGTCTGGATTTCGGATTTCGTTTCTCGTATTTCAGATTCGATTTTAGCACTGGTTTGTTGGAATTTGCTATTTAAATCGATACTGGTTTGTTCAAATTTGTTATTTAAATCGAGACTAGTTTGTTCAATTTTATTGTTTACTGATTGCTCAATTTTGTTTCCTAAATTTGTCATAAGGGTCACCAGCATATTTATATCGATTGCAGGTGTTGGTGTGATCGGGTTTGTAACATTTAATCCGCTAGTTGCGTCGTCCGTGAGTGTATCTGTCAGCGGGCGCGAAGAATGAATGAGCGTCGACTCGTTCAATGGGCTGGCGGCACGCCTTTGTTCATTTGGATGAATGACTCCAGTTCGGGAGCCTTCGGGTGTGTCCGTCAGCGTTCGGGTCGGTCGGCTGGCGTTACTCCGTTCAGGTGTTGAAAAAGCAGTGTTAGCGTCTAAGGGCAGACTGAGAGAGAAATCTTGCGTCGAGGTTATGAAATCGACGTTCTCTGATTGGCTGATGGGGTCGGCGTATGTTTGGCGGCCTTTGGTTTTGGACGCTTCGTCTTGGTTCTGCACAATATGGCGGCTGCTGGTTTCGTCGTCGCTCGAGTCGGCGTCTGCTACGGGGTAGCTTCGTGTTTTCCGCAAATTGTATTTGTTTTCGGCCATCGTGTGTTCGTTTTATTATAATATGCGAGATAGTTAAATATGCGGTACTTTTATACACTGTTATTATTGGTGGGGAGGGAAACAATTACGGGAACTTAATATTAAATATGGTCTTATTCTAGGCTTACTCTAGTTGAGGATTGCAATGTTTATCAACTGTTATTCAAGCCAGTACGTTGGGCGCCAAATTCTTATTTTGCTTCTAAAAGGGTGTTCTTACTTAATTATAATTCTAAATTGCTAACTTTTAACTAATTATCTGCTCGGATGTGTTCAGGGGAAGTGGATATAAAAAGTGACGCTATCGGGATCTGAGGGCAATGGCTGCCATGTGCTAAGCCTAGCTTCTCTTTACAAAAATCAGTGTTATTACTTACAAAATTCCCTAGGCTATTTAAATATAGCTCACAAATGATCTTCTTTGACTTGATAATAAATATACTTATACTTGTGGTCTCCTTTACTTTATTCTAGTGAGTAGAATGTGTTTTGTATTTACTCTGGATGCCAACAAAAGGTAGGTGTACAATTTCTAAAATTTCTTTAACTATTTGAATAAAATACAAAGTTACAGAGGAACAATACAATCTTTATTTATCTATTAGTACAATTATGTTTCAAAAGGTTCTCAATTAAAGGGATTTCCAATAATATACAACTCAGGGGGAACAGTTACAATGTGTGGCCTAGCCTAGAAGGTAAATGACAAACATACTTGTAGGCCTAAAACTAAATGTTCATATTTTGGGTTCTAAATGGGGTTTCTTTACAAATGAGGGCTCTTTTTCTCAGGGGAGAAGTATCGTGCTGACTTGAATAACGTTGGGATGATATTTGAAAGAATATTAAGTCCAATTAAGCTGATGTGTTGAAAAATTACAACAATGGAAATTTTAGTGTTGTCCAAAAGGAGAGTCCAATGGTTTCACTGACTTTATGAATGGTTAAAATACTCAAAATTAAATTTGGAAAGATAGTTCAATATAAAATACTCTCTTGAGGTTACTTTACGTTTGCTAAATGTTCAATGCTAAGATGGTGCAAATGGTTAATAGGTTTAATAATAAGAAATTCCCCGTGCATGTTCCATTGTCCTCTACACTCAGCATTATCGCGAGGGGCTTTCAATAAAAAGTGGCAGAGGCCCTTGAGCCAAGTTGAGCCTCACATCCTCTCCAAGCGAGACACAATGTGAGCGTAGAAACACCTTCAATACTCGGTGGCCTGCCGTTGGAGTACTACCGAACGTGAAACCTCAAGTTTACTCGGGATAGCACTTTTTTATTTTTTTTTATTAAAAGATTTTTTAATTTTTAATTTTTTTATTTTTTATTTATTTGTTGTTTTAATTTTTTCCATTTTTTGTTTGTATGTATTTTTTATGCATATGCCCATACTTGGGGAAACTTAGTCAAATTTCAGAAAAATATGATTTTGGAAAATATGTTACTCGTATATCTAGGTCAAATATAAATGTATCACTAACATTTTTTATTTTCATGTAAAAAAATAAATAACTTACAAGTAAATATTAGTGGTTGGGCTGAAACATTATTTTTTTGTTTTTTACATGTAACTCCTTTTGAAATTATTGTTTTTTACATACTATATATATACATATACTATATATACTATATATATATACTATATATATATACATGATATATATAATATTTACCATTCATAAATGCTATCAAAAGTATTTTCTTCTTGAAGATAATTTATTTCCCTAAAGATTAATGTAAAAATTAAGTAATTTGAGCAATAATTGTTACTATAGTGACAGTTTCAGTAAAAGTCTAAATTTATTTAATTTTTCCCTACATTTACATTTATATATTTATTTATTTATTTATAAAGTTTAATTTTCCTGAAGTACACTTAACCCGTATTTTTATGCCCTATAAAATATTTCGAACTGTTACGGTATTCTAAAACCGGCAGACTAATTCTTAGAAAATAATTTTCCCGACTACATTATTCATTTTTAAGAAAGATTTAATTTCATTTTGTATCAAGAGAAAATTGTAAATAAACATGTATAATAAAAAATGCCATCTGCAGCTGGATGTTTTATTTTTAAGACCAATTAATCTGTTTGAGATTCCTACCACAAAGAACCTTTTTTTGAAGTTTTCTACTGGGAAAAACATAAATTACCTTTTATTTTATTTTAATTAAATTTTTCCCAATGGATCAACCATTATAACCACTCCAATTACATTTTGTGTGCTAATACATTTTACCTCTGTTAGGACCTTCTTAGATAACTTGAAAGAGATGGTGGATGCAAACTATGGGAGTTAAGTCAGATATTGACTTCATAAAATATTTTGTTTTAGCGAATTTCCCCTATAGGGAAGAAGCTATTACCGTAGTCTGCATGGTAAGACCTAGGCCCGGGACCATGATAACTTTTCGTTTTGAGGTCCCCAGACCCCAAAAACACCATTCGTTCGAAACTGTCTATATATATATATATATATATATATATATATATATATGTAATTTTCATTAAAAAGGGCTACTAATATAATTATTATTTTAAACATTTTAAACACAGTACCCTGGTTTAAATTATTTTATTTCAAGACCGACATGTTTCGGACCTTAAGGCCATAGTCATGGTCGTAAACAAAACATAACCTCACAATTATTAAAAAGAAATATAAATGTAAACCATAAATTGCTGACAATATAATCATATGACTTTTTCCACAGTTCTTTTAACACGCTTCTCAACTATTGTGGCTTAATAGATCTTAGTTTCAATATTTTTTCATATATTGGGTTTTGCATATGAATTTGCATGGTGTTAATAATATTTTGTGGATCTTTTTTGTAGCTGGAGTAAATGTTGAATTCTTCTTTAACGTCGAGTTTGTCTCCTTTTGACCCATATTCTATTATTTGCAAATCATCTTCTATGTTTTTGAATTTATGATTGTACTTTATCATGTGCTCTGCAACATTTGATTTCATGCTTGTCTTGTTTTTCGATTTAAATGCTTGCACATGTTCTTTATATCTGCAGTTGAACGTCCTGCCGGTTTGTCCAATGTAATATTTTTGGCATTCTGAGCAATTGATCTTATAGATACCTGATCTATTGTATTCTTTTTTACTTTTATTGTTTTCTTTAGTAACTTTGTTATTGATAATTTTCACAGCATTGTTTTTGGTTCTGTAGCTTATCAATAACAAAGTTACTAAAACAAACAATAAAAGTAAAAAAGAATACTATAGATCAGGTATCTATAAGATCAATTGCTCGGAATGCCAAAAATATTACATTGGACAAACCGGCAGGACGTTCAACTGCAGATATAAAGAACATGTGCAAGCATTTAAATCGAAAAACAAGACAAGCATGAAATCAAATGTTGCAGAGCACATGATAAAGTACAATCATAAATTCAAAAACATAGAAGATGATTTGCAAATAATAGAATATGGGCCAAAAGGAGACAAACTCGACGTTAAGGAAGAATTCAACATTTACTCCAGCTACAAAAAAGATCCACAAAATATTATTAACACCATGCAAATTCATATGCAAAACCCAATATATGAAAAAATATTGAAACTAAGATCTATTAAGCCACAATAGTTGAGAATCATGTTAAAAGAACTGTGGAAAAAGTCATATGATTATATTGTCAGCAATTTATGGTTTACATTTATATTTCTTTTTAATAATTGTGATGTTATGTTTTGTTTACGACCATGACTATGGCCTTAAGGTCCGAAACATGTCGGTCTTGAAATAAAATAATTTAAACCAGGGTACTGTGTTTAAAATGTTTAAAATAATAATTATATTAGTAGCCCTTTTTACTGAAAATTACATATATATATATATGTAGACAGTTTCGAACGAATGGTGTTTTTGGGGTCTGGGGACCTCAAAACGAAAAGTTATCATGGTCCCGGGCCTAGGTCTTACCATGCCGACTACGGTAATAGCTTCTTCCCTATAGGGGAAATTCGCTAAAACAAAATATTTTATGAAGTCAATATCTGACTTAACTCCCATAGTTTGCACCCACCATCTCTTTCAAGTTATCGAAGAAGGTTCTAACAGAGGTAAAATGTATTAGCACACAAAATGTAATTGGAGTGTTTGTAATGGTTGATCCATTGGGAAAAATTAAATTAAAATAAAATAAAAGGTAATTTATGTTTTCACAGTAGAGAACTTCAAAAAAGGTTCTTTGTGGTAGGAATCCCAAACAGATTAATTGGTCTTAAAAGTAAAACATCCAGCTGCGGATGGCATTTTTTATTATACATGTTTCTTTAAAATTTTCTTTTGATGCAAAATTAAATGTAATCTTTCTTTAAAAATGAATAATTTAGTTGGTAAAATTATTTTCTAAGAATTAGTCTGCCGGTTTTAGAATACCGTAACAGTTCGAAATATTTTATAGGACATAAAAATACTGGTTAAGTGTACTTCAGGAAAATTAAACTTTATAAATAAATAAATAAAATTATATGTAATATCATAAATGTGTTCAACATGCTAAATTCAATATATAAATTTAATTTGTTGGTTAATTAAATCAGTGAAAAAACCGTTGAAAAGCTATCAATAATGTTCTAAACTCATGTATAATTTCCCAAGGGCTGACACACCTCGTCCACTCCCTTCAATTAGTTCCACTGGAAATTATATTTGAATAGTTTAAAGATGCATTACTTTATTACTTTAACAATGAGTGCTTAATATTGAAATGCACATATTAGATTACTATTAAAATATGAGTAGTGTTTTAAATATATTCGATTTTTGATTACTAATACTGAGTTATGATTAAATATACTAAATTGACTGTGGGTTTTAACTTCCAAAGGTCAAACACGACACAATTGTGTAGTAATATAACGTATAACAAGAGCAGCAACAATGACTAAATAGTGAAAATAAAATAACGAGACGAATATATATTATGCATCAATGAAGCTGACAAGATGATTAAGTGTAGAGGTGCGATATATTACAACACTTAAAATATATTCACACTTATTCTGCGCTCATATACAAGATGGTAAATGGATATAAAATGTGGTCCAAGTTTATATACTTAGACTGGTTACACCAGTATTTTATCATTGGGCCTGTTGGTAATGTGCGGTGATTAGACTTGTAGCTATGCATAATACGAATTTACCGACGTGAAAATAAGTATAGTATAGGCATAACATTATTCAAGTACTCTAAGACGTATTTTACTACATCACATAGCCATTATAAGACATGAAATGATAAGAACAACGTTATTTAGGCATAATAGATGATAAATAATAGTAATAAAAGTATGATTGATGAAACTGCAACAGTAAATAAATATATGTGTTGGTTTATAGAGGCAACTAACCCTAGGAAGGGTGTTGTACAATAATAACATAAATACATTTATGACTACAATAACACACGAGTGTATCTACACTATATTTTTGATTTAAAATCTCTAGTTTATGGTTGTTTTGAGCTGTTGTGTTGTTGTTCTAATCCAAATACGAAATTTCATAACTATTTTAATAAAATAAGTTGCCCATAAACAATCTAATTAGTTGGTTAAACACAGGAGTCATTACATGTTTTACTTGTCTCGAAAGTAGATAAGCAACAATTTTATACAATACATATTGTAACTTTATCATTTTATACAATACAAATTGTAACTTTATAACTGATCAACGTTTAAGAATCGAGAGATAGTGTTGTACTTGCATTAATGCATAAAATATATTCGTTTATCAAGGAAATTAAGTATTTATGTTTGTAGTTTTCTTTTGTAGCTATTTACTTATCTCTTTTGAACATGTACCTAGATCTTAGATAGTGTATTTAGCAGCATTAATACTAGTTTCGTAGTAATAATACAATGAAAGGAAGTTTATTACAGAAACTCTCAAAGCTAACCCATGTTTCAGTTTTACTTTTAAAACCAATAGCAGATTGCTAATACTAGAGTTCATAGTAAAACATTCTAGAACCGCCTAACCTAATCTTTAAAGTGTGTTTATTCATTTCATTCATCCTCACTAAAAGTTATGTCTGCGTCCTTTTTGCTTGCAGATTGCCATCCTAAATTTAGGGAATTGTGTGTAAATATGAAAAGATAACTACTTTATATCAGTAATCACAGGAATTTATATAAATTTAAACGCTCAGAAACATTTAAAAGCGTAACTAATTTTCCATTTTAAAAAGACATCGGTAGTACTATAATAATATAGAATTCAACTTAGTAAATAACAAGCTGCTCCCCCACAATATTTTGCGGTTGTAATCCTTATAACAGCTGTTTTTTTAATTAAGAAGAAATATACTGATGCGATTTTAAATCTCGGATTGTAACCAAAATAAAAGTGTAAATAAAATATTTAGCTTCACAGTGACTTATAACTTGAAATTATGCTTTAAATAAAAAAAGAATCATAAAAATCGGTTAAGTATTAACTTTATTAAGTGAGTGAATAAAAAGCAGGATTTTTAAAAATCTATAGATACTCTTGTCATGACTTTTATGTATATTTATAAATTTCCAAACCCGAGAGAGTGATAATAACTGAAAGGTTGTAACGCTGAAAGAGAAATAATAGTTGATTGGGTCCATTAGTGGCGTGGTGGTGCCAACAATAGTACCCATTGCTCACGTAACTGCCACGGAGCTACTGGCCACAGACAATATGGGCGAACAGTGTAAATGTCACTGTCGGTAACCGCGAAATGGTTGTCTTAGGGCCGCAAGATTTGAGAGAAGTGTTGACCAGTAATGGACGACGAAACGAACTAAATATTTTGGATAAAACTTTTAAGTTGTATACAGTAAATTGTAGTTTCTAATATACAAATATTAAAATAAAAAAATGAAAACCTACTCGTACATTGGACACCACTGACACCTATCTATTCATACTATTTATCTTTAGGAAACAAAACAGTAATTAATTTACCAAACAGTAATGGTTATTTAACAGCCTTAAATATATATTTTTTCTACTTAATATTTATTAATTTAAAATCAAAACGAGACTTATATGCAGTGTTTGGGAAACGTTAATTTCCATTGGGGAAATATTTTTTTAGTTAAAAGTATTCCCCAAATTCAACTTTATATGTCACATGCGATAGTTAGTCATTAAAATCTTTAGGTTTGGGTGGTTGGAAAGGGGGAGAGGAGTTTGGGCATACTTGTTACTCGCAAAGTTATTTTCCCAAATTGGAGTTGACGTTTATCTTATACTGCACATAATATATATATATATATATATTTTGGTTGTTTTAATTAATAAAGATGCAAGTTAAAACAAATTCGCTACTCGTTATAACGAGTTTGAGTTTTGTACAGTGTTTCATTGAAAGGCGATGATTTTAATATTAAATATCTACGATTTTTTGTAAAGTACGTTTTAATTCCCAGACTTGAAATCAGCAAATTACGTATTTACGAAACAATTCATGATTGTAATATTTGTTTTCCCTGGTCCAACTAGATTCAACTTTGTATTAATGTGTATTGATTATCTTATCCGGCTGCTCGGATTTGAGCAGTTTAAATTGTGATGCTATTCCATAAGTTAACTTAAACAGCTGATCTTATTTATGTACTGTGTTTTTTTACCTTCAACAGCTGTTCAAAGCTCCATGTCAGTTACTGTTCTTCCATAAGATTGGCATTGCAACATTTTATGAGCTATTGGGTGTAGCTCTAAGGACGCACGTGAATTCTTAGGAAATTCGGAAAATCTATGAATTATCCTCTTTAATTTGACACATACATCTTGTAAACCCATTGGCTTACCTGAAATTTGCCACCTGACAAACCGTTCAGTTTCCTAAGAAAAATTACGTAAATGTAGACTTTTAATGAAACTGTCACTATAGTAACAATTATTGCTCAAATTACTTAATTTTTACATTAATCTTTAGGGAAATAAATTATCTTCAAGAAGAAAATACTTTTGATAGCATTTATGAATGGTAAATATTATATATATATCATGTATATATATATATATATATATATATATATATATATATATATATAGTATATAAAAACAATAATTTCAAAAGGAGTTACATGTAAAAAACAAAAAAATAATGTTTCAGCCCAACAACTAATATGTACTTGTAGGTTATTTATTTTTTTACATGAAAATAAAAAATGTTAGTGATACATTTATATTTGACCTAGATATAACATATTTTCCAAAATCATTTTTCTGAAATTTGACTAAGTTTCCCCAAGTATGGGCATATGCATAAAAAATGGAAAAAATTAAAACAACAAATAAATAAAAAATTTAAAAATTACAAAATTTGTTTAATACAAAAAATAAAAAGTGCTATCCCGAGTATACTTGGGGTTGCACGTTCGGGATGCTTTCGGCGGCCACGATTATATTCGGGGTTGTGAGCCAATGGGTAAATCAGTTCAGTAGTCACTGAGAAATTAGCGTTTTAACCGTGTATTAATATATAGGGTCATTTATATATATATATATATATATATATATATATATATTCAGAGTACATCCTGGTGTTACTTTTATTTTGAAATAGAATCAATATAAAATCGAAAAATGCCCATTATTCTGAAGTGCTTCAACGGCAGGCCACCGAGTATTGAAGGTGTTTCTACGCTCACATTGTGTCTCGCTTGGAGAGGATGTGAGGCTCAACTTGGCTCAAGGACCTCTGCCACTTTTTAATGAAAGCCCCTCACGATAAGGCTGAGTGTAGAGGACAATGGAACATGCACGGGGAATTTCTTATTATTAAACCTATTAACCATTTGCACCATCTTAGCATTGAACATTTAGCAAATGTAAGAGTATTTTTCTCTTTATGTTTTTAATTTATAGTTAATATTCCTAATTAGTTCCTAAATAGTTAATAAGTTATAGTTCCTGGCGCACGATGCTGCGCCCAAGAGTTGTGTTGAAAAACCTTCACTCATAATACTTACATTGCAGCTCGCTACCTACATAAATAGCTAGCTATTAACAATATTTTAAATTACTCAACCATGAAAATCATAACACATCTTCCCTCCATAATTATAGCATGGCAATTGTAAAGTCCAGTGGGGCATAGCCCTTAATTCCTCGCACTTTAATTACTGGCTATAAACATTCCTGGGGGCAACCTGAGTGACCTGCAAAGTTTCATCGCAATCGGTTTAGTGGTATTGGAGCGCATACACATCAAACAAACAAACAATCAATCATACCAATATCATTTTTTAGCGAATTTACTTTGGAAAGTGAACTATTAGCATGACCCGCACGGTGAAACTTAAGCCCGGGACCACCACAGAAGTTCCTAATGTGACCCCCTGAACACGTTTTGGGGGATCGGTCAAAATTGTATATATATATATACATCCTAATGTGACCCCCTGATCACGTTTTAGGGGGTCGTTCAAAATTATACTAGTATATATATATATAAAATTATATATAATTATATATATATATATATACAATTTTGAACAACCCCCCAAAACGTGTTCAGGGGGTCACATTATGAACTTCTGTGGTGGTCCTGGGCTAAAGTTTCACCGTGCGGGTCATGCTAATAGTTCACTTTCCAAAGGAAATTTACTAAAAAATGATATTGGTATGATTGATTGTTTGTTTGTTTGTTTGTTTGATGTGTATGCGCTCCAATACCACTAAACCGATTGCGATGAAACTTTGCAGGTCACTCAGGTTGCCCCCAGTAATGTTTATAGCCAGTAATTAAAGTGCGAGGAATTAAGGGCTGTGCCCCACTGGACTTTACAATTGCCATGCTATAATTATGAAGGGAAGATTTGCTATGATTTTCACAGTTGAATAATATAAAATGTTAACAGCTGTCTATTTATTTCGATAGCGAGCTGTAATGTAAATATTATGAGTGAAGATTTTTCGACACAATTCATGGGCGCAGCATCGTGCGCCAGGAACTAATATTTATATGTGTATACACTCTAGCGGTCGCATTTTTTGTCCGATTTACTTCAAATTTGGTAGGGACGTTCCTTTCTGTAATCAGTTGGACAAAGTCGTTGGGAAAAACAATCGGAAAACTCTAAACCCCTTTTTTTGGAGATTAATCTTTCAAATTTCGGGTTTTTGGGCTCAAAAAGGGCCAGAAAAGCCCTGGATGTAAAATAAATGCATGTAAAAAGATGGAAATTAGAGAGGCAAAAGTTGTAAGCCCTCTTTCGTCATTCTAGCATAAATATTGACCGAGTTATTAAAGAAAATGTGTATCGACTAAACACAGTACGTTGTCTTATGGGGGCTTTACACTAGAAAAGCCTGTTATTCCTTTGTTAGAGTACTTTTATTATCCCCAGCAACCTCACGCCTACTTTCAAGCCTGTCTGGACCTTCTCCTAACCTTATAATGTGCAAAATTGTATTCCCAGCTTTGCAAGTAAATGAAACCAGGAGTATCAGAACAGCCAAAAAATCAATGTTTTCAGATTTCAATAAAAATTGGACAAACGTATGTTTTTACACTGATTTTGAGTTTTAAAAGATTTTATGTGGAAATTCACTTCCCTCACGTCAGCGTTCTGTGCGAACTCGTTATATATTTAGATTGATCTACGCTATGATAAGTTCTCTAGTGCTAACATAATTTTCTCCTATAGCAGGAACAGTACTAACACAATTTGCAAGCGAAAAGTAATACACGTACGAATTTAAGTAAAAGAACAATAAATATTGAATTTATTTTTCGTTTTAGTATTCTTGTATCGGATGTATAAAATAAATTAGTAAAATTAAACTTCTCTGGTAACTCAAAAAATGTATATTTACGTAAAAAATATCAATATGTTATGTACATTACTATAAAACTTATTTATGTATTTTATTACGTTACACTTTCTTAAAGTTATTTTCCATTAGTTTTCATGAAGCAAAATTACTTGATAAAATATTTGCATACATATGTTAACTATTTAGATTAAATATTAAATTGTATTTTCTTAGTAGACATAGGTATTACAATATTTATTATTTATCACATTAACAAATTTGTTTTGTTGTGATGAGGAGTTGTTTTTATCGGAAATTCAACCTTAATTTTGGATAGGTTTAAAAATAGTTTCAATCTAATCAAGTGTAAATGTTCGTTTGATTAATCATGTTAAATTTTTAAACTGAACTGTTAGTTTATAAGTAAAATTTATGTTATTTACCCTAATTAAGTTCATTCTAAGTTATCTGATTTCATTGCTAAACAAACTATTCTTAAAAAAAGTATAGGCAATGTTTGGAGGGTACATATGACAGGTTTTAAATTTACGAATCACAATTTCAATTTTTATGTTTAGTTTTATCTTTAAATACTTCGGATTCATACTTTTAACCATTGCAATATTAAGAAATTATAAAAATATAAATGTTCTTAAACGTGTAGAGTAAAACAAGAGCCACTACAAAATCATTAATATGAGTAGGACATTTATTATTGGTCATAAGTAAAAAATAATGGCTGGTAGCGGTGAAACTCAATTTGAAAAGTCTTAAAGAAGGTTTGCAAAACATATAATCTCTGTTATGATGACAGTTTTTAAAGAATGACAGTGTATTAATAGAATTGCATTATGATCTTTAGATATTTTTAATATTCATCATAAAATGAATTCAGTTGGCCTGAAACGTGACAGTAAACTTAACAAAGCTTCAAATTCCACAATAGCTTCCTACCTTCCCCTCTATAACAATAACACTTAATCCAACACCATGGGTCTGTGACTGTATTTCAAAATAAATCTATCAAAAGGAATTTTAATCAAGTTGGTTTGGAATTTAAACAATCAATTGTACTTTAAGGCAAGGAGATTTCTATCTCACGGATTGATGAGTTCGATCTGAACCAGGCTAAAATAAAGTTTACCCGTTTCCTTCATTTGTCTTCGCAACAGTATTGAGATTCATTTATTTTAAACTTTGTTTATTCTTATTAAATGCAGGGCAATAATTTGGTATACGTGCTAGTGAAGACAAATTGAATCATTATAAAATTGCAACATTGAGCATGTAGTGTGCATGGAGTTTAGAATATGTGCTTATTTGAAAAGAAACTGTAAAATACACGTTATAAAGTTTTACATGAAACAGGGCGTCGGTTTTATTAATAGAGAGAGGAGAGAGAGAGAGAGAGAGAGAGAGAGAGAGAGAGAGAGAGAGAGAGAGAGAGAGAGAGAGAGAGAGAGAGAGAGAGAGAGAGAGAGAGAGAGAGAGAGAGAGAGAGAGAGAGAGAGAGAGAGAGAGAGAGAGAGAGAGAGAGAGAGAGAGAGAGAGAGAGAGAGAGAGAGAGAGAGAGAGAGAGAGAGAGAGAGAGAGAGAGAGAGAGAGAGAGAGAGAGAGAGAGAGAGAGAGAGAGAGAGAGAGGTACCGTATAGTTCTATCAGCGAAACTTTTAATTGGAAATTGTGTGCATTTGAAAAACATGGATCGTTGGAGAGAGCTCAAATGGAAGGTCTTGATCCCAGAGGCTTGGAAAAATAGCAGTGTTCCTAAAACGTTATCAGCAAGCTAGAATTAACGTTAAACATACCCCATAAGAAAACATGGGTATTTATAAAATTCTGCTTTTTTTACATTAAAACATGTGGTTCTGCTTGATTCAAAGTCACGTGCATTATGGAGAAATAACTCAAAATAATTTAGGGTCTTCAGCCCCTAAAAGCCACTAACTAAACATTACATACCACCTATATTATGTATTAGGAAAATAAATATATTGTTATTTATATATTATCTCGTATAAAATAAAACAGCTACTATAATAACCCTCAGTTTCAACTAAATCATGAATAGATTAAAACGCGACCTATAAATGGTTTTTCCGAAACCATTTAAAACTACTAGATACAATAATAATTGTAATAATATGTATAAACTCCTTGTTAAGTCAAAGCTAATTAGGTGGCATACGCAATACAAAACCTTTACGAGAGGTCCAGTTTAAAATAAGTAGTGGAGACTAACGGGCGCCTGATTAAGACACAGTAATCTGCATCGCACGGCGAGAGCCCCGCCACCCATTACACTTTCCACTTGAATTCCATTGTTTATTTCTCTCATTGCTCATTTTATTTTTACTCCAGCTTTAAGTCTTAGTGGCTTATGATACTTAGAGACAATAGTTTATTTTCTTTATTAGACTATCAAACTGCTACTAAGTGTTGTTTTTAATAATAAATCATTTATACCTGTTCAGTATTACAATATACTATGGAACTCTGCAATAATCCAAAATGCTATGGCATGGAAATTACGCACCGAAGTAGTGGGCATTTGAGGCTGCTAGACCGGAAGTGACGTCATCCGGTCACGTGACCGGATGCGCTGAGTCATGAAAGACGTCATCTGAGCCTCAGCCAGTGACGTAGGCGGTTTTGTGACGTAATGGGGGAAAGGTTAAAGTTCAAGGTCACTGGGAGGTAATTTTAAAAAAGTACTACCTCGCACGCGTAAAATCCGATTGTGATTCGATAGTTTTCATTCGATAAAAATATCGAATGAAAAAATCGAATGAAGCAATCGAATGATACGAGTGCGAGGTAGTACTATTTCATTTATTACTTTATTATTTACATTTCTTTTTATTTACAATAAGTTATGTTTAGAATAATTTATGTTTACAATAGTTCCCCGTTGTTTGTCGTCATCGATGTTGTTGATCCGGAGTCGCGACCATCACTTCGTTTTCTGATGAAAGGCGGTAGATACTTTGACCCCTGCGCAGAGTCAATGTTGTTTGTTGCGATCAGTTCTAAAGATAAACTGTAGCCATTCGCTAGGAGAAGTCTTAACTCCTCTTTAAAAACCTCCAGGTCCGTAGAAGTTGATAGATAAATAGAGTCATAATAAATACATCGAATCTTGAGTGACATGACAATGTTATTTTGTGAAGAGCGCGGAGAGAGGATGATGTTCACCAGTCGAGAGCTGGAGGTGTACTGACTATTCACAAGCTAGCGTTGCAATCGTACCAAATGGTGGGGGTAAAAGTGTGGTGGGGCAGAGCAGATGGCGGACGGCAGATGGTAGGCGGCAGATGGCAGGCAACAGGTGGCAGGTGACAAGTGCGCGGCAGATGGCAGCTGACGTGGGGAGGAAGACTTTGGATAAAATATCCATTAGTTAAAACCCTGGTCTGCACGTTGAAGTTCCTCCTCTAGTTTAGTAACCAGCCGAAAATCCGCTTCCATTTCATCCTCCTGCTCTGGACATTGCGGCTGCGCACACCACCTCTTGCAAGCATAATCATACGCGTTCTTATATTCCTCCAGGACTTGTTCATATGTCCTAGGCTGCTGGGATATAGTTTGCATCGCCGCTCCTTGATTAACCTCGGTAGTCTCAAGAGTTGCCACAAACTCCTTCTCACTAATCACACCTCCCCAAATAATGTTATTGCCACGGCTTATGATGTTGCTTGTTGGCTGCTGAGATGTAGTTTGCTCAACCTCGGTAGCGTCAAGAGTTGCTATCAACTCCTCCTCACAAACCGCATCTCCCCAAATATTGTCGTTGACGCTGCTCATGGTGTTGTCTGTTCCAATGATTGTATCGTAATGCAGCGTTTGAGTGTAGGTTAGGTACTCGTCCCTTCCCCCACCACATCACTCCCCCCACCACACCACTTCCCCCACCAAGTTTTCACATCGCGCACTAACTAGCGTACACGCATTAGTTAGGGTCTGACTCTTACACTGTCAAGACCGTAGCTCCTTAACTGAAAACTTTAATTAATTTGTCTCAACACTATATGTGTATAAATATTACAGTCACTATGATCTAAACTAGTGCATGTTTCCATGTGTTGCTTCTTGTGCAGCAGACAACTGGCTAAGAGTGTTTCAACCTTGGCTATTCTACGATGGAACCGCTCATTGTCCGCTAAAAGCGTAGACATTCTATCTTCATCGTCGGAGAAGTAGAAGGTGGTGGCAAGCGGGCTACTGAAGGACACCTTACTCATATTCCTGTAAAACTGTGACATGTTCAAACGTTAACACAAACTATATAGGTAGATGTTCATCGGACAACAGCTGGAAGTATAATGATGTAGCGCTAGCTTGTAGGATAGACACCTATCCCCACCACAACGTTCCCTTGTCCTTCAAACAGTTGTTTTTCACTACAGTTGCTATACCCTTGGTCCGATCTGAAGTCTGTTTGCACTAACTTGTTCGTCTGATCAATCCGCGTAGTTTGAGTACCCACTTGATATATTTTAAACCGTAAATAAAGAAGTTATGTAGGTTTTACCTCTAAAATAGCTGTTTTTTTTAGCTATTACTGCTATGCCCTTGGTCGGATCTGAATTTTGTTTGCACCACCTTGTTTGTCTGTTCAATCCGCGTAATTTGAATACCCACTTGATATATTTTAATCCGTAAATAAAAAAGTTATTTAGGTTTGACCTCCAAAATAGTTGTCTTTAGCTATTACTGCTATACCCTTGGTCGGATATGAATTCTGTTTGCACCAACTTGTTCGTCCAATCAATACGCGTAATTTGAGTACCCACTTGATATACTTTAATCCGTAAATAAAGAAGTTATTTAGGTTTAACCTCCAAAATAGTTGTTTTTAGCTATTACTGCTATACCCTTGGTTGGATTTGAATTCTGTTAGCACCAACTTGTTCGTCTGACCAATCCGCGTAATTTGAGTACCCACATGACATACTTTGCACAAACTTTGTACCTCCCCCCCCAAAATGGGTCATGTTCAAGGTCAAGTCAAGGTCAAGGACCTTGGGACTTAGAAATTTTCACAAAGTGGGCTGCACACAAACATGAGACTAACAGTCTCCTGCCTATATACAGGCCAAGTCCCTAACTTGAAATGCTTAGGGTGGTCCTGAAAAGGACCGTTTGTGTTTGAAGGAGATGGTGGATAAGGAGCGGTGGACAGTGTTTACTTTATTTCTTCGTAGCCCACTTTACTTGACCCTTCTGCCGTACCAAAAACAAGTCGCACTCGGTCTCAGGAGGTGGCAGAGTAGACCTTGGAAGGTGGACCTTGACGTAACGGCCGCCAAAGAGGTGTTGCAGTAGGTACTCATCACCGATCTTCCCCACAAATAAATATTCAATGTCCAATTTCAACTGGGCAAACTTGACGGTGACAGACTCCAGCGGCGTTACCAACTCGGTAAGTTTCACCGTAGCCGTCCTCTTCATTATTTCCTCAACAGTTGGAGGCGGCGATGAAGGTCGAGACGATGAAGGGCGAGGCGTTGTCGTTGGCGGAGATGCAGAAGACGTCGAAGGCCGTTGATCAAAGTAAAGTGGGTGGTTCCGAAAATTTCTTTGTATACAAGACCTAAAAGAACTAGGTCTTTTGAAACCGCTCCTTTTCTCCGAAGACTTCTTCAAAGTCTCCTTCAAACGTTGCAGTTTCTCGGGTGTGATGGGAGAAGACATAGCGCAGAGGTGTATACAGTTCGCAAGGCAAAGCTGGAATGAGGTACCAGACGGAGCAAAGCGGGTCGCCAAGTGTAACCGTGACATTTCCATATACGGGTAGAAAGCTAAAGACCGGTCTACATCCTGTTCCCCTTCCACCGTGACGACACAACCCCCCCCCTTAGGTCACAAGGCGGAGCCCCCCCCCTGACGTCACGGGCGGAGCCCCCCCCCTTGACGTAACCCCCCCCGATTTGGGTCATGTTCAAGGTCACCCCCCCCTTAACCTCCCCCCTTCCGCTTCGGTGACGTCACTTTGCCTTTATAAGAGGGAGCAGTCCGCAGTCTCGTCGCAGTAGCTTGCCGCCCGCTGTTTGGATATACGTCCCAGTGGGTTGCACTCTGCTGCAGCGTAGGTCTGTTAAGTGTGCGTTGGGCCCGACGCGCAATTAAGAGATCCGCGCCCTTGCATGTTTAGTTAGTTTGTTTAAGCATGTTAGATAACGCTTGTAGTTTGCTGCTAGGTAATGTAGTTAGTCTAATATATATGTTAGTGTTTGGTATTGGTTTGAAGTGTTTTATTTACTAATAACATATGTACTCCCGGCCCTACAGGTCCCTCAACAACCTTGGTCAAAACTTGGGTTCGCAGCAGCCTGACGCCAGGTGTTTGGGTCTACGTCCCACCGGGTTTCAGTGATACTGTTGACCTTTGCAAAACCGACCTCGGCTGTTTTTGTAAAAATAACGTTAACTGATTAATTTGTTTCTTTTACATAGTTGCTGGTAAAGTCTTTATTTTCAAAGTAATGTATCTTGTTTCTCATCCTTTTCCTAACCCCCTGACAATAAGGTTCGGCCCTGAAAACCGGCCTTGTCAATAAGATCAATACGGCCATGCAAACCGGTTGACACCACCTATCTCACCCATGAGAAACGTTTGTGAAATATAAAATCAGTCTCTTGTTTAAAATCAGTCTCTTGTTTAAAATCAGTCTCTTGTTGGTTGTCTTTTGTCCCCTTCCCCAATACAGAGCGGGGAATAGAGCAGTATGTTATGCTCTATTCCCCGCTTTGGCATTATGTCAGATGACCTTGACCTACTGACGGGACTTAGAAAAACTTCCGTTTGATCAAATATTGGAAGAAATATACTTTTAAAATAACCTTTCTCAATCACCTCCACTCCCACCACTTACATCTCCCCACCATTTACATCTCCCACCACTTACATTGGGTATAAAAGAGGTTCCCCATCACTGGTAAAACATTCTGCTGTTTGTGTTTAACCATGGCGCATATCAGGAAGCAGACCAAGCCTAAGAAGATGGACGTAGCAAAACCAGCTCTTGTAACACCTACTACCTCTTCTACTGCTTCTTCATCATCTACACCAACTACTTCTGCACCGTCTCTACTCCGCCAGGTTTTATCTTCGCCAGCTTCTTCATCGCCTGCTTCTTCATTGCTTGCTTCTTCATCGCCTGCTTCTTCATCATCCGGTCCTGCGTCCATACTCCGCCACGCATTACTGATGTCCTTGATAATCCCGGAAGAGTCGCAACCAAGGTCTCCATCTTCTCCACCACCAAGACCCAAGTCACCAACAAAATCATCTTTATCTTCCCCATCACCAAGGTCAAGGACAAGGTCTTCTTCGTCATCTTCTTCTTCGTCATCTTCGAGCTCGAGGTCCTCTTCTTCTTCATCTTCGAGCTCGGGATCATCATCACCGAGTTCAAGATCTTCAACACCCACTATACCGCAGATCATTTCTCCAATCATCACTCCACCTTCCACAAGTTTTCGTCCGTCAGTAATCTGCATAAATGATCAAACTCCTTCAGAGAAATTTAATGAATTAAAATCCTTGAGAAGGAAGTGCTTACTTCCTGCACAACAATGTAAATACAGTTTTAAAAAAGGTGCAAGGAAAGGGGAACGTTGTGCTAAATCTTGTGTCTTAGATGAAGAATTATGCAGTTTTCATTTAAGACAAAAACACAAGGGTACCGTTTCTCTTTCCACACCACATCCAACAGTGAAACCAGCCAAAACTCGGATTAATAGGCTTTGTAAAAACAAACAATACTTCTTTGCCAAAATAATGGGTTTCTTAAAGGTCATGTTAAAATGTGGAGACCAACTCTACATTTTAAGATTACCAAAAGCCATGCGCCATCCCTACAAACCCACGAAAAAGCACTATCTAATCAGAGACAATTCAGGAACCACTGTGTGGAAAAAATTGTAATAACCTTTTTCCAAATTAAATCAAGTCTTTCTTTTTCCAAATTAAAAAAAAAAGTGTGGACAACCTATTTACATTTTGTAGCATATGCTGCAGAGTGTAAATAGGTTGTCCACACTTTTTTTACAATGTTACAATGACCTTGACCTAGATAACGGACTTAGAAACATTTCGCTCTGTTTAAATTCCTTTTCAAACCAAAACATTGATCTGTTCACCAACCTTTTAGGTGGGGGTAAGCGGGTATATAAGCGTGGCATCGTAGAACATATTCATTAGTCAGCTATGGAGACTCCAGCAGGTTCATCCAACTCATCAGCTACTGATATGGAAGTAATCTGGGAACGTAGAGCGAAACAAAATAGAGCACGTTCGCGAAGAAACGAAAATAAAGTAATAGAAGGATTCAAAAGATTACAAGTCGCTGTACCATTTGCTAATCCTAGTGATTCTAGGATTTCAAAAATTCGACAGGCAATACAATATATTAAGTTTCTTCAAACACAGCTTTAAGAACCTTCTATAAAAGCTGAACTGCCTGAGGAACCGCTGCCCCCCTTAATCTTACAAAAAGAATTAGGGAACGTTTTTGTCGAACCTCCGACCCTTAAAAAAGAAGATGACTAAACTCGTTAAAACAATGAGAGGGGTTAAAAAAAACAAAGCGGGGAATAGATCAGTTTGTGGTCAAAGTGAGAATCACTTACTGCTCTATTCCCCGTTTTGGCAATATGTTCAGTCGACCTTGACCCACTAAAAAGACTTAGAATATTTGTGTTTAGTATTGACTTACACTCCGTGTGGTAAAATAATGGAAGATATATTTATTTCTTAACACGATATACCCCTTCCCTAACCCTTGTACTCCCACCACTAACCCCCACCATTTAAACGTAGTATAAAAGGGGTTCCCTATCACTGGTAAAATCATTCTGCTGAAAATGAGTACACCCGCTCTCCCTATCGCTGCAGCAACACTAGTAGTAAGCAGAAAGGTTGAAAATCACGATCAGTTAATTGTCTTAAGAAGATTACTGCACAAGTTTCTCGATTGGGAGGTTGGTTGTGATTTGTATATGTGGAAGCCTACGGCTCCAGTGTATAATAGTGAACAGGAAGCATGGAAAACAAGCTATAAAAACAATGTAAAGTTACTTAAAATGATTGGTATAATGGAAAGGTTACTCCGGCAGAAATGGATCATCAATACAACATTTTATATTAAACCAAACCATTGTTGAATCAATAAAAAGGAGAGAGATTAAAAACAGAGCGGGGAATAGATCAGTTTGAGGTCTAAGTGAGAACCACTTACTGCTCTATTCCCCGTTCTGGTGGTATGTTCAGACGACCTTGACCCACTTACAAGACTTGTCATTCTGCGACATCGTTGTTTGATATAAAATGTACTTCCTACAATAATATCCTTGACATTTACCCCCACCACGTAAACTTGGTATTTAAGCGACCGCATCGGAATATCCCCAGTAGTTAGCTATGGATTCCCAAGCAAGCACATCCAAAGAGTATAAAGATGAACTATCAGAGTTTTTGAAGTTCAACAATTGCTTGCGGAACCGAAGAGCCGAAAACGCATTAAGAACAAAAACATATAAGCTGACAATGCAAAAAGCCTACAGTAGATTATCAAGTAAAGTCCCGGGCGTTAAATCTACTACTAAAACAAAGGACATGATATATCGGGCAATAAACTACATAAAACATCTGCAAGCAATAGTTGCAGAAGTTCCTTCTGAAGAACCGGTCTCTCTTGAACCGATAGAATGCGTGTTCCTGGTGGAAGATAGGTTGGCGAAACATCATTTTCTTGAGGAAGAACCGTCAGCCTACAAACAAATCTTCCTCATGGATGAAGACCAGAATGAATAAGTGGGATAACAAAATTAAAGACGTCTGGAATACAAAGCGGGGAATAGATCAGTTTGTGGTCCAAGTGAGAATCACTTACTGCTCTATTCCCCGTTTTGGTAACATGTTCAAACGACCTTGACCCACTTCAGGACTTGGAAACAACTTTGTTTAGTACTAAATATATATTTAACAACAATATCCCCTCCCCAACACTCCCCCCCCTCTAAATATTGTGGTATAAAAGGCGAGTTTGTATCAATGGTTGAATCAGTCTAGTCATGGCACCAAGAGACATCATCTTTCCTCATCCACGAGAGGTAATTCTAATGTTAAAAAACATTATGTTAGAAGATGAAGATGAAAATGAAGATGCGCTGTTGGAAGATGAAGAAGTTGATTCCGTAGAGATGGAAGCCGTGAATTGGATGGAACAATTGGATAGTGATGAGGATATCTCTAGTGTAGCGGATGACGTGGAGGAAAACTCGAATTCGGACGATGCGGAGTGTTACCAACAGTCACTCTGTTTGGAACACATGGAGGCAACTCCGAGCGGTAGTAGGACCCTTTTTGAGGGTACCTACGTCACTAGCTTTCTCCCCCGTCGCTTATTTCCGTTTGATGAGTCGGATTTGTCAGATTAGTCTGATTAGTTTTCTTCGTTAACCTTCCAACTACAAATACAGAGCGGAGAATAGATCAGTTTGTAGTCAAAGTGAGAACTACTTACTGCTCTATTCCCCGTTCTGGAAATATCTTCAGATGACCTTGACCTATATCAGGACTTGGAAACAACTTCTTTTGATACAATAATTATTACTAAATCAAACATATGCTCCAAGTGGGGGGTACTCTAATGGTGAGGGTAAGCAGGTATTTAACCATGCACTTTGGAACACACGTATTAGTCAGCTATGGATTCTCAAGCAAGCACATCCAACTCCAGATCTGGCTACAATCGGAGAAACGCTGAACACTCAAAGAAATGGAGAGTGAATATTAACACTGGATATGAGAGATTACAAAGTGTAATCCCATTCGCCAATCCTCGAGATGCAAAAATAGCCGTTTTGTATAAGGCCATGGAATATATCAAAAGTTTACAGTTAAAACTCCAAGAACCGCTGTCAGCTCCCGCAATCGATCAAAAACTGTTGGAATCATGTCCTCTGACTGAGGATGAAAAACTCCAAGAACCGCTGTCAGCTCCCTCAATCGATCAAAAACTGTTGGAATCATATCCTCTGACTGAAGATGAAAAACTCCAAGAACCGCTGTCAGCTCCCTCAATCGATCAAAAACTGTTGGAATCATGTCCTCTGACTGAAGATGACTTGGCGGTTCAACATTTCTTTGCTGAAGAACCCTCATACAAACAACTTTTTGAAGATCAGGATAATTAAAAGAAAACTTAAGGATCTGTTAAATAATACAAAGCGGGGAATAGATCAGTTTGTGGTCCAAGTGAGAATCACTTACTGCTCTATTCCCCGTTTTGGCAACATGTTCAAACGACCTTGACCCACTTTGGGGACTTGAAAACATCTTGGTTTGATGCAAAATGTACTTCCTGCGTAAAATTTGGTATTTCTTCACTAACACATATACTCCGGCATGTATACCCCCCACCACTGTTCTTATTCGGGTATAAATAGAGGTGCATTTTGGAGTGTTATTAGTTGCTGGTTAGCCTTTGAGGAAGACACAGTTATAATATGTATCGGTGCGATATTTGTAAAGCCTCATTTAGAGATGATTGGCTTTTAGCCATTCATAAAGAACTAAAACATAATCCCAACACAAATACAAAAGAAGAAGAAAATGAACAAGAATTAGATTCAATCGATCATCAATTAGCACAACATCAATTTGCAAACCTAAATCAAAAAGAACAAAATTAAGTTTTAAGACCGAGTGTCATTCATTATGCACAATCAACGTCATCAACATCGACTTCTACGCCTGCTATGTCTACACTTCACCATCCTTCATCATCAACACCATCAACATCGACTTCAACGCCTGCTATGTCTACACTTCACCGTCCTTCAACATCAACATCGACTTCAACGCCTGCTATGTCTACACTTCACCATCCTTCAACATCAACAGCTGCTATGTCTACTCTTCACCGACCCTCAACATCAACAGCAGTAGATGTGGAACTACACGCTAAAGCACTACCTGGTAAGGTAGTAACACATTTTAAAATTGACAACGTAAAATTACAACTTGAAAACTTTTTACATAACGCCAAAGAATTAGTAACCAAAACACTAAAGAATGAACAAAAAAGATTAAATTTTATCAAATTTGGACTGTTGCTAGATGCCATATTCACTAACATTCAAAACGAAACATCACCAAGAGGTTTCATGACAAAAAACCGAACCATCATGGCGCGTCAGATATTGAAAAGATCGTAACAGAATGTCTTGAGTTATTGTTAATATAATGAGAAGAAATTGACGAAACTACAAGAGCATGAAGGAAGAGGATCTGGATGGAATTTATTAAGTATAACAAGTCTGGATGTTAGAGTTCATAAACACGGTTATGGAATGAGAGGAAGTAGTTACATTCCTCTTCCGAAAAAAGTGAGTGATACCAAATCCTGTATTAATGTGCAACATGAAGATAACGAATGTTTTAAATATGCTATGTTTGCCAAATATGTAAAAAATCATGTGTGTAGACCTAATAGAGAATATGAAGGAGTTCAACATAAGTATAATTTCCAAGGAATGACTTATCCTGTTGCAATTACTGATATATCAAAATTTGAAAAGCAAAATCCGTCGGCTTCAGTCAACATATTTGGTTTGGATTCGTCAAATAATGTGTATCCCTTGCGCATAACATCGAATGAGCGCAACAATCATACTGACTTGTTATTAATCAATAAAGGAGAGATATCTCATTACGTGTATATAAAAGATTTTGAAGGGCTCGTATGTAAACAGTTAACAAAACATAAAAGGAAAATCACAACATGTAAGAGATGCTTTTGCCATGTGAACAAACCATTAAGAAGAGGAGGTTCAGAATGGTTATTAGAACACCAAAGGTTATGTAGTGGAAATTATGAGGTTAGAATTAAATTGCCACATCCTAGCAGATCATACGTACAATTTGACAAAGTAAATCAACAATACCCTATTCCATTTGTTGTGTACGCGGATTTCGAAGCATCTTTACTTCCAATTGAACAACAAGAAGAGAATATCGCAAAAAGAAGCAAATATCAAAAACACGCACTAAACAGTTATTCTATACTAACAAAATCCACGCTGTCTGAAGAACATCTTCAAGAATTTGGGCTATCATCTGCTCCGAAGATTTATCGCGGTGAACAAGCAGCGAAACACTTTGTAGACGATTTGTATTACATTTCCTCTAAGGTGGAAGAACTCTACAAAATTAAAATACCGATGCTGCCTATGGAAGAACATCAACTTCAACATCACAATCTGGCAACAACATGTTATCTGTGTAATAACATATTTACACCAGATAACGTTAAAGTTCGTGATCACGACCATCTTACAGGAGTCTACAGAGGTGCAGCCTGTAACGCTTGCAACTTGAATTACAAACTTCCATCTTTTATACCCGTTGTTCTACATAACCTTAGTGGATATGACTCTCACTTTATAATTCCCGAATTGGGAAGAGATGATGGGGCGATAGATGTTTTGGCAACAACAATGGAAAAATTTATAAGCTTCTCTAAAAAGGTTGGCAAAACAAAACTTAGGTTTATTGATTCGTTTAGATTTATGCCTTCTAGCCTAATGAAATTAACTGAAAATTTAAAAAGAGAAGATCTGATAGAAACAAGCAAAATTGTAGCCAGTAGTAAAATGGATCTGGTTCTTCGAAAAGGGGTCTTCCCCTACGATTACATCGATGGACTGCATAGATTTAATGAAACATCACTTCCTCACCAGAACAATTTAACAACAAACTTAATGATTCGGAAATTTCACTTGAAGATTATCAACATGCATGTCGAGTATGGAACGAGTTGGATATGAAGACCTTAGGAGAATACTCAGACTTTTATGTAAAACTTGACGTGACTCTTCTCTGCGATGTTATGGAAGAATTCCGAAGAACCTGTTTTGCAGCATACGGTTTTGACCCTCTACATTCGTATACATCTCCAGGACTAGCTTGGCAAGCAATGCTGAAAGAAACAAAATGCAAACTCCAGCTGTTAACAGATATAGATATGGTTTTAATGGTTGAGTCGGGTGTTAGAGGTGGATTAACTCAAAGCGTGACGAGACATGTTAAAGCCAACAACAAATATCTACCTGACCATGATCAAGAGAAACCTTCAACGTACTTGGGATATTTCGACGCGAATAATCTGTATGGATGGGCCATGTCGAACCCACTTCCATTTGACAACTTTAAATGGGTTGATCCCGACTGGATTGGCGATATTTCACAAATTCCAAAACAAGGAGATACCGGATATATTTTGGATTGCGACTTTGAATATCCAGAACATTTACACGATCTTCATTATGACCTTCCACTCCTTGCAAGAACAGAAATTTCACCAACTGGAAAACACCCCAAATTAATGATGACCCTTAACAATAAACAACGATACGTAGCTCACTATTGGGTTGTTCAACAAGCAATCGAATTAGGTTTACGTCTTACTAAAATTAATAGAGCTGTAGAATTTTCCCAATCGTGCTGGTTGAAACCGTACATAGACTCGAATACTACCAGAAGAGCAGCCACTACATCAGCCTTTCAAAAAGACTTTTTTAAATTGATGAACAATGCGATATTCGGTAAAACATTGGAAAACAAAAGAAGACATAAAAATGTTAAACTTGTTACAGATCCGAACAAACTACAAAAACTCGTACAACAGCCAAACTTTGGAACATCTATAATTATTAACGAAAATCTTGTAGCTGTATCTATGAAGAAAACCAGTGTGAAGATGGATCGTCCTTTGTACATAGGTATGTCAATCCTGGATATCTCCAAGACTCATATGTACGATTTTCATTACAAAAAGATGGTCACCTTTTATGGACGAGAAAACATCGGCATCTCCTACATGGATACAGACGCTTTTATATATTGGATAATTACTAACGATATGTATGAAGACCTTCGGACATTTGATTACAAAAACGATTTTGACTTTTCCGACTATCCAAAAGATCATCCAAACTACGACAATGACAGAAACAAAAAAGTGCTTGGCAAATTTAAAGATGAAGCCAATGGTGTTATACTTCAAGAAATTGTTGCACTAATGTCAAAATTATATTCTTTACAACTAAATGAAAACCAAGTCATTAAGAAAGCTAAAGGAGTAAAAAGTTTGTATTTAAAGAAGAATGTGCATTTTAATCACTATAAGAAATGTTTATTTTAAGATCAAGATATAACAGCAAAATTCAACACAATCAGAAGTTTCAACCATCAGCTGTACAGCGTGACGGAGGTAAAAAAAGCTCTCTCTTCAAATGATGACAAACGCCACATCCTTGCAGACAACATCCACACTCTACCATTCGGCCACTACTCCCTCAACCCTATTGACGAGTAACCCTTTCATCGTCCTACATCCCTTTTCCTTTTCCTTTCCGTATAAAAGGGGGAACACAGCAGTATTTTGCTGTGTTCCCCCTTTTATATATTTGTTTGGAATGACCTTGACCTATATAAGCAGATTTATACAAAAGAATATTTAATATCATATCAGCTGTCTTCGTGAAACCATCATGTCAGACCTGAAGGAGAAGATTATTAATGAACTACACAAACCTGCAAGAATAAAGTTTCCAAGAAGAAATACTGTTATAAAAGGGATAAATGATCTATATCAAGCGGATTTAATTGAAATGCGACCGCATAGCAGAATAAACAAAGGATTTAAATATATACTCACAATTATTAATTGTTTTACAAAAGTTGCAGACGCTTTGCCTCTAAAGGACAAGACTGGTAAAAGCGTAACAGAAGCCATAGAAATAGCCATAAAAAGAGATAAAAACAAAATTAAACATTTACAAACTGATGATGGAACAGAATACTTTAATACAAACTTTGCACAGTTAATGAATAAATATAAAATAAATCATTATTCTACAAATTCAGAGAAAAAACCAGCTATTGTAGAAAGATTCAATAGAACCTTAAAAGGAGCACTGTATAAACAATTTTCAAAAAGAGGTTCTTACGTATGGTATGATGTTTTACCACAATTAATAAATGATTATAACAACAGGTTTCATAGAACTATCGGTATGAAACCTAACAAAGTAAATAGAAGAAATGCAAAAGATGTATTAAAACGCATAAAGAAAAATACAAAGCCTAAAGTAGAAAAAATACAGCCAAGAAAATTTAATGTAAGTGATAAAGTAAGGATTAGTAAATATAAGGGAGTGTTTACCAAGAAATACCTTCCCAATTGGACGAATGAAGTGTTTACAGTGTATAAAGTACAACCGACTGTACCTGAAACGTATATCTTAAAAGATAACAAAGGAGATTTGTTGCAAGGTGCATTTTATGGACATGAAATGTTAAAGTCAACAGTAGGTGATGTATATCTTGTTGAAAAAGTGTTACAAAGAAAAAAGGACGCAGTTAAAGTGCGGTGGTTAGGGTTTAACAAAACTGAGGATTCATGGATACCTATAAAGGACTTGGTGTAATGCAAGCAACTCATTTCATCGTTAACCTTTGAGCGGGATGGAGATTATTCACCATAAAGATCGATTCAATATTAATAACATAGATGATTTAACTGTGGATAACGTTAAAATCAACAATGGTAAACACGGTAGTTTACTTCCAAACACTGTTCGATGTATAGTAAGTGGCCCCTCAAACTGTGGAAAGACCAATGTCGTCTTTAATTTGATCACTAATCCGCAGGGATTAAGGTTTAATAACCTATATATTTTTTCAAAGTCTCTACATCAACCAAAGTATCAATTGCTGGATAAAATCCTATCTGATGTGTCTGATGTTAATTTTTACAAATTTAACGCTAGTGATAGCATTATGCAACCAAACGAAGCGAAACCGTATTCTGTATTTATATTTGACGATGTATCTTGTGAAAATCAGGATACTATTAGAAACTACTTTGCCATGGGAAGACATAATAACATCGACAGCATATATATAGGACAAACCTATAGCAAAATCCCAAAACAACTTATCAGAGATAATGCAAATATTCTAATTGTATTCAAACAAGATGATACTAACCTAAAACATATATATAACGATCATGTGAATGCGGATATGCCATTTGAAAAGTTTAAAGAGCTTTGCGGAAAAGCATGGGCGGAAAAGTATTGATTTTTGGTTATTATGAAAGATCATGCTATAAAAGATGGTCGTTATAGAATAGGTTTTGATAAATTCGTTTTAATACACTGATTAGCAGTATTACTGTACAAGTCGTCAAGGTGTGAAGATGGTTAACCAGGAAAAGCTATTAAAGGAAATAAAATCACTTAGTGATTCTATTAGACAAAAAAACCGAGCTTTAAAATCAGGTATAAATGAAAGAGAGCAATTTTTAGAAACAACATTCAAACCTGTTACTGAACCTTTAAAGCGATTAGCACAAAATATGGAAAAACCTTCAATTCGCTTCGAAGGAGACAAAATGCTACCAATTTCCAAATATGAAGAAGAATTTCAGAATGATGAAAGTTTTGGCCAGTTACATACATCTGAAGAAAGCGACGAGTATGAAGAAAGCGGAGATATAGAGGATTTAAAGGAAAAGGATATTGCAGAAGATACAAGTACAGAAGATACAAGTGTAGAAGATACGAGAGCAGAAGAAGAGGATATTAACCCATCCAACTTAAGCAAATTAGGCACGGATATTATGTTTAAAGGAACACTTGGAAGAACATATACGTTAAAAATGTTACACGCCGCACATGCTAATCGCAATTATCATACCTATGGAGCTAGAATAGAGGATAAAGGATTAATGATTGGAGATAGCAAGTTAGATATAAACGAAAATGATGATATAGTTATTGGAGATAAGAAATATAAAGGTACAAAAGGTTTGTTTGAACTTATCTTTAAAAATAATCCTGGTAAATATACTAAAAGGGATTTACAATTGTTTAAAAATATATTAGAGTATACAAATGCACATAGAAAAAAGTATTCCAAAGACCTACCTATTCATAGAAATCGGTCAATAAAATATACAAGTATTATATCTAGTCTTTTCCCCTCAAAATCAAAAAAAGCTCAAATTAAAAGAAGAGCTTTATCTTCTGCTGAATTAAATGTTTTGCATAAAAAGAGAAAAACAACTGATCCTACCACATCTGGAAGGGGATTATTGAAAAATTTGTATAAAACTAATATAATATATTACAACGATATAAATAAGTTAGTTGATCGAATGAGATTATTACATGAAGCCATGGAAGCCGGGCACACTGGTTTAGAAAACGAATGGGTAGCTTTGGTTGATGAACTGCGAAAACAAGGAATAATTGTTCAGTAGACGCATATATATATATATAATAAGAACCTAAACGATAGCGATTCAGTTACATCATGAGTGTGGACAAGTTTGGACGGTATTCCGAGTTTGGAGTAAAATCTGGATATAGTGAAAAAAGAGCTGGGTTTCCGTTAACACCTGACGGCAACTATAATTTTGAAGGAAAAGTAATTCAAAATGTTGGTGATCCGCTTATGTCGTCTGATGCGGTTACGGTACAGTACATGAAAAAAGAACCCCAACTGTACACGAAGATCATTGGGGGTTTTCCGGTAAAAGGTTAAGCGATATACAATATCCCATTTATGATGGTGAAGCAGTAAATTTAGCTACTCTAAAATTGTTAACGATTTACAAAAGGAATAAAACTGACACAAGCTATGATGTAAAAAAATTAAAATTATCAAATGTAGGTGATTGTGAGCAGGATGGAGACGCTGTAAATAAGAAAATGTTTGATATTGTACACAAGAAATGGACTACGGAATATGAAAAACATTTGGAAAGGTTTGGTGCAGCTCTATTCCATTATATCCATCGGGCTTCAGGAAGAGATGCAGCTTCAGATGTTGACAGTCACAATTATTTAGACTGGAAAAATATACACAATACAGAGAAACCTAATCAACGAGATAAACCATCTAAGCCTTCTAAAGTCAAGACATTAGGAAAGGAGGATAAAGTGAATGTGATTAATGAACCAACAGAAAACAATGAAGATTACATAAGAGAAAAAATAATTTAAAATACCCCCCATGATAAGGGATGAAGCATCAGTCATATTCGAGAGACGATACAGAGAGGATGATGGAATCCAATATTACTGCGTGGAGTTTAATATCTCAAGAGCCGAGATTTCCCCAAGGAGTGTTGACAGATGGTTTTGTTCAACGGTTTGATAGATATATGGATTGGGAACAACTTTCCATACATTACCTCTTTACAATGACTATGTTAAGAATTTATTTTCACAGAGTTAACTGGATCCATATTTTACAAAGACAACAGTTTTCAGAAGACTTCCTCGTAGAGATGACATCAAATTTTAATAACTGTTGGGAAGTAATAAGTAAATATCAAAATCTCTCTGAGAATTACATTGACAATTTTAAAGATAAACTAGACTGGGATGTGTTATTCAATTATCAACGATTAAGTGGCAAGTTTCTAAGGGAACATGACAACTATTTAAAGTTTATTCATTTTACCGAAGACAACGATACCATCACCAGCGGAGAAACATCTGGAACATCTTCAATTACACCTTATTTCTATTTTTACTACTTTTATTTAATATGTCTACATTTAATTAATAAATCCATTTCGATATAATAAATGGATTTTAAACAGTATATAATACAAGAAACCAAAACTGGTATTACATTCATTGTAAAACATTTATAGAGTGCACCTACTGATTGTAAGTTTTGCTATAAATAGTCATGTCGAGGGTTAAACGCATCAGTCATAATCGAGAGAGATTACAGAGAGGAAGGGGAATAGCATCAACAGCATTTTCTCTATTGAGTAAACCGGTTGGAGCTATAGTTAACAAGGCGATTGATTTATTACCTGTGGAATTACATTTACCTGGAGGATATCAATATTGTGGTCCTGGAACCAAATTAGAGAAACGTCTTGCTAGAGGAGATCCTGGAATAAATAAGCTCGATCAGGCTTGTAAACAGCACGATATAGCGTATTCCAAATTTGGTGATACTAAAAATAGATCAATAGCGGATAAAGCACTTGCTGAGAAAGCTTGGCAAAGAGTAAAATCTAGTGACGCGAGTATTGGTGAAAAAGCAGCGTCTTTAGCAGTAACAGCAGCAATGAAAGCAAAAACTACGTTTGGAGGAGGAAAGAGAAGAAGGCGTGGGAAAAAAACCCGCTAAAAAACAAGGAGGTAATATCAGAAGAAAACGTCGATCTACCAGTGGTAAAGCTAAAAAGAAACCAACAATATGGTCAATGATAAAAAAGGGAGGAGGATTATACCTAAGACCGTATCGTGTGTATTAAATAAGAAAGAGCAATTAATAATTAAAAACAAAGAATTGACCAATGAAGAACTGATTACATATGCTTCTTGTTTGAAAATCCCATTTTTTAGAGGAGTATTTATGAAAGATGAGTTACCGGTTAAAATGTGGAAAAATGAGACTGGTATTGTAAATTTGGATAATAGTGAAGGATTAGGCACTCATTGGGTGTGTTACAAGAAACTTGGTAAAACCATTTATTATTTCGACAGTTTTGGAGACCTTCCACCACCGAAAGAACTTCAACAATACTTTCGTGCGGCAGAAAATGTTTTTTACAATCATACAAGAAAACAACCTGATGATACATCCATTTGCGGTCATTTATGTTTAGACTTTTTAGCTAAAAGTGTTAGTCAACTTTAAGATGTCCTCGTATACAGTGTCATTAACCGGTAACTCATGTACTTTGCGCAGTATTCTGTTTCCAGCGCTACGTTTGCAAAAAGGAAGACTATGGGAAACCGCATTATTGGATTTAACAACATATAACTCTATTCCAAACGTTAGTGAAGGAATTAATAACAAAATACATTATTACAAGACAAAAGATGATAAAGGAAAGTATTCAGCTTTGGAAGAATTCAGTTTACCAACAGGAGCTTATGAAATTGATAATATAAATGAAGTTATACAAAAACATATGGGAAAAGAAAATATAACGATAAAAGGCAATAACAATACAATGAAAGCCGAAATTACGTCTAAGTATTATATTGATTTTAGTCAAGAACATTCAATTGGTAGTTTATTGGGGTTTTCTAAGGAAACAAAAGTATTAGAACCTAATAAAACTCATTCTGGGAATAAAACTGTGACGATCATCAAAGTTAATAGCATAGACATTACATGTAACATTATACAAGGATCCTACAGAGATGGAGAGAATCGTCATATATTACACACATTCTACCCATCAGTTGCACTGGGTTTCAAGATAGTAGAAAAGCCTCAAAACCTTGTGTACCTACCGTTAAACACCAGTTTCATTTCAGACATTGTGCTGAACATAGTGGATCAAGACGGAAACCTTATTGACTTTAGAGGAGAAGCTATTACCGTAAGAATACATATAAAATCATCCGCTTAGACAATGGGGTTATCATTTAAAAAGAGAGAGCCAACAAGCAAAGAGGTCAGTAGCTCATCAGCTGTAGAAGGATTAACAAGTGACAACATTCGTTTTCTAGAAGAAATTGGATTAAAGGTCATTAACAATGGATATACTGGATATAGCGCAGGGTCCAACATTCGACGAGACCTTATGGGAAAAGGAATATCACACGCACAACCCTTACGCTTCGTCCAAATTAAACAATAACGATGAAATTAGGATTCCTATACAACAACAAGACATTTATACTCTTCCATGCGAAAGTTATTTATATATTGAAGGAAAAGTAACAAAAAATGATGGTACTGCTGGAACCACTGTTCCGTTCATAAATAATCCTATGGCATTTTTGTTTGACGAGATTAGATATGAAATTTCAGGAGTTACAGTCGATTCAACAAAAAAGGTTGGAATTTCCAGTACATTGAAAGGATTAGCGTCTTTAACACCAAATGAGAAGAATCTGTTAGCTGTTGCAGGATGGGTTGCACCAGACAAAAGTACAATCGCTCCTGACTCTTCGGGAAACTTTGATTTCTACGTACCTTTAAGATTACTCCTAGGATTTGCTGAAGACTACAGAAGAATAATAATAAATGTAAAACAAGAACTAGTTTTATTAAGATCATCAAACGATAAAGATATTATTAAAGCAGCTACTGGAACAACTGATGCCAATTTAGACTGGAAATTAACATTAGACAAGATTGTTTGGAGAGTACCACATGTGCGACTAAATGATGAACACAGGATTACATTATTAAGAAAGTTAAAATCAGATCGAGACATTGTAATGCCATTCAGAAGCTGGGAGTTTCATGAATACCCCGTTTTACCTACAACACAACGGCATACATGGACTGTAAAAACTTCTACTCATTTGGAAAAAGCGAGATATGTAATATTTGGATTACAAACGAAGAAGAAAAGTATAATAACTGAAAATGCTGGTGAATTTGACCATTGTAAATTAACAAACTGTAAAGTGTTCCTGAATTCACAATTCTTTCCCTACGACAACTTTAATATTTATTTTGATAAAAAAAGATACAGTGTTTTATACGACATGTACGCTAGGTTCCAAAATTCATATTACGGCAAAACAAATACACCTCTACTATCTCCCGTTCAGTTTGAATCGAAAGCTCCGATTGTTGTAATTGATTGTTCCAAACAAAATGAATCTGTAAAATCGTCTAGTGTTGATATAAAAATAGAAATGGAATTTCAAGAAAACGTACCTGCAAATACATCTGCGTATTGTTTAATTTTGCACGATAAAATTGTTACATACACACCGTTGACCGGTATTGTAAAGACAGTATTGTAAAACGTTGTACCACCACCGGCACCGCCACTGTCGCTAACCTATAAATAGCGGAGCAGCAATGCAGGTCTTCAGTTGATCGTCTATCGGCGCATGGGTAACATCTTCTACAAAATGAGTTCTCCATCTGTTGTACAAGGTGATGCAGAGGTAGCACCGTTATTGGAACGTGATAATACTAGTGAAGCAGAAATCATCGAGGAAATAACTGCATTTTTAAAGTTTGGTAAAAGAGATAGAGAGGAGGAAATTAATGCAGACCCATCAAAGGTAGTACCAAAGAGGAAGAAGAAAGTTGAAGAAAATATTCCTCCTCACATTTTAACTGAAGTTTTTCTGCGAATCTTTTACCCCATCTCAGCATGCATCAGTAAAAGTGTATCAGTTGGATTGATGAAATCATTGGATTATTCCCCTACAGTAATACTACACCATGGAACAAAAAAGGTTTTATTTTCGCAAAATGCTTGGGAGTCATTTTTGAAACATGTACATTTAATAGAATGTTATTTAACTAACAGTTTGTGTGGAAGGAAAACACATATTCGACTTTTGGATTGTGACAATGAAATCGATATTGTTAAACATCGCGGACAACTACAAGTGCGAATTAGAGACTTGACTCAACATGAAAATAAGATTCTACTGTCACGTGAAGAATTCTACGTTTTAAACTACGCAACAGAACCTATTACAAGGTACATGAGACAGTTGGTATTTGCAAGCGCTATTATTAAAGAATATTTGGTCGATACTTTGGAAAAACAACCTGATAGCACCATCGTGTACGGACCTGTGGATACATCTATTTTTAATAGAATACCTCATGAAGTTTGCATGTGGAGAAAGTTAAAGGATTTTGAACCACTTGTAGAAATCGCTACAGAAGCTACAGAAGAAACAACACAGGAAGAAGAAGAAACGGAGAAACAAGAAGAAGAAGAAAACGAAACACAAGAAGAAGAAGTTAAAAAAGACTAAAGTTTGACTTAGTAAAGAAGAACACACGTGGGGTAGGCCTATTGGGGACGGTGCCCACGTTAAATATACACCAACGCGCCTGCAACTGTACGGCCTGGTATTTAACCTACCGTGGTGTGGAAAACAGTTTAGTTGATCGCTAGGTGCCATGATGAGTGGAGGGGATGAAGAAGTGAGTGTAAAGCCTTGTGTAATAGAATTTCAAGCATTTCGAAATAATGACGATAGGTTTATTATCAAGGAATTAGTAATTTTAGACTTGCTTATATTTGTAGCCTACCCATTCACGTTTGAAGCTCCTTTTTCTTTTAACAAACTTAACACCAAAGCAAAAAGTACAAACAAATGGATAACAAACTACTTTCATCACATACATTGGTATGAAGGATTTATAAGCTACAGTAATCTGCACAGTATTATGTTTAACTTTTGCAAACAATATTCACATATATACACAAGAGGATTAGAAAAAAAGAACTGGATACAAAAGTATACGCACGGTAATGTTTTCGATATAACTATCAGTAAGGACTTTAACATTAATCTCGGTAATATTTGTGTCGCTGCAAAAGATCTTAAACACGGTCAAACAAACTGTTTATTGTACAACGCATATCGTTTGGCTGCTTACTTGAAACAAATGCAGGAATGTGGTGGGGGTAGCGGAGAACAGAAATGTGGTGGGGGTAGCGGGGCCTATAAATACGAGGAGACAACACCGCTTCAGCACGAGTATTATTCGAGACTCCGAAGAGGCAACATCACAGAAGACACCACCACTGACGAAGATGGCATCACAACAATATCTACAAACATTGGTTGATCAATTCAACACTCACTCAAAATCGAACCTTCTGCTAACTAAAAAATGTTCAGAACTAAAAGAACAAAGACATTACATTATTCATAGCATCAAGAAAGTGGAAACCACACATGGAGAAGCAATTCTAGTATCATTGTGCGAAGGACCTATGACTCCAGGAGATGAGCCGAAGTTTCAAGTATTTCTTCCAAAACGATTTGTTCAACTGCTACAAAATGAAGACTTGCGAGATATTCAACCGGGGACGTTGTATTTGGTATCACACGGTGTAAGCGGCAACAACTCGACGGAACTCACTCTGCACATCATGCATCATTGTACATAATGTCTCTATTTGTTTTTCTCTGTTTGTATTTCTAGTCATCAATGTTAGACTTAAGCTTATTGTATTGTAAAATGTTTGTTTAATAAAGAAAGAATAACATAAAAAAAAAATAAAAAAAAGAAAAAACAGCAACATAGCAGTATATTATTTTATATACTGCTGTGTTGCTTTTTTTTAAATTCAAATGGATGACCTTGAACTTTCATTCAGGGTTAAATTATGAAGGGGTATAAAAGAGAGGGAGCAGTGAAGTTAGTCTCAGTCTTGTCTAACACACGCTGCAGCTAACATGTCGGTGCCACCGATGAACAATTTATTTTTCGATAACAATTTGAAGACATATTGTTGCGAGTTGCAATGTTTTAAAATACCAGGCGATCAAGTTGACGGGAAAGCTTGTCGTAAGTGCAGGTGTTTCAGCTATTGCATATGTAGATGTAAAACATATCAAATGAACCGTCAAGATAAAATACAAGAATTACGGCGACGGCTTGCATTACTTTGGCAGCGAATGGAGTAGCAACCATCTGCCGCGCACTTGCCACCTGCCGCCTACCATCTGCCGCCTGCCATCTGCCGTCCGCCATCTGCTCCGCCCCACCACACTTTTACCCCCACCATTTAGTACGATTACAACGCTAGCTTGTGAATAGCCAGTACACCTCCGGCTCTCGACCGGTGAACATCGAGCTGCTCGTCCCGACTGTGTGTTCCCTGCAGTCACATAAATAGGCAAGGAACACACAGTCGGGATGGGCCGATTGGACAAACAAGCGCAACACTTGAAAACTGCGTCTGACGGCCGCAACTCGTCCGGATCAACAACATCGATGACGACAAACAACGGGGAACTATTGTAAACATAAATTATTGTAAACATAACTTATTGTAAATAAAAAGAAATGTAAATAATAAAGTAATAAATGAAATAGTACTACCTCGCACTCGTATCATTCGATTGCTTCATTCGATTTTTTAATTCGATATTTTTATCGAATGAAAACTATCGAATCACAATCGGATTTTACGCGTGCGAGGTAGTACTTTTTTAAAATTACCTCCCAGTGACCTTGAACTTTAACCTTTCCCCCATTACGTCACAAAACCGCCTACGTCACTGGCTGAGGCTCAGATGACGTGTTTAATGACTCAGCGCATCCGGTCACGTGACCGGATGACGTCACTTCCGGTCTAGCAGCCTCAAATGCCCACTACTCACCGACTTACTAACTGAAATGATTTAATCCAGTAAATTTATCAAAACGTTAGAATTTGTTTTTAGGGTTTTTGTTGTGAAAAATTACAATACTGTTGGTGATATTTTGTGATTTAATACTAACTAGCTTTGCCCAATGAGGTTAATATAAACCAAAGTCATAATACTAATAACTATTAAAAATCAAAGTATTAATAAACATAATATTAACACCACAAGGTCGTTGTCAGTAAGTTGATATTTGGCATAGAGGTGTCGTCTATGAGAAAATGTACCCTACATGCTGACTGCCATTTTCAGCAGGTAACCAATCAAATCCTCCCTACACAAGTTAAATGTTCGTCAGTTGACAAACATGTAACTTGTGAAGAGAGGATTTGATTGGTTACCTGTTGGTTAATTGCCATGGGAGCAGAGAGGACTAAATGGTGATTGGTCATGTACACATTTTTACACGAGACGTATTTTACCTCTAGATATATTAACCTCGTCAGCTGGACCTAACAGCTTCGCTTGATCACCTGATTTTAGTTTTATAGTCAAATCAAATCTCACAGCTGATCAAATTCCAATAAAAAAAATGTTTTAATTTGTCACTTTAATCGATTTATGTTTTAATTTGTCACTTTAATCGATTTATCAGAGAACATTTATTACAACATCAACATTTCCCTCATATTTCTCTTCGAGACATTTCATTCAAGTATGTGGTTGAGTGGTTTCGGAACTTCGGGTTTCCTCAAACGTTTCTGGTTAGGTTTAGCTTTACAAATAGATGCCAATCCGTGTTTTTAAATTATAATAGGCCTGCCAATTTACAAATTAACAACTTTATTTAATTATTTTAAATATCTTTAAATCAATAAACAATTTTCCATTTCCACACATAGTTACATACTTTTAAATCAATGGGTAAAAGGATGCTTTTAAAAGAGGCAAGATTAAACTCGGTACACAGCAACGGGAAGCATATTGTCAGGATTGATTTGGAAGTCAACAGATACTCCATCTGTTACGGCGACCCGCCGATCTTGCAAAACGATGCAATATTTACTGACATTTACAGAACCGGGTTACTATTTTTATTCTTTGTTTATCCAAGGATCTAACTATTTGGCTTTGGCAAATGTTATACTCCTAAGTATACGTTGTATTCTAAATAAATACTGCCTTTTCTAAATAATAGGATGGAATTATCTACTTATGTTTAAATTATGATCAACTGCAGGTTTTTCAGTACAGAGAAGCATTAAGCAAAACGAGACACTTCAAAATACGAAATATTATAGCCAAGTGCTTCTGAGAGAAGGGTTTTTACGTCTTGAGTGAATAATCTGAGTAGCTGAAGGAGGGACCACTAAAAGGATCGACGAAAACCAATAATACAAAATTAATAGACCCCACAATTTGTTTAGAAATACATTATGAAACAAAAATAAGTTAACAAGGAAACAAGTGAAAATTAAATATTGTTAAACAACTACGGTTTTCGGGATATAAAATTAATTGGCTCAATTGATTGTTAAAAAATAACTATTTCAGAACAAATATTATTTTGCGAAACCCTTTGTTCTATGAATTAAGGAACAAACCAGATTTTCTGCGAAATAATCTAAATTGTTTGTTTTACAGAAATCCCAAATGTTGAAATAATGCACCTTTCGTTGGATAAATTATACATATTCAATGTAATTTTAGCAAACAAATTATAGAAACAAGCAATAATTACATCAATATATTAATATATCACAATAAAATACCTAGCTAATGTGCAGGTATACAAAGATAAATGGTATCCTAGTTTACAATTTTAGCAAATAAATTATGTAACATAAATAACAATAACATCACTAATGATAGATGCACATTCAAACACAGAAATAGATGAGGAAAACAATAATAAATGTGAAAGTTTTAGATATTGCACAAATGCAAATCCAAAAAGTAAACAGAATGTAAATATACAACAATTGTTTCGAAATACATTATGAAACAAAAATAAGTAAATACGAAAACAACTGAAAATGAGTTATTGCTAAAACAAAAACGATTTGCAGGATATACAAATAAATGGCTCAATTCATTGTAAAAAAAGGACCCATTTCAGAACAAATTTTATTTTGTGAAGCCCTTTGTTCTATGAGGTAAGGAACAAACGAGATTATTTTACCAGAATAATCGAAATTGTTTGTTTTATAGCAATCTCAGATGTTGGATAAAATGCACCTTTTGTTGGATAAATTATCCATAAACACACACAAAAGAAAAACATGTAAGAAGATTTGATCTTTATTATTTTAGTGGTTCTGAGTTAATTGTTTTAACCAAGCAATTATATACAGCATAATATATATTAAAAACCAGGTTTAATAATCACAGTCATTAGGAAAGATGTAACATTTATTAAATAAAGCATACGAGTACAAGGGCAATTGATGCAGGTTTACTTTCTTATATTTTAAATAGTTCTGAGGTAATTTATTGTACTAAAAACCCCCATTTCAAGCAGTTACAGCATTTACAGGAAAGGAACTGTTTTTGATCTCTTTATATTTTTATTTGGGAGGTCTCGGGTTTTATCCCAGACCGGCCATTCTGAGAAGAGTTTGTACGGTTTCTCATCTCACTAAGGCAAATGCCGGAATGGTTCCCAAAAAAGGGCCGTACCCCGCCAGGAAGGGAAAGATAGGACTCAGGCCTACCTTACCTGGTTACACGATTTCCCCATAAATTATCTGTTTCATTGTAAATTCCAATACTTTGTAAAACATTGTCACGGAATAAATATTATTATTATTAATTTTGATTTTTTTTAACCTTCTCTCAACAACCTGTCTAGCACAGTGTGGACGACATCTCCTTACTGTTACTCTGAACACTACAGTTACGAGTTTGAAGAAATCTAAATTTATAAAAAAGGATGTTGGTTTGTTTGTTTGCATATATATTTGAAGTTTATGGACTCGGACACTGTTGGACCGTTTGCCATGAAACTTGATATATATGTGTAAAATTTCACGGAGAAGGTTTTTAAGCCATCCATTTCGTCCCAACTCAATTGAGTTCCTCCCAAGAGGCCCAAAAGGGTTCCCATATAAACTTTATGGAAAGATATTGTTGTTTACATAAAAGCTAATTATATGTTACTTGAACAGGTGATCTTGTGATATTGATTTTAGTTGGTAATAGTCAAAGGTATGACAACGTCTACCGGGTAACAGCTAGTATCACATAAATCAACTAATCTCAGCTACATTTGTTAGGAATTTTATGATGTTTAAAATATTATAAAGAACAAAATGTGTCATCTAGATCTGTTAGTGACACCTTGATTTATACGGTCCAAACCACTGTCACCATTAACCATCAGTTGCTTTTACGCTACATCTGGTACTGTAAGTAGAACATCACACAACATCTTTCACGTTGCTTCTCTGGAACAGCTAAATCGTAAAGAAGGTATAAGCTTCAACACATGGGGAAACGCCCTTTACTGACAGTAGTAGAGTTTACTGCTCCAACTCACCTCTCTGGCGAAGTTGTAATTCACTGTTTTACACTCACAGACGTTAAAATGTTTATATCTAATACAACAATAATATATATATATATATATATCCTTCTTTCAAATATAAATATGAAATATTGGCTTTTAAATGCCATTTAAGTAACGGTGTATACGGTTAGAAGACATTTAGCAGCTCATATTTAATTGCTTGTCACATCAGTTATAAACAGTTGTAGTGATAAAAGATTAAACATCCAAAGATGGGGTTCAGTTTAATGTTGAATGTGTGCACTAAAATGTGTATGTTAATTTTTGCTAATGAACCAATCCAATTAATCCAAAACGTAATAAATTTACAAAATATTAATTTGAAAAAATGTAGTACGAAAAATGAAAACTTATTAATTAAAATGGTTCATATTTTTCATATTTACCGCTCATATTCGTAGGCTTACAAATAAAAATCCATAGACATTGTCTTTCCCACAGTTAATATTTATTTAGATTAATACAAAAAAAAAACAAAAAAAAACACACAAACTGGTAAAGTTGGTGTACGTTAGTGTATGTGTGTAGTTTCATCAGGTTAAGGTGCAGCTATTAGGCTTTGTCAAATAATTCTTCTTAATGGTTACGGCCCACACAACATTTCTGAGTTACATCAAGGAGGGAATGCTGTAAAAGCGGCATTGAGCTTAGAGCTGAAACAAGTAATAAACTCCAAAGCCGGCCTTCACCTTCATTAACCTTCTCTTGAAGATTGAATCAAGATGTAAATTCAAAATAGGATTATTCTTAAAGTGAATTCTCTTTTCGATATTTTAAATATTATTAAAACTCATAAATATGTAGATGAAATTAAATATTAAAGACTGGTGTTGACAATTTACTTGAGTCAAGGCAAAACCTCAAAGAGAGTAGAGTTCGAAGTGAAAATAGATAAATCATTGAATTGCCGTAAATATTGGTAGGGTTATTTGGATTTTAAAACAGTATTATTGCTTGAATAAATAAATATTTTACGTGGAATATATTTAATATACAAGTTAGTATAATCAAAACAATAATTCCGTTTCGAAATCGCAACGAACTTGAGGATATATATATATATAACTTAGTTTCACCAGGGAATACAACAGTCGTGTGCACGGCGTCCTGTGATTAACCTTATAAACCAATTAGAAAAAGTAACATCTTCTTATAAATAGAATGTTTAAAAGGACTAGTATAACAATAGATTTATGACGACCTGTGGGGCGAGGCCCTAAGCTCAGATCGGGATTTTAACCCTTTCCTTTTCTTCTTTTAGACCTAAAAAATAACTGAACCAAAAAAGTCACTTCTCCAGCACAATGGGAAAATAGAAAACTTTGCATGAACACTCCAGGGCTTTGCCATTTATATATTAAGGAGAATACGATTTAATACATATCTACATTTAAAGCAGTAATTGGCATACATGTAGGCTAATATGAGAAATCCTCCATGCCAAATTTCAAGCTGTTTTCTTGACAAAGTCAAATATACTGCATCTTAAAATGTCCCTTTGGATTTCTACATGTGACAAAATTCATAAAATTATCAAAATTCCACCAAGGCTCTACCCCAGTGGTCTTATAAGGTTAAGTTATCTTTGCAGACAATGATTTTAGTCAGGTAAATCTTTTAACAAATATTAGTTGTAAAAGTTCATCAGCCCCTTCACAGAATGCAGCACAGTCCCAGGACTTCCTTAAAACTGGTCTATACCAGTTTTGAAGCTGACATTGGGTACAGCAAATGAAGATGTCATTACATATGGTGAGTCTTTTGGCTGTCCATTATGACAAACTTCCCTTTCACCTTTGGTCCCTCCATTTGCAGCGGCTAGGGACAAAGTCTCCGGGTTCGGTCCCCAACCTGCCAAACTGAGAATGGATGGTCCCTGGCTGTTGTACAGGGATACCCTGTCAGTTAAGTTGACCAGTTGGAAGGCAGAATGCGGGTCCCCTGTTTGAGAGCCTCATCCCAGCTGTCACAGGGGTACGGGAGTTGGCTCTCTGAAGGGTCGATTTGGCTGCCGTCCCATCCCACCCTTTCCATTCCTCCTATATCCTATCCTTCTGGTAACCTGCGCAATATTCCCGCTTGTGGAAGATGTGCCTAGCAGCTCTGCTGGGGTTTCCTAATCAGCAACAATTATAATAAATGCAGCACAAACCATCGTTTCTTGCTCTCTACTTATCTTCCCAGTGGCATCAGGCCTAGTGATAAATCAAATCAGATTTTGCACTACAACTTTCAACTTCCCGGATTAGACTTCTTAGTCAGGGAAATATGTGTATGACGTAGACACCTAATCTGGCATTTTATGTTTAAAATTGTGCATTGAAATAAAAGTTGAACTGTGTATTAAAATATATTGTGATATAAGTAATGACCAGTACCTGATAACATTCTTACCAGACTAGATCAAAACCTGATTTACAACTCTTCCAATTCTTGACTACGTTTTGTACAAGCATGATCTCACAGTACATGGATCTTGTACATGGACCTGTCAGTTGAGCTGACCAGTTGGAGGGCAGAATGCGGGTCCCCTGTTTGAGAGCCTCATCCCAGCTGTCACAGGGGTGCGGGAGTTGGCCCTCTGAAGGGTCGATTTGGCTGCCGTCCCATCCCAACCTTTCTATTCCTCGTATATCCTATCCTTCTGGTAACCTGCGCAATATTCCCGCTTGTGGCAGATGTGCCTAGCAGCTATGCTGGGATTTCATAATCAGCAATAATTATGATAAATGCAGCACAAACCAACGTTTCTTGCTCTCTACTTATCTTCCCAGTGGCATCAGGCCTAGTGATAAATCAAATCAGATTTTGCACTACAACTTTCAACTTCTCGGATTCTTAGTCAGGGAAATATGTGTATGACGTAGACACCTAATCTGGCATTTTATGTTTAAAAGTGTGCATTGAAATATAAGTTGAACCGTGTATTAAAATATATTGTGATATAAGTAATGACCAGTACCTGATAACATTCTTACCAGACTCGATCAAAACCTGATTTACAACTCTTCCAATTCTTGACCACGTTTTGTACAAGCATGATCTCACAGTTTTTAAAAACTCCGTTTTGACATGTGCATGTGAGTTAATTGTAATCACAGAATTCATAAAAAATAGGCTGGTTCCTCAAAAGCTTACTCATTACATAATATATATATATATATATATATTTATGAATCGATATATTACTGATATTGGAACAGGAAAACTTGACACAGTAACAAGCCGACAAGTCGACCTAGCTGAGCTGATACATCTGATATCAGGAGATAAGGGCTGTGGCAGAGCTGATATTGGCATCTGATATCAGGAGATAAGGGCTGTGGCAGAGCTGCCGTTGACACTTCCTGGTGACTGTCGCTGGTCAAAATAATTACAATCTGAGGTTTCTTAGTAAGGCTAAAATTCCTGAACATTTTTCACGAGTATTTCCAGCACTATGGTAAAGGTTTGATTACAATCCGAACTGTGCAGGAAACAAAAATAGCTCTACAATTAAATAAAACTTAAGGTGTCGTAGCATTCATTACTAAAAATACATGAATTTTTTCTTATTTGCTTGGTGGATCTTGGAGATGCATGTTTAAAATTTTACCCTGAAAACTCTTTTTATCTGAAAATGTTTAGAAACTTATCTTACTTTATCTTATATTTTATATTATAATTTAACAAACAGTTTGTTTGCTTTATTGTATTGCGTTTTCTTGGTAGTAATTTTAATCAGGTTTAAAATGTTTTTGATAATAAAAGTTTTAAGTTATGAGAAACATGTTAAGATCAATACTACCATACCAAGCTACTTCTACGCTACAAAACTACTTAGCTGTCATATACGACTTATAAACTAGCCTAAGAATACATAACTTTGAGCAGAAGTTACTTTTACATCAGACATTTTTCACCACTACTCCCCATGTTTACAGTATACGTCCCCCCTCCCCCTCCCACCAAGGCCACCAATCCCCAAACAAAGACAAATAGATTGAGCACAATGACTGTGTCGGGAGATTAATGAGTCTCTGATGAGTTTCAACATCATTTGTATTTTCACTTCAGTTTCCACGACCTTCCTAACCAATTACACAACTTAGCTTTTGAAATAAAGCAAACACAAATATGTTTCTAACACTATTTCGTTAGTTGGAAAGCTACTAGTGATGTATTTCTTAGTAATGTTACATACACAAATCAATTAGTATACGATGTACAATATTATTTTTTAACTTTTGTCAAGTAACTTTTACCGAACGGTATTTTTTCTGTCCTACCCCTTTAATATACATATTAGAATAACTCATGTGGTTTTTGTTTTACATATAAGGCCTAAGTAGCGCAAAAGCAGGTAAAGACGTCGGGTTCATGTAATTTATAGAATAAAAGTAATTATAATAAATTTATGATTTGAAATTATGTTTTTAGAACTTTAATAACATGTTTTCAGTATGAACATTGAGTTATAAATAAAATAATAAAGGACATACGGAATATGTACATTCTGAAGGAAAATTAAATTAAGTAAATCGTTTGTTCAAATAGAAATAGTATTATAAAATGTTTATAATGAAATACCTTATATGGGTCTTACATAAAATATGTTTCGTAAAAAATTGTGTGGACCCAATTTAACTCATTTTAACAAACTAAATTCCATAGTCGTTAGCTTTAGACTATTTACTGTAATTAAGTAACTTTTGTAAGTAAGAAAAGATGTTTAGTTAACATAAACACCAACATATGTTTTATTAGATGTAGAATTGGCCAAATTTATAACATAACAGCAATAGTTTTGCGGCTTTTGTTGAACACAGTAGAGTAATAACTGTGAAACTGTTGAAAAGGGGAAAATAAATGAACTCCCGTAGTAAAGTAGATTAGTTTTGCCACCGGTAAACTTCGGACCACGTTGCAGCAAAAACTATTCATCCGGTATTTTGCCACCTATTGACTCCGGCCCACGTAGCTGCAAAAACAATTCCCCGGTGTTTTGCCACCCATTGTCTCCGGCCCACGTAGCTGCAAAAACAATTCCCCGGTATTTTGCCACCCATTGTTTCCGGCCACGTAGCTGCAAAAAAAATTCCCCGGTATTTTGCCACCCATTGACTCCGTCCCACGTTGTTGTAAAAGCTGCGTTTTGACACATTTTATTCGTCCTATTCAACATTTACAGTTGCTCTGCAACTAATACTACACATGTTCTTGTGTTGTAATATAATTCAACGGTTCTTGCATACATTATACTATTGTCGAGATTAAGAGACGACTAGTAGGTGCCTGTCAAAATTCAACGGCTACAATATTAAGGTTGAGTAATCTCACGGTACCATGCAGGAGCAATCACCTACAATGAAATACCTGCAGTTTTCAACATATAACTACTGAAAATATTATAAGTTATGAAAATGCAACTTTATATGATGTACGATACAGTCAAATATCACAAAATTGAAAAGTGATACATCAAAAATAAGTTCATTTTGAAAGGTTACATTTGATATTCACGTTAATGTTTGCTGCAGACAAAAATAAACCAAAAGCTTGATGAGCTGATCAGCTGTCTAATGAAACTCACCGAGTTGGGATTATAATCAGCTGTTTGTTGTAAACAAAACATACTATGAATAACACCAAAACGGTTTGTATACATTTAAACATTGTACCATTTAACTAACTTAAAAGGAGAAAATTATAAATATGACAATTTTGGGGAGTATCGGAGTGTTTCGGCTTCAAATTGGTATGAATCCCATGACGACAAGTTTTCTGGTTTCTCAAACTAAGACCGAGTTCCTGGTAAAAATTTCTCCCATGTGAATAACATGGGGAAATTTGAGTACTTTATTGTTTATATCATTAAACAAACTTAAAGGGAGAAAAGATGAATCTGACAATTTTCGGGAGTATTGGAATGTTTAAGCTTCAAATTAGTACAAATTCCATGAACACTCGTTGCCTGGTTTGCTCAAACTAAGGCCGAGTTCCTGGTCAAAATTTCTACCTTATGAATAACATGGGGAAATTTGAGGACTTTATACTTTGTATCATTAAACAAACTTAAAGGGAGAAAATGATGAATCCGACAATTTTTGGGAGTATCGGAATGTTTAAGCTTCAAATTGGTATAAATTCTATGACCACACGTTGCCTGGTTTTCTCAAACTAAGGTCGAGTTCTTCAAAATTGTAGAGACAAATTCTTCCATAAGAATGAGATGGAAAAAGTTTAGGACTTTATACTTTGTATGATTTAAGGAACTTAAAGAGAGAAAATGATAAATCCGACATTTTTGGGGAGTATCGGAATGTTTAAGCTTCAAATTGGTACAAATTCCATGACCATACGTTGCCTGGTATTCTTAAACTAAGGCCGAGTCCCTTAAAAAATATTCTCCAATTTAAATAACATGGGGAAATGTTTCAAACGTAAATAGATTTTTCTGTTAATCTGCAGTGTAAAAGCTTTAAAATGTGACTTCGATTGCCGAAATCGGTTGAAAAATAACGACTTGGTGGGCCGAAAACGAAATTCCTTAGATAATTAATATATAAGATAATAACACTACGAAGTGTGGCCGAGATATAGATTGTCTCACTACAGCACTACAGAGTTTTAAAACAATTGAAATTCTTCGCTGTGCAGTAAAATAAGATTTATATCCAAACGACAAATCTAAATATTTAATACATGTAAAATTGATAATTTTATACAATATTTACTACATGACGACGTATACAAAATAAATAAAGCAAGAGTTTACAACAAAAAATCTATAACAATGAATCCTGTATAAACTCCCATTATTACTGAGGTGGAAACTATGAAATCAGTTCAAAGATTAACCCTCTCTTTCATCTGGAGCTAATGGCAAGTAGAAATAACTGAAACTGTACCTTTGTTGTATAAGTAGAGCGTAACAGTAGACTGAAATGTAACACTGTAAGCTTAAACTCCATTTCTGCTAAAATGTTGCTCGAGAGAAATGCGTGCAAAGGCGGTTCCTCTAGATTATTCTTTTGTCTTCCATGTTTCTCGCGCTGACGAGAAAATGAAGAGTTATTGCTCGATGAATTTTCATTTACCATGCTCTTTGAATCTATTCTTTTGAATTCTTTCTGAAATATTTAATTATTCGCATAATTCATATGGTGCATGTAATATACAATGTAGAACTAATTAGTATATTGTACTACTACTGTAAGTACTGAACGTGTTTTTTTCAGGTGCACGATCAAACTTCACTTGACAAAATTATCTGTAAACAGCTGCATTGGTGTTGTATAGATGCGTAGAAATGATTTATGTTTGGTATAGTATGGTGAAAAATTTTCTAATAATATACAATAGGAAACGTCAGGACTGAACAACGGAGGGTAGCTGAAAATAACATAAACATCACTCCCTTTAACATTTGATATTTAATATAGTTTAGCGATTTCAAAGATACTGACAACCTCCGTAGATATTAGAGGCTACATTAATTAAGGCTAGTTTGAAATACTTAACCTTCCGTGGCAGGGAGGGTGGGGGTAAAAATTAAAAAATGTTAAATGTATTAGGAAGTAAATTCAATGGAGCAAAACAATAACAACAACCTTATTGGTTGGTAGTATTGGTTTAGATCAATGGAACCAAAGTTGGACCACCAAAACGAAATGACAGCCCTAAACGTATTATCAGCCCAAAAATTTCAAAAATGATCCTACTTTAATCATTGCATTCTGCTCTCTTACCTTTTTATATTGTTGCTCGAAGAAAGTTGAAGAATTCTATCACAGTTTGAGTTATAGAATCTATAAAACAAAATATAAATTATATCAGCAAAGTAATTTAAATACATACATTTTCACTTATCCATATCTGAAAACCGATCTCTTTTATACTATAGGGAATTTTGGGACTACCAGCCAAGAAAGCCATTGAATCTACTTCATCCAAGACATTGTTGTATCTCCCTTCTTAAACTTCCTATGACGTTGTTCGACCTTTATTGACAAAGGAAGGATATTGTAGAGTTGAATGGCATAGTATTGGAACTGTTTTTGAACTATTACCTTAATATATATTAATTTTATATTATACATATTATATAATATCATATATTACATTATGTATATATTATATACTATTATTATATTTTCTTATTATTATATCTTAATATCTCTGTATTCACCAACGCAACTAGGGCGTATTTTAAGGCGACAATGAATGAACGACAGGAACACAAACACAGATAATCAGAAGACATCGCATGTGTGATATGTTGGTCGTTTTTTAGCGAATTTCCCCTATAGGGAAGAAGCTATTACCGTAGTCGGCATGGTAAGACCTAGGCCCGGGACCATGATAACTTTTCGTTTTGAGGTCCCCAGACCCCAAAAATACCATTTGTTCGAAACTATATATATATATATATATATATATATATATATATATATATATATATATATATATATATACAGGGCGTCACAAAAATGCGTAGCGCGCTATGCAGAACCATATTCTAAATAGAAAAACAAGTTGAAAATGCAGTGTAAAATCTGTTCGATTTCGGCTTAGTTTAGGCGTAATCCGCCATTTTGTATTTTTTTGAAAATAATTAATAATTCAAAAACCCTTCGAGATATTTTTTTGAAACTTGGTATAAACATTAAGTTTTTGGTTTTTAACATTTTCCAAAAATAATTTTTATTAAACTTATCAAATTTCAAAATGGCGGCCATTTAAATATTTCACAGTCAAATTCCATGAAAACTAGCAACTGAAACAAAATTGTACAAGACATAAAATTTAAAGCACTTTGTAATCCAAATCTAATGAATTTTTACTGTAAAAATCGGTTAATAAACAAAAAGGTTATGGACATTTTTTATAATAAATTTCAAAATGGCGGCCAGATAAAATTTTCAAAGTCAAATTCCCTTGTGCATTTGACGAAGTCCTTTAAATTTTATGTCTTGTAAAATTTTGTTTTAGTTGCTAGTTTTCCAGGAATCTGACTTTGAAATTTCTATATGGCAGCCATTTTGAAATTTATTATAAAAAAATTGCCATAACTTTTTTATTTATTAACCGATTTTTACAGTAAAAATGTCATTAGATTTGGATTACAAAGTGCTTTAACTTTTATGTCTTGTAAAATTTTGTTTTAGTTGCTATTTTTCATGGAATTTGACTTTGAAATATTTAAATGGCCGCCATTTTTAAATTTGATAAGTTAAATAAAAATTGTTTTTGGAAAATGTTAAAAACCAGAAACTTAAAGTTTATACCAAGTTTCAAAAAAATATCTGGAAGGGTTTTTGAATTATTAATTATTTTCAAAAAAATACAAAATGGCGGATTATGACTAAACTAATCCGAAATCGCAAAAATGTTACTTTACATTTTCGACTTGTTTTTATATGTAGAATCCGGTTCTGCATAGTACGCTACGCATTTTTGTGACACCCTGTATACGTATATATATGTGTCCGTGAGCACGATAACTCTCGTAAAAATTATCCGATTTTGATGAAATTTGGTATAAACGTCTAAAGCAACATTTAAGACTTTAAGTTCGAAAACCAGCCAGATCGCTCTATCCGAAGGGGTATTTTGGGGGGATTTTGTACCCCAAAAATGGGGTTTTTGAATTTTTTACATATAATTTTGGAAATAGTCAGATTTTATTTTTCCCATTGGATTCAGCTTAAAAAAACACACAATTTGGTATTTTGATCATTTCTCTACGTCAATTGGTTACCGAGATATTGAAAGTGCTAAACACAGTACGTTGTCTAATGTTATTCTTATGGAGGAAAATAAAAATTTTATATCTCGCTTATTTATGAACATATACTGACGAAACTTGGTATACGGCTTTATCTGGTTGTGGACCATTGATATTTCCTCAAAAAACAATTTTTTGACAAAGGCTCCCATAGCAGCAAACCTGCGTACTCAGCCCCATGTTATCCTTATGGAGAATAAGTAACGTGTTATCTCCCTTAATTATGAAAATAAATTAATGAAATTTGGTAAGTGACTTCACCTAGTTGAGTTATATTGATATAAGCATAAAATCCCATTTTTTTGTCTTCCTTGCTTCAGCAAACCTGCATACTCAGCCGCCATGTTATTCTTATGGAGAATAATTCAAATGTCATAAATTGTTTATTTATGAATGTATATTGATGAAACTTGGTATGTAGCTTTATGTGGCATTAAGATAAATATATATGCATTGGAAATTCGCTAAGTATGCAGGTTTGCTGCTACGGTTTTTTTTTTTAATTTTATTCGCAGGTGTAGAATGGGTGAGATGCCTTGTGTAGCCTTGTTTCTGACTAAGACCGACTGATTCTTTAGCCAGGATCATTAATAGCCCAATGCCCAATGGCAGCTGGATCCAGTATCGAACCTGTCACAACATTTCTCAACATTCTGTTCAAGATCGATCTGGCAAACTTCAGATTATAAAGCGAGAACGCTAATCACTGTACTTCAACTACTGTACTACACTGTACTAATACACTGTACTACTGTAGCCAATTTAGGAAAAATTAAGTGGAATGTTTCGAGTTAGGAAGAAAGGTACGAATAATAAGAAAGAGTTAATCCTAAAGATCCATTGGGTCAAATTTCAACATCCACAATTAAAAACTTAAGAGTTTTCACCTTTAAATACGGTTATGATTTGATTTGGATCTTAATTTTCAATTAATATTAAGGCACCCCTTTACATTATTTATAGTTATTGCATGGGTAGGTTAGATACAAATATTAGAACACAAATAAATGATTCAGTTGTAATAGTTGTTTATTATTTAGAAGTAGGTTGACTTCATATTTTTTACATTATTTGTATCAGCTGCATTTTAGGGTGAAATATAGGAAAAACTTTATTTCTGACCTCAATAAAGATATGTAGTTATTATTTTTATAAAAGTAAAAATGTATAATATGTGTATATCATTTATACCCCGTAGTTATTCAGTGAATATATTTTCGTAAACTAGTCACTGTAATCAGCTATAGCCTTTATTTATTAGTTAACAGCGCACTGCATAACATTACAGCATTTCAGCATTAGCAGTAATCTTAATTAATAGCCATTGAATAATTAATGGTTGAACAGTATTACCCTAGACCACTGCAGGATTCTCATTGAGCCGGGTTAGTATTTTAGCAGCACTGGCAACTAAGTTACAATAATTATCCATACCAAATAAGAACAAAACAACTTATAACCTATATTTTGGATTGACCCCACCACAAAGGTTTTAATAGACTATGTTTTTCTACGCAATTTAAACTTGATGTATAAGACTTATTGAAATTAAGTTAATCATGAGCTTCGATTGTTTACTCTTTAAAAACATATTATTGGCAATGTCTCGTTGTTGCTTGGTAAAGCAAAACATCTAGATGTGAACAAAATACAAATGTGCATTATATTTTATGTTATAACTAAGTCTCGCTGCTATAATTTATTAATCTTGAAATATCTGTGAGTTTAATAAGAATATTATCTTTTAAGGTTACATATTACGACTTAAGTTGTTATAGGAGTATACGAAAACCTTTATTTAGTTACCGTCTATGTAATTTACGTACTAAGTTATACTCAAATAACCTTTAATGATACTTATAAGATAATGACATTCTTGGACTTCGTCAGCAAATCGGCTGGATTTTGTTTCGCTCAAATGTATGCACTACAAGGAACACGAATTATTCCAAACAATAATTATATGGTAATTAAATGGACTTGCGGTCTGATCAGAAGTCGCAAGATAAGGAAAAATCCACAAAATCCTCACAAATCACAATTTCACATAAAGGTCTCCACGTCCTTCGTATAAAACTTAAATTGTAAAATACAAAAAATAAAACATAAAATATGAAAAAAATAGTAAGAAATCAACAAGGTCTTTCACTATCTTTCAGGATAGCATCTGAAGGTAATCCGGCAGCACTTGTTTTTTATTATATGGATTATAAACTAATGGTATTTCTCATCTTAGGTTTCAGAATGCGGAGGCTATGTATTATTTTGAAAACAAAATTAAAACCTTTAAAAAAACCTTAGGCAAGACACATAATAGGAGATTAGAGATTAAAATAATTGGGTAGGGTATGTTTATTTTTCAATCAGATGAGTAAAAGCAAAAACAATATATTTCAAAGAAAGTATTTAACAATTTACGCAGTATATTTTAGACGGCATGAGATTAGAAATGGTTGAAATAGTATTTCGGTTACTCATAAACAAGCTGATTTCTTGAGAATTAGAGAGATAAAGCTCTGGAGGAGTTCCACTTAGCATCTGTCACTTTGTCACTTTAGAGGATCATTTAGTGGATGACGTCATCTCGTAAACGTCGTTTCAAATATATACTTTGTCCAATCAGACAAACTCTTACTGAGGTACTAATTGCCTACTAGTTTTTAAACATGTACATTACCTTCAATTTATTTTAAATGTCAACGCAAAAGAGGTTGAAAAGCCTCTGATAATTCAGATTCGGTATTCAATGGATGGAATTTGAGAAGTATAATTTATTTTATGTGTTCATGGTGAATTAGCGATAGGCTTGAGTGAGAGCTTTTTGGATGTTTTGTTTCTAACTGTTAAAAAAACATATGGAGTTATGGGAATATTTTCTGACTGCATAAATACATCTTCATACAATTCAATACAGTTTTTCAGAGTTTAGTAACTAACTATGAAACACGAACATTATTTATTTAATGACGTATCGATCTAAAAAGAGGCTTTATTAGTTTACATTGGTCTAGGATACAATTAATGAAACCTTTATAAAAAAGCATTAAACCATCCGATTTCATCATTGTATACAACTTAATGACAACTTGAATAAACTTTATAAATCCTGCAATAAAAAATATTAAAAAAGAAAATTTTACTAATTGTATTGCACAGTGTACATTGCACAATGTGTGTTAGCCACGTAGATGTTTTTAATACCTGAGAGTAATTGATGACCACACCGGGACCTTGACCTTGCACAGAAAACAAGTATTGAGATTTGTTTACAACGAATTCTACGTAATTATAATGTTTATATATTTAATAAATAATCCCGTCCAGCATGTATAGCGTGAGAACGGTTTGGTATAATTTCAGCAAACAAAATTCTTCCTAAATAAAACGCATATGGGAAATCTATTAAAAATATTTTCATCAAAATCTGTGTACAGGATGTTCTAAAACTGAAGGTCACGTTTTAGAACTTCAAATTGAGGTGAAGGTTCGATTCTCAATTTTGTTTATTTAAACATAATTTAAAAGGTCTCGTTAAAAGAACCATTTTGGTGAAAACAATATTCACTTATCTCTATCAGTTTCAAAATAGCGGCCAGTTTTGTATAAAATATAAAAATTTACGAATCACCCTGTATTTTCTAAACCACAACTTGTATTTTTTAACACTCAAATTTCTTACTCGTGATAAACTCAGTTTTACTCTGGTATGCTACATGACAGTTTTTTTTAACAAATCTAAATTTTAGTATCATAGTTTTTTAAAATGCTTAAATACCCAAAATTCAAAAAGGTAAAATACTACAAGTATTCTGTGGCGACATTAATTTGTACATGCATTTCATATGAGAAAAAAACTCTAATTTTTCCCATACATTTTCATTTGTAAGAAGTAAATAATAAATTCTCTAAGTTTTTCGACCTTCACAAAAGACTTCCCTTCTCGGTTAAAAGCCACACTACTAAAAGTGTAGTTCATATATAATCAACACGTTTAACGGTTTAAGAGAGTTTATCCGTTCACTGTGGAAGACACAAGACAACGTCTGAGTTTGTAGGTACTTTACTCTCACCTTGATGAACCACATTGTAGCCGTGTCACACCCGCATCTCAGGTGCAAGTCTCAGAGAAAGGTCAAAGTTTTGTGAAGACTTTACGGGCCAAAACATTTTACATGCAGATAACTCACATTTGTGCTTAATATATACTGTAAAGTGCATGTTTGAAAAATTTAAGCTTATTTTAAATATACATACATGGTTTAGTTACTATAACTAAGGATAGATTACGCCAGTCGTTGTACTCTCTTCTCGTTGACACTCGATCGGAACAGACTACATATACCCTTGTCATGTAATTAGGGTCATACATTCTCTAATAATGTAAAACTAACATCTAACGGAACAGTTAATCAGGTCAGATATAATTTATCACTTGCTTATAGATTAAAGAAATATCTCGATACAAATGTAAATTGGAAAGTTTTCAGCAATGTACTAGAACGATTGGACCACATTAATAAAGAATATAATGTATCTCGTAATCCGTTTAATGGTCTAAAATCCATTAAACAATAAGTTGTAGATACCAGATTTCACCTAGATTCAGAGTTCAAAATCTTTTTGTCAATACACCAACCGATTTTATTTAAATTCCTCGTACAAGCAAGATTTTACTACCGAAGTTGCGTCAGTTTAAACATCACTGCGGCAAACATCAATCTAAATTTCTACAAAACAACATTGTAAAACAATATTAATTTTCTTACAATGATCACAGCATACAACATGCACAAGACGCTTTTGATATTCCCACGTAATCTGTTCCCATGTTGATGAAACCTCCAGCACCCTGTCACATCTGCATCTCAAACACAAAGGAGATGTTTCAAAGACAAAAGAGCCATATATGTAATTAGACGGAGTCGATTTAAAATGAAAACCTGTTAATATGGGCTACTGACGCTTATTTGTATTGATATATATATTCATTTGTCGATGGGGAAAACTGTAAATCCCAAGTCAAACCACGTAATATAATTGGTGTGGTATAGTTATAGTCTGATGTTAGAATACGAAGTTAGAATAAAGTTAAAATGAGCATTTGGCTTTCAAGCACAATCTTATGTTTCACGGTTTACTATTCATATATAGTCTTAAAGTATATATATGTTGTTAACTCCTGTCATAAATATACAGCTTATAATATTATATGCCGATTTAATGAATCGCTTCCATTTGTATTCATGGAGAATGAATGACAAATAACAGTATAATCAACAACGGTCGTCCATTCTTTAAGTTACCTTGAAAACTTTTAACTTATAACTTTGGTTATAAAGGGACCTTGTTTAGCTATTGATGGGTTATTAGTATTAAACTTATCAATAACCCCCAACAACTTAGAGACTAGGGTATACATATGTTATTATAGTTTTAGGTAATTTTAAAAGAATAATATTTATTTAATTTTTGTTTTAGTTATTTAAAAGCTAACAAATACCGGTCGTACTGGTCTCAAGGTCATAACAGGCGACAGATAAAATATTACTGAATCTGAAATTTTAATTACAATTTGTAAAACTTAAAGTTAACTTTAATTTGAAAAAAACATAGTTTCCGTTTTGAAAAAAAAACAGGTTTCACTTTTCTTGTTAAGGGCATTCTAGTTAACTGATCTTAACTAATGTTTTAATTTACTTTATTGGAATAAGTTAAAACATTTCAGAGTAAGCTAGAATAAATATTATAATAACTATAATGTGTATTTACTTAAACAGTTAAATTGATAACAGCTAAGCACTTTGAGAGTACCTCATCAATATTATGACAGCAACTACAGAACTTGCGGTACTTCCTATAGTGTCTGGAAATTAGTAAACTTAACGATTTACATATTAATTGCCAATGTAGACAAAGGGTTTATTATGAAACCCGTTTAAGAATAATGTCTTTGTCAAGGTTGCTGATGCCACTTTACACTAAGGTAAAACACATCGTGCTTGTTTAAAAAACCAAAACTATACAAATGCATTTTACATTTATTCCCTTTATTTTTAACGTATACTAATGTTTTGTCTCCAAACATTTTGTGCAAATATAATAGTTTTAAATTAAACTTCCAATTTGTGTTTTCAACTAATCATATTCCAGCTAATGTTTGTTTAAATATTTCTTTGTGATTTTATCAATGTGTGCAACTAAATACCAATCATCCGTTTACAAAATAGATATTTATAAAATACTGTTTGATTTATATCTTTAAAAATCGAGCAACAATCCTTAAAAACATCACTTATACATATAATACAGGTTTTTCTTTACAAAACATTGGTATAAAAACAACGAAATAGTTAACAAGTCTTATTCAACAACTAATTCTTCTTATATCTATATTTTATATCGTAATTTAATCTCCTTGCCCCCCCACCTTCCGCCACACATACCACGAGCTCACATATGATATAATACTCCTCCTTCAATCAAAGACATCAGTTTCACACAAAACTTTGTTTTGTTTTCCCCCTACTACGACTCTGTGCATCGAAAATTACGTTTTATTTTTCCAAAATAAAATTTATTTTTAACAGTAGTTCATCTTTTTATTTTCAGAATAATTTTGCCAAAATTAATTCAACCATGGACTGATTGAATTAATCAGTCAATCAACGCTGACACAGCAGCGCACAGTGGGCTACGCACAGACAATCGGCCCATGCAGTCTTATTTCCTTGGTAATTTTTTAATAGTTTAAAATATATAAGTAGTGGAGAAACAGCAAAGAGACCCCAGAATCGGCGCTTTTTTCCCATGTTATTCTTATGGGGATCAGTTTTTGCACCGACGCCCGATCCTACCCTACACAAATTTTCTTTTTGGCCCCTGCCTTATTTTCCCCCATTTAAAATTTGCATTAATTTTAATACATCCTTTGCAGAAATCCACGAATTCAAAAATAACTCCACACTAAATAAACAACACATGTAAACAACTTAGAAGTTATTGTATAGTAGTGGATAAACAGCGGTTTAGCATCACTTCCGGCGCTTTTTCCCCATGTTATTCTTATGGGGATCAGTTTTTGGACCGACACCCGATCCCGCCTATAGAGCTCCCGCCCGCCGGCCTATATTAAATATACCCCTGCCTTAAATATATTGTCCCCATCCCCATCCCTCCTCTATATTTTTAAAAATTAATTTTCAAATTCAGGCTAAAAAACTATCTTTGGTGTTTACTGTCCGATTTGTCTGCAATTTGGATATGTTATTGTCCTAGGCAAGTGTTTTAATAAATTTCACTTACATTTCCCAAATTCACTATTACGGTCAAAAATATTTTTGAAAAATACTGCCAATTGCCAACTTCTTTATTTACTGTCCGATTTGTCTTCAATTTGGATATGTTATTTTCCTAGGCAAGTGTTTTAATAAATTCCACGTACATATCCCAAATTCACTATTACGGTCAAATTAAAAAATATTTTTTGAAAAATACTGCCAACTGCCACCTTCTTTATTAACTGTCTGATTTGTCTGCAATTTGGATATGTTATTGTCCTAGGAAAGTGTTTTAATAAATTTCACTTACATTTCCCAAATTCACTATAACGGTCAAATTAAAAAATATTTTTTGAAAAATACTACCAATTGCCACCTTCTTTATTAACTGTCTGATTTGTCTTCAATTTGGATATGTTATTGTCCTAGGCAAGTTGTTTAATAAATTCCACTTACATATCCCAAATTCACTATTACGGTCAAATTAAAAATTATTTTTGAAAAATACTGCCAATTGCCAACTTCTTTATTAAATGTCCGATTTGTCTGCAATTTGGATGTGTTATTGTCCTAGGCAAGTGTTGCCAACTTCTTTATTTACTGTCTGATTTATTTAAAATTTGGATATGCTATTGACCTAGGCAAGTGTTTTAATAAATTTCACTTACATATCCCAAATTCACTATTACGGTCAAATTAAAAAATATTTTTGAAAAATACTGCCAATTGCCAACTTCTTTATTTACTGTCTGATTTATTTAAAATTTGGATATGCTATTGACCTAGGCAAGTGTTTTAATAAATTCCACTTACATATCCCAAATTCACTATTACGGTCAAATTAAAAAATATTTTTGAAAAATACTGCCAATTGCCAACTTCTTTATTTACTGTCCCATTTGTTTAAAACTTGGATATGTTATTGTCGTAGGCAATTGTTTTAATAAATTACACTTACATTTCCCAAATTCACTATTACAGCCAAATTAAAAATTATTTTTGAAAAATACTGCCAATTGCCAACTTCTTTATTTACTGTCCGATTTGTTTAAAATTTGGATATGTTATTGTTGTAGGCTAGTGTATATGCACCATCCACATTTTACAAATATTGCGGTTAAATGTTAAAAAATTTTGGAAAAATACCGCCAATCGGCAACTTCTTTATGGTCTGATTTGTTTAAAATTTATGTCATTATTCTAGGCTAGTGTATATGTACCATCCACATTTGACAAATTAACTATAATGGTCAAATTTAAAAAATATACTAACAATTTCAAACTTCTTTATTTATGGATATGTTATAGCTCTTATATAGGTAACAAGACCACACTACCACAAGTTCCATTACCCCCTATAATACAGTATTTTGTCTTTTTGTTTGTTTATTTTGCTGTAATCCCAAAACTGACTTTGCTGTTTATTGTCACTTTGGATATTGTCCTAAGCATTTATTGTCTGATTTATTTTTGGATATGTTATAGCCCCCCAACTATTATATCTAAAATTACAATATTATTTCCACCTATAATACAGTTGATGTGTTGTTTGTTTTGCCGCAACCTAAAAACTAATATTGGTATTTGAAATACAAGCTTATTATATACATCCACCTGTTATATTTGCCACATTTCCAATATTGTTGTGACCCTCTCAACTACCTCTCATTGTAATATAATAAGTAATCCACAAAATATTTATGGAACTGCCTAAACTTTGGATATGTTTTAAGCCAATGCAAAAATAAATTTTTAAAACCCAAAACAACTAATCTTTCTTTGCGCTTGTTTGGAGTAGTCTTTATTTTATCCAACTTAATTTTGTAGTTAAAATCAAACTTCCCACATTCTAGCTCCCTTTCCAGCCAGTGACATAAAGGTTACGAATATTTTCAAACAATATATCTTTTTCTTCCCCCATGTTGGACTTGTTTAATAGCGCACCATATTCCAAATCCTCCAGTCTACTACATTCTTTAAATTTAACATTGCCTTTAATATCTCTATGTCTTCTTGTCCATTGTTACGGAAACTTTCTATTTTTGGAATCGCCACAAAATGTTGCGGTTCCGTTAGTGTTAAAGCTGGTGGCTGGTAGGTAGATAAATAATGTCCATAAGACTGTAATAAATATCACTGCATTAACACGGAGGTGACGATTTCAGAAATGAAATATGAAACATATTGATCAGTCCAGCGACGATTCATTTTCCAAATAATCCGCAGATTAAAATCCACTCACTCAAACTATGTCTATCTGTAAATTAATGCATTTCAACGTAAATATTTGGGGTTATAAAATTGATAGCCACCTCTTTATGAAGACATTGCAGATATTTATTAATGAGATGACCGAGCTGCTTTCATTACAGTTTAAAATGAGCCTTTGCGGTACCGATAAAACAATGTGTTGGCTTATTCATGATGAGTTGTTGGCTTATTCATGATTGTTGGATTTTTATAAATCTATTTTGTGAGGGAAGACCTGTTCGAAGGAAAGCCATTAAAATTGAACTTAAAATCAAATGCAGACTTTGACAGGATAGAAGTTGAATTTTTGAGCGGTAAGGCTATGCTAAATAGCGGATTCTCTAAAGAAATGGTTATAAAAAAGTAGCTAAATTCTCCACGATGAATTAGAATATAACATTTATTTTGACGATACTTTTAGCGCTCTTTATTCTTAAACGTTAACTTCACTCTACCTCGGTCACTTTTGAGGTAAGACCTTACGTTGCTCTGATCTGTTCTATTGCACGATACTTGATATAAAATGTCTAACTTAACCTCTTATATATTTAATGATCAATCTGTTACTGTACTGTTTGACAGTGAAAATAATCCTTGGTTCAAAGGAAAGGATGTTGTTAAAATCCTGGGCTATCAAGATTCAAAACAGGCATTGCGGATAAATGTTGATGAAGAAGTGTAAGGCTATAAATATACTCTCTAAAGGGGGGTGTATCGATACACCCCCCTTTAACTTCCAATATCAGTCTAACTTCATCAATGAATCTGGTTTGTATTCTCTTATTTTGCGCTCATTGAAACCAGAAGCTAAAGCATTCAAAAGATGGGTTACAAGTGAAGTCTTGCCTTCCATTAGAAAGTATGGAGTGTATAAAATCAAACATGAAAATAATCAGTTAAAAAATCAAAACTCTCAACTCTTGGCTGAAATTACAAGGTCTCTGGAAGACAACCAAAAGCTCACTCAAATTAACTCAGAATTTAAAACTAAAAACGACATATTGTGTAAAGAGAACCGGACACTGAATGAGTTGTTGAGTTAAAGTTTTCTGTAAGATATTGGCACATTTCCTCTTTATTAAATATTCCAGCCAAATCTAGTGTTATATCGAAATCCATAAGATCTTGCAGTATCTTTGGAAGGTCTTCCAACAAATCCTTAATTTTAACATTTGCAAGCTCTATTTTATAGGGAATTGCTATAGGATCATCATACTTTTGTTTAATTTGGTCAATATCTTTCTTTATTATTTGTAACACACCCTCGCTTTGGGAGAATGGTAGTTTGGCCACAACACCATGTCGAGCTAAAGAGAACTTTTTAAATATTCCTCATAAGTAGCTATTAAACGAGCCACATATTTCCTTCTTAACTTTAAATTTATTCCGAACGTCCCCATCACAATCCGTAACATTGGTTATCTTAACTAACATTATGTTATCACAAAACGCATCCGTTATAGATGTTATTTAATTTTGGTTCACCCTCGCAATAGTTTATATTACCTATGTCTGTAAGAAGGTTATTATTACGTAGATTTTCTAATAAAAACCATATACCAAATCTTTCGTTAGTAGGTTTAATACAATTCCCCAATAAATGGCTAACAGAGTACATTTCTTTTATACAAAAGTAGCGGAAACATGTAAACAGGACAGATTACACCATAGGCATATAGAGGTTGTAAATATATATTGTATATAAACATAGGTGAGCGGTAAGTGTAACATGTAAGTGGACACCCACATGCAAATATGGAATATCCACAAATTCGACTAAATAAGTTTATAGTCTCAATATAATTAACATATTAACATTAGTACCCAAATTGTCGAAATTCTATAATTCTATTCTTAGTCCTTGTATTAGGTTTTGTACTATTAAACCCTACATCCTGTGCAGCAGAGTAATATATGCATTTAATATGCACATTCTACAAGACCTGTACATCTGTTGTATAAGCAGCAGAATAGACGTCTCATTGTGTTGTTGTAAAGTAAAACATAAATGTAAATTGTGTTGGATACAACCAGCCAGATATTAGACAGGAAATGTGTTGGAAGTGTATTGCCAAAGACAAACACCACATAGTGCAGCATGTAATCAATCCACCACTATTTAGACAAAGGTCAGTATTGGTACAACATCCGATATATTAGCCAAACCCACAATCAAACTTGGAAAACAAACAGTAAAAGATAAATATTATAGTAACAGAAATAGTAAGAGTATAAGGACATAGTAATATTTAAAGTTTATAAAACAACACAAATGCAGAGACACAATAAATAACACACTCCAACACATTTGGACACACGCACAGATACTGGTTTACATCCATTTAACACAACTTTACACGTTCTGTCAACCGACACAAAAATTGTTTGTAAATTGTGTAAGAAATATATGTAATATAAACAAATTTAACACAATCATAACATTGTGGACAATGTTATGATTGTGTTAAATTTGTTTATATTACATATATTTCTTACACAATTTACAAACAATTTTTGTGTCGGTTGACAGAACGTGTAAAGTTGTGTTAAATGGATGTAAACCAGTATCTGTGCGTGTATCCAAATGTGTTGGAGTGTGTTATTTATTGTGTCTCTGCATTTGTGTTGTTTTATAAACTTTAAATATTACTATGTCCTTATACTCTTACTATTTCTGTTACTATAATATTTATCTTTTACTGTTTGTTTTCCAAGTTTGATTGTGGGTTTGGCTAATATATCGGATGTTGTACCAATACTGACCTTTGTCTAAATAGTGGTGGATTGATTACATGCTGCACTATGTGGTGTTTGTCTTTGGCAATACACTTCCAACACATTTCCTGTCTAATATCTGGCTGGTTGTATCCAACACAATTTACATTTATGTTTTACTTTACAACAACACAATGAGACGTCTATTCTGCTGCTTATACAACAGATGTACAGGTCTTGTAGAATGTGCATATTAAATGCATATATTACTCTGCTGCACAGGATGTAGGGTTTAATAGTACAAAACCTAATACAAGGACTAAGAATAGAATTATAGAATTTCGACAATTTGGGTACTAATGTTAATATGTTAATTATATTGAGACTATAAACTTATTTAGTCGAATTTGTGGATATTCCATATTTGCATGTGGGTGTCCACTTACATGTTACACTTACCGCTCACCTATGTTTATATACAATATATATTTACAACCTCTATATGCCTATGGTGTAATCTGTCCTGTTTACATGTTTCCGCTACTTTTGTATAAAAGAAATGTACTCTGTTAGCCATTTATTGGGGAATTGTATTAAACCTACTAACGAAAGATTTGGTATATGGTTTTTATTAGAAAATCTACGTAATAATAACCTTCTTACAGACATAGGTAATATAAACTATTGCGAGGGTGAACCAAAATTAAATAACATCTATAACGGATGCGTTTTGTGATAACATAATGTTAGTTAAGATAACCAATGTTACGGATTGTGATGGGGACGTTCGGAATAAATTTAAAGTTAAGAAGGAAATATGTGGCTCGTTTAATAGCTACTTATGAGGAATATTTAAAAAGTTCTCTTTAGCTCGACATGGTGTTGTGGCCAAACTACCATTCTCCCAAAGCGAGGGTGTGTTACAAATAATAAAGAAAGATATTGACCAAATTAAACAAAAGTATGATGATCCTATAGCAATTCCCTATAAAATAGAGCTTGCAAATGTTAAAATTAAGGATTTGTTGGAAGACCTTCCAAAGATACTGCAAGATCTTATGGATTTCGATATAACACTAGATTTGGCTGGAATATTTAATAAAGAGGAAATGTGCCAATATCTTACAGAAAACTTTAACTCAACAACTCATTCAGTGTCCGGTTCTCTTTACACAATATGTCGTTTTTAGTTTTAAATTCTGAGTTAATTTGAGTGAGCTTTTGGTTGTCTTCCAGAGACCTTGTAATTTCAGCCAAGAGTTGAGAGTTTTGATTTTTTAACTGATTATTTTCATGTTTGATTTTATACACTCCATACTTTCTAATGGAAGGCAAGACTTCACTTGTAACCCATCTTTTGAATGCTTTAGCTTCTGGTTTCAATGAGCGCAAAATAAGAGAATACAAACCAGATTCATTGATGAAGTTAGACTGATATTGGAAGTTAAAGGGGGGTGTATCGATACACCCCCCTTTAGAGAGTATATTTATAGCCTTACACTTCTTCATCAACATTTATCCGCAATGCCTGTTTTGAATCTTGATAGCCCAGGATTTTAACAACATCCTTTCCTTTGAACCAAGGATTATTTTCACTGTCAAACAGTACAGTAACAGATTGATCATTAAATATATAAGAGGTTAAGTTAGACATTTTATATCAAGTATCGTGCAATAGAACAGATCAGAGCAACGTAAGGTCTTACCTCAAAAGTGACCGAGGTAGAGTGAAGTTAACGTTTAAGAATAAAGAGCGCTAAAAGTATCGTCAAAATAAATGTTATATTCTAATTCATCGTGGAGAATTTAGCTACTTTTTTATAACCATTTCTTTAGAGAATCCGCTATTTAGCATAGCCTTACCGCTCAAAAATTCAACTTCTATCCTGTCAAAGTCTGCATTTGATTTTAAGTTCAATTTTAATGGCTTTCCTTCGAACAGGTCTTCCCTCACAAAATAGATTTATAAAAATCCAACAATCATGAATAAGCCAACAACTCATCATGAATAAGCCAACACATTGTTTTATCGGTACCGCAAAGGCTCATTTTAAACTGTAATGAAAGCAGCTCGGTCATCTCATTAATAAATATCTGCAATGTCTTCATAAAGAGGTGGCTATCAATTTTATAACCCCAAATATTTACGTTGAAATGCATTAATTTACAGATAGACATAGTTTGAGTGAGTGGATTTTAATCTGCGGATTATTTGGAAAATGAATCGTCGCTGGACTGATCAATATGTTTCATATTTCATTTCTGAAATCGTCACCTCCGTGTTAATGCAGTGATATTTATTACAGTCTTATGGACATTATTTATCTACCTACCAGCCACCAGCTTTAACACTAACGGAACCGCAACATTTTGTGGCGATTCCAAAAATAGAAAGTTTCCGTAACAATGGACAAGAAGACATAGAGATATTAAAGGCAATGTTAAATTTAAAGAATGTAGTAGACTGGAGGATTTGGAATATGGTGCGCTATTAAACAAGTCCAACATGGGGGAAGAAAAAGATATATTGTTTGAAAATATTCGTAACCTTTATGTCACTGGCTGGAAAGGGAGCTAGAATGTGGGAAGTTTGATTTTAACTACAAAATTAAGTTGGATAAAATAAAGACTACTCCAAACAAGCACAAAGAAAGATTAGTTGTTTTGGGTTTTAAAAATTTATTTTTGCATTGGCTTAAAACATATCCAAAGTTTAGGCAGTTCCATAAATATTTTGTGGATTACTTATTATATTACAATGAGAGGTAGTTGAGAGGGTCACAACAATATTGGAAATGTGGCAAATATAACAGGTGGATGTATATAATAAGCTTGTATTTCAAATACCAATATTAGTTTTTAGGTTGCGGCAAAACAAACAACACATCAACTGTATTATAGGTGGAAATAATATTGTAATTTTAGATATAATAGTTGGGGGGCTATAACATATCCAAAAATAAATCAGACAATAAATGCTTAGGACAATATCCAAAGTGACAATAAACAGCAAAGTCAGTTTTGGGATTACAGCAAAATAAACAAACAAAAAGACAAAATACTGTATTATAGGGGGTAATGGAACTTGTGGTAGTGTGGTCTTGTTACCTATATAAGAGCTATAACATATCCATAAATAAAGAAGTTTGAAATTGTTAGTATATTTTTTAAATTTGACCATTATAGTTAATTTGTCAAATGTGGATGGTACATATACACTAGCCTAGAATAATGACATAAATTTTAAACAAATCAGACCATAAAGAAGTTGCCGATTGGCGGTATTTTTCCAAAATTTTTTAACATTTAACCGCAATATTTGTAAAATGTGGATGGTGCATATACACTAGCCTACAACAATAACATATCCAAATTTTAAACAAATCGGACAGTAAATAAAGAAGTTGGCAATTGGCAGTATTTTTCAAAAATAATTTTTAATTTGGCTGTAATAGTGAATTTGGGAAATGTAAGTGTAATTTATTAAAACAATTGCCTACGACAATAACATATCCAAGTTTTAAACAAATGGGACAGTAAATAAAGAAGTTGGCAATTGGCAGTATTTTTCAAAAATATTTTTTAATTTGACCGTAATAGTGAATTTGGGATATGTAAGTGGAATTTATTAAAACAGTTGCCTAGGTCAATAGCATATCCAAATTTTAAATAAATCAGACAGTAAATAAAGAAGTTGGCAATTGGCAGTATTTTTCAAAAATATTTTTTAATTTGACCGTAATAGTGAATTTGGGATATGTAAGTGAAATTTATTAAAACACTTGCCTAGGTCAATAGCATATCCAAATTTTAAATAAATCAGACAGTAAATAAAGAAGTTGGCAACACTTGCCTAGGACAATAACACATCCAAATTGCAGACAAATCGGACATTTAATAAAGAAGTTGGCAATTGGCAGTATTTTTCAAAAATAATTTTTAATTTGACCGTAATAGTGAATTTGGGATATGTAAGTGGAATTTATTAAACAACTTGCCTAGGACAATAACATATCCAAATTGAAGACAAATCAGACAGTTAATAAAGAAGGTGGCAATTGGTAGTATTTTTCAAAAAATATTTTTTAATTTGACCGTTATAGTGAATTTGGGAAATGTAAGTGAAATTTATTAAAACACTTTCCTAGGACAATAACATATCCAAATTGCAGACAAATCAGACAGTTAATAAAGAAGGTGGCAGTTGGCAGTATTTTTCAAAAAATATTTTTTAATTTGACCGTAATAGTGAATTTGGGATATGTACGTGGAATTTATTAAAACACTTGCCTAGGAAAATAACATATCCAAATTGAAGACAAATCGGACAGTTAATAAAGAAGTTGGCAATTGGCAGTATTTTTCAAAAATATTTTTGACCGTAATAGTGAATTTGGGAAATGTAAGTGAAATTTATTAAAACACTTGCCTAGGACAATAACATATCCAAATTGCAGACAAATCGGACAGTAAACACCAAAGATAGTTTTTTAGCCTGAATTTGAAAATTAATTTTTAAAAATATAGAGGAGGGATGGGGATGGGGACAATATATTTAAGGCAGGGGTATATTTAATATAGGCCGGCGGGCGGGAGCTCTATAGGCGGGATCGGGTGTCGGTCCAAAAACTGATCCCCATAAGAATAACATGGGGAAAAAGCGCCGGAAGTGATGCTAAACCGCTGTTTATCCACTACTATACAATAACTTCTAAGTTGTTTACATGTGTTGTTTATTTAGTGTGGAGTTATTTTTGAATTCGTGGATTTCTGCAAAGGATGTATTAAAATTAATGCAAATTTTAAATGGGGGAAAATAAGGCAGGGGCCAAAAAGAAAATTTGTGTAGGGTAGGATCGGGCGTCGGTGCAAAAACTGATCCCCATAAGAATAACATGGGAAAAAAGCGCCGATTCTGGGGTCTCTTTGCTGTTTCTCCACTACTTATATATTTAATAAAGTTATTTTTATGCTGATATACATGTAATAGTCAATGACCCAAAAAGTCATACCATTTGCATACTTTTATAATGCTATATAAGCAGTATGACTTAATATTTTATTTCAGAAAATAAATGTGTTAAGACAGCTTAATCGTGTTCCGAAAATGGGTAATCTATGTATACAATGTTTATATATTTAATAAATAATCCCGTCCAGCATGAATAACGGGAGAACGGTTTGGTCTAGTCATAAAACAAAATTCTTCCTAATAAGTTACTCTATTTTGGGACATTATCAGTAAAATATCCCGAGTTTTTCCGCTGAAAACAAGAAAACATCTGTGGCTGGTTTAAAAGAGCGATATCCAGCACATTTGTCACCGTACGTCAAAACTGTGTTTCTCAGTGAGAAACAGTAAAGCAGAAATTGTTATTTATCTTTGACATGAGCAAATTATCAAATCTGATGAAAACGCAATATAGACTGAACATAATATTCTGACAACAGTGACTACTGTCAAAGCTAGATATTACAGTAGTTTACAACATTAGTACAACATTACAACATTAGTAGAAAGAAGAAAGAAGAAAGGAAGAAAAACCAGTGCTTTATTTACAAAATAAAATAATTGTACAGTCCATCCATAAACATTAAAAGGAAAACATCGGAGTAGAATTAATCAATAAAATAATGAATAAATAACTGCACTGAGTCAGCAATTGTCCAAAGGTACATTAGTATCGCCCTGCATTAGCAGGCCTTGCAGAACAAGCTTCCTCTATTCATTACCGCTATATTTCTTATTCCTTCGTAATGTAAGCATCTTGAAGGACGAATAATATTGTGACTTACTACGATATTTTGAACGTATCAATGGAATCTTGGGCTAATAGTATAATTTTTATGTACAGTAATATGTTCTAATTAAATTTACATACTTTCCTATGTAAATAATTATAATGTCTTTATTCTAGAATACATTATAGCATATTATTGAAATACTGTTTTATTGAAACGTTTAAACATATTGTACAGTGTATGAACCTATTAAGAAATAGAAAGAAATAATGTGAAATATTACGTTAAGAATAAACAACAAAAAAAACTAAACTTGTTTTGTAGTCAATAACCTTCTAACTGTATTGTTTAATTTTACATTTTGACAGCTGTAAACATTTGTTTAGTACTTCACCCTCCCGATAACAATCGTTACTCGCTGTTAAGCCAAGTACCGTACTCAATATTCAACCCGAGCTGGGGTGAGAGGGGCAGGAGTGGTGCTGAGGAGCACAAGTCCCTCTTCCCCGACTTTCAAATCCCAAAAGAGGCCCGGAGCCCCACAGCACTTAAGCCACGAGAGAGGACAGAGTGCTGAGATGAAAGTGAATGTTTTATATGACCTGGTATTAAACTTATAGCAAAACAGATTGTCTGATCTAGTTGGTATCAAGTTTTCCAGTGTCATAAGTCATTATAATATATACATTTTTAACTATAGTAAATTTGAAATATTATATAATCAAATGGAAAGTCCGCTGTGACAAATTTGAAGGTGTTATCTTGACGAGTCCTTAACATACAATGTTCGTTGGAATATTCTAAAAACACAACGAAAAGTAACAAGTCAGAAAGTGGCTGACATTTCTTCAGGGATTCGTCTCAAGATCTTTAAAAGATTCAATGTTTAGCTACAGCAATCGATAATTTTAGTTGCTCAGGTGGTACTAATTTTAGTAGTATAATGTTTATAATATCGTAAATTTTCATAATTTTTAACGAATCTTAAATTATTTAGAAAATATATCTTCTGAGTAAATAGGAATCTGACCTTTAAAAAGTTATTTACTCGTCAAAATATCACAACTTCCTGAAAATGTTTTCCAGAATTTACGTTTTTGAATATATTAAGCCTCAAATATCATAACCATCAGCCATTTTAAAACCATAAAAGAATAAACCTAAACAATTCAAAACAATTTATCTATACCAAGTGCTTTTCTTAAGTTATGATTTAATAATTTTTAAACGCGACCAAATTTGGAAACAGAATACCTATTACAATTTGAATTTATAAGAAATATTAGTTTGTTTTGTCGTATAGAGTAGCTCATTTAAGTTTCGACCTGTAGTTTAGGGGCATTCTGAATATATTTCCTAGTGAACGTCCACCTTGCCCTTGTGATGTAGACAAGGGTGAAGGTAAGAGTCTTGAGCCTTGGCTTGTCTCAAGGGTCCTCCACCTCTTTTAATGACAGCTTCTCGTAAAAAGGCCAAAGCAATGAAACGTGCAGTGGTGTTTGTAACCGCGTAAACTATTCATAAATAAACGAAATCAAGAGTTAAAAAACTAATTTTAGGCAGAGAGAATTCTACCTAGGGGTAATTCCATAAAATAATAGTAATTATAATAATATTAAATACAAAAATTCCATAAAATAATAATAGTATAATTGTGTTTTGAATTGAACGTAAAACAGTGTGCTATATTAATCCATTATAAATTGGAATAGTATAAATGAGGTTTAGAATCATTATAAGTGAAGGTTGATAGTTTTAAGGGTGGATTACAAAATGTATATAGCGCATACCAGGATTAATGACAACAAATTAACAATTAAATGCTATAGTAGTGGTGAAACCAGAAAGAGGCATCACTTCCGGCGCTTTTTCCCCATGTTATTCTTATGGGGAGCCGTTTTTGCGCCGACGCCAGCTCCCGCCTATAGAGCTCCCGCCCGCTGGCCTATATTAAATATACCCCTGCCATAAATATATTGTCCCTCCTCTTTTTAAAAACTCTGGTGTCTGATTTGTTTTTGGTGTTTTAATCCCAACTGCCGCCAAAACTTGGTGTTTTAATCCCAACTATTACGGTCGAACTGTCAACTGATTAAAACATCCGCTGCACGCACATCCACCGCTTTCACGTGCAACACCATTCACCGACACTCTCCCGAGAGCGAAAGTGCGCATGCGACACATTAACACACTAACGGATTGTTGCGTGACACTTTGACCAGACTTTCCACTTACCAGTAATTTCCTGGAAATCCTCTCAATGTGAGGTAATTTCCAAATTGAAAATCGAGGTGTATATAAGGAGCCACCAACACCGTTGTTCTACACCAGTGACCTCGACCACCGGACGTCACCACACTCCAGCGACCGCGACCACCGGACGTCACCACACTTGTCACCACCCGCATGACATCACCGGCTCACCGCACCTCCCCGCCACCGGCTCACCGCACCTCCGCGCCACCGCCTCCTAGGACTCTGTGAGTGTTAGCAACGGCGTGATGTCTTTAGGGACAACTGTTAATCCATAATTGAAATAGCCTAATATTTGTAAATCTCCAATTCACCATTTCCAAATGTGTATTAATACCTAAAATGTGTATGTAAAAAATAATATTGTATGACCAAATTGGAATTTTTTTAATATTTGCAGTAATTAAACTGCAAAAATGTCTTATTTTAGAGCTAAAAAATATGTTTTTATTATTTAAAAAAGATAAAATTTTAAAATTTTCAACCAAGGATATATATAGAAGCCCACAAAATCACCACCCTCATTCCAACAAAAAATGTTGACCTGTGCGCAGTGCTCCACGTCTTGCTCCAAAAAAAGCAATTTAATCAGACACTATCGTAACATTCACAAAATTATTCCTAATATTTGTAAAATATGTCATCAAATATTTGATAATACAAATTTTAAAATTCACATGCTAGAAAAACATAATACTTGTGATGTGTGTAAGAGAGTCATCACTCGTGACAAGAAACGCCACCACCTACGATGTGACAAACAACCTTACAAGTTGTATATTTTTAACGGTGAATCAGCGGAAGTATTAGACACTCTCCAATCTTGTCCTCTACCCATCAAATGGATTCTTATTAGGAGAGTAAAATTCATCAAACACTCAGCGGACAATAATGGTGATTTAATCATTGACAAAGAATGTATTGCTGATTTTCGAAGTTTAACTAATTTATCAATTGAGAAAGCACAGCTAAAGACTCAAATTGAAAATTCACTTTTAAAAATCGATACCTCCATGCACAAGTATCAAGCTCAAGGCAGTGGATGGATATATGACCGCACCAAATACTGGCAGTTGCATGTTTACAAATATAAGCCCCTAACTCCCAAATCATACATTCCCACGCCAGAAAATATAAAATCAAAACATGCTGTTTTAAATATTAAAAACACCGATAATAAATGTTTCACCTGGAGTGTTTTAGCAAGCCTAAGACTAAGGAATAGTAAAGAAAATGCAAATCGAGTAGTTCACTACGAACCCTATGAAGGTCAGTTAAATATGACAAATATAAAATATCCAGTAAAAATATCTGACATTGATAAATTTGAAAAACAAAATAACATAAGTGTTAATGTATATGGAATTGAAGGAAAAACAATATATCCGTTGAGAATAACTAAACTAAATGGCAATACTCACGTCAATCTGCTGCTTCTAAAACACGGTCAGAAATCACATTACTGTTTAATTCGTGATTTTGACAAGTTAATGTTGCGGTCTACAAAAGACAACAATAAGAAATATTTTTGCAAGTTCTGTTTGCAACATTTTGGCACCAAAAATAAATTGGAACGTCACATAACATATTGTAAACCCTTTGGGCATCAAAGAGTACAAATGTCTGAAAAAGATACACTACAATTTACGAATTACAAATATCAACTTAAAGCTCCCTTTGTGATTTATGCAGATTTCGAATGTTTTATAAACGGCGGCAAACACTCGCCTTCTGGATTTGCTTATGTTGTGGTGAGAGACTCTAAAATTATTTACGAAGAGTTGTACAGCGGTGAAAATGTAATGGATGTATTTTTCGAAAAGTTATTTAAAACCTATGACTTTATTAAAAGTCAGATGGAAGTATATGTTCCCCTTGTAATGACTCCAAAGCAAGAGGCATCCTTCAAAAACTCTAAATACTGCCACATATGCCAACAGCTGTTACTGGGTGATAAAGTGCGCGACCATTGCCATCTAACAGGCAAATTCCGAGGACCCTCCCACAACGCTTGCAATTTAAACTATAAAGTAACCAAGAAAATTCCAATATTCTTCCACAACCTTAAAAACTATGATGGTCATTTAATAATGCAACACTTGGGAAAACTCAATCGCAAATTGAATTGCATAGCCAAAGACATGGAAAAATATATATCGTTCTCTGTTGATGATTTGGTATTTTTGGATTCCTACAACTTTCTGTCTCTTCCCTTAAGCAAATTAGCTTCCAATTTAAATACATTTAGATTTATAGACAATCCACTACTACAATGTAAGGGCGAATTTCCGTACGAATACATGACAGGACCAGAAAAGTTTTTAGAGGCCCTCCCACCCATAGAGGCATTTTACAGCAGTCTAACTAAAGAATGTATATCTCCTGCACAATATGAACATGCTAAAAACGTATGGAATCATTTTAATATAAAGAATTTAAAAGAATATCACGATTTATACCTTAAAACAGATGTGTTGTTATTGGCTGATGTGTTTGAGACATTTAGGGACTTGAGTTTAAAGGATTATAAACTCGACCCCGTCCACATGTACTCATTGCCTGGACTATCATGGGAGGCGTGCCTTAGAATGACTGGCATAAAATTACAGTTATTTAGTGACATTGACATGCATTTGTTTATAGAACACGCCATTAGAGGCGGTGTAAGCATGATTTCCACACGCTACGCTAAAGCCAATAATAAGTACATGGGCGAACATTATGACCCAAATCAAGAAAGCACCTATCTTGTATACTTAGACTGCAACTCGCTATACTCTACAGCAATGTGCGAGTCGTTGCCCGTTGATGGCTTTAGATGGACAAACGAGAAAGATTATAAAGCCAATAAAAATGAAAACTTTGGATTTATTTTGGAAGTTGATTTAAAATACGATAAAAGTTTACACGATTTGCACAACGACTACCCGCTCGCACCAGAAAAAATGAATGGAAAATTAATACCAAACTTAAATGACAAAACCAAATATATTCTACATTATAAAGCACTAAAAAAATACGAAGAATTGGGTTTGGTAGTTACAAAATACCACAGAATCTTAAAATTCAGACAATCGAATTGGCTCGCGCCCTATATTAATTTTAATATTGAAAAGCGACAAAAAGCTGAACATGATTTTGAAAAAGACTTTTACAAACTGTTAAATAACAGTCTCTTTGGTCGAACAATTATGAACCAACGCAAGTTTCATGATATACATCTTGTAGACGAGTCTAAGTTAACAAAGCATGTTACAAAGCCAAGATTTGACTGCAGCAAAAAGTTTGATAACAAGTTGCACGCTGTGCATTTAAATAAATTAATTGTAAAGTTTGATAAACCAATATATTTAGGAATGACCATTTTGGATATCAGCAAAGTAATAATGTATGATTTCCACTATAATTATATGTCAAAATTTAAGAATAAAAAGTTCTTAATGACAGACACAGACAGCCTTCTTTATTCTATAGTAACAGAGGACTTTTACAAGGAAATACAATGTGACTTGGACCGTTTTGACACCTCTGCATATAGTAAAGACCATTTCTTATACTCTGATAAAAACAAAAAAGTTACGGGCAAGTTTAAAGACGAATTAAATGGTCAAATTATGTATGAATATTGTGGTTTAAGGCCAAAATTATACTCTTTCATTCCTCTACAGTGGTTATACGAAAAAGAAAAGCAGTTAGAGGTTAAAAAGGCAAAAGGAGCTGACAACGCTACAGTTAAACATCTCTTAAGACACCAACACTACTTACACTGTCTTGCAACCGGAGAAGATTACTACGAGAATGTTACAAGAATTAAATCCACAAACCACCATCTGCAAACATTAACGATGAACAAAAAGGTACTCTCTTTTGATGACGACAAGAGGTTTATTCTGGATGGCATCAACACCCTTGCCCTTGGTCACTATAAAATTGGTCAAACATAAATCTGTATTTGCCATTATTCTTTGGCCTTTCCTTGTCTATTACAAAAAAGCCATATTTATACCTATCCCAGCATTGATGGCAGAGATTTCTAAATTGGTTAAATGAAAAATCATTTCCCACATGATTGTTATACACATGTTTTAAATTTAAATCGTCTTGTTTAAATAATATTAGAAAATTAACATTGTCACGTAAATGTTTGTTTACTTTACTGTAAGATTGACACAAGTAAAAACTGTTAACATTTTTGTGTCTGCCCATTGAGAAAAATTGTGTGATATTTGGACTATTTATGTCGTCAAATACAACTATTGAGTGTGATTCTACATCATTTGGTGTGATTTCACAGTTTGAATATGTGTGTAATTTAACTTCATCACACAGACGGAATATTTCAATTATTTTTTTATATTTTTCTTGTTCTAAAGATTTGGATATTATATATAAATTTGTAAACTTTAATCCTTGTTTTTTTACAATTAAGTTATAAATTACAACAGTCTTCCCCGAACCACTGGGCCCTATTATAAGACAGCGAATATTATTAGGAAATAGGCCCAACTTCTTTGGTGTATTTTCTTTATGTGCAATTTTAAATTTGTTCTTTTGTTGAATAAATGACATTTTTTATATAATGGTGTATTTTCTTTATGTGCTTTGTTGAATATTTTTTTTATATAATAAAAATGGCAAAGAGAAAGTGTAAGAAGGGTAAGGGATTATTCTTAAAGCCATATAGAGGCCGTGGCTTGTTAAATACCCTTATAAACAACCTTCCTTTCCCCCTCCACATCCCGTCGTATTCATATTGTGGTCCAGCAACTAATATACGTGAAAATTTAGCCAAAAATGTACCTCCCAAAAATAAGCTAGACTCTTATTGTAAAGAGCACGACATATTCTACATGAATAATCCTGATACAGCCGCCCGGAACAAGGCAGATATGAGATTAGCGGACCAGGCTTGGACTAGGGTTTCGGCAAAGGACGCCAGTCTGGCCGAAAAAGCAGCAGCTTATGCAGTGACAAATTTGATGAAGGCTAAGGCAAAAATGGGAATGGGATTAAAATTTAATAAAAAAGATGGACAACTTTCAGCTGTTAGAGGCAGCAAGAGACGAGCCTCACTTTCGAGGAGTGTACCTAAAAAACGAGCTAAGAAAACAGAGACCAAAAGTAAGAGAATGTGGAATTATCAATTTAGACAGTGACAGGGGCACACATTGGACAGCATATCGTAAAAATAAAGATGTTGTAATATATTTTGACCCTTTCGGAATACAGCCTCCAAAAGAGGTAATTGAATATTTTGTACCATCTAAAATTTACTATACAACTGATCAAATACAAGATTTAAACAGTTCCGTTTGTGGAATTTTATGTTTATCATTTCTGAAAAATTTTAGTTTATAAAAATGGATTCATTTACTATAACATTCACAGGTACAGAGCCAGAGTTGAAGTCGGTGTTCTTTCCTCCTATAGAATTAAATGGTGATTATGTAATTGGGCTGGTAGATTTTCAAAGTTATAATTCTATATTTAATGTTAAAAAACCTCTAAATACTTTGACATATTACAAAATGCACAAAATTACAACCCCAAAAGGGGAGGTTACAATTGACGAATTAAACCGGGCATTAGATGGTAAAGTTGAAGTTATTATACAAAATAAAGTAGCATTAATTAATACAAAAGTCAAACTTATATTTTACAAAGGCCTAGTTCCAAAATTAAATAAACTTAAAGACACAAAATTAACTATAGACGAGGGTGAGGATGTGTATTATTACGATCACAAAGCTCCAAATGTAATTGAAATTGCTGAAGGTACATACGAAGTGTTTGAGCTTGCGAAGGAAATTCAAAAGCAACTCCCAGATTTTGTACTTATAGCCGATAATAAAACTATGAAAGCCACATTACATTCTGGCCATGTGTTTGATTTTACAAAACCGTGTTTAGGGTCTGAATTATTGGGATTTAAAGGATTTTCTACTCCAGATATTGCGTTTAAATCCGTAAATAAAATCAACATAAATAATGTAAATGTGATTAGAGTAAAATGTAATATTGCGAATGGGTCTTATTTAAATGGTGACAAATCACACACCATACATAGTTTTTACCCAGAAGCTCCTCCGGGCTACAAGATTATTGAGGTTCCCAGAAATATTATATACTTCCCTGTAAATAAGAGAAGTTTAGATGTTGTTAGCATTACATTTGCAGATCAACACGACAAGCCAATTGACTTTAATAAAGAAGAAACTACAATTACTTGTCATATAAAAAAGATATGAGAATTTACAAGAACGGGCTGAGTGTGCAAAATGCCAGGTTTCTGCGATCAATTGGGTTGAAGTTAAAATTTTCTATTAATAAAAATGGAAGATTTTCTAGACGTTGCAGGAAAATTCCAATATGATGATAGCCTGGTTAAAATTACAAATCACTCCTATGTTCCACACAACACTTTAGCAATAAATAATTCCGATGAAATTCGAATATGCATAAATAATCAAGATTTACTAACACTCCCATGTAGGAGTTATCTGTATATTAAAGGAGAAATAGAGAATCATGATAAAGGACATTTTATAAATAATGCATTTGCATTCTTATTTGACGAAATTAGATACGAAGTTGCTGGTAAAGAAATAGATATTGTAAGAAATCCGGGAATTTCCAGTCTTATGAAAATATTGTGCTCTTACAATAAAACAACTAAATTGTCAAATGTAGCATTTGATTCTGATGAAAATTTAAAAGAGTTCCATAAAAGCGGCAAGTTTAGTACTTGTGTCCCGTTAGAGTTGTTAATGGGTGTGTTTGAGGATTTTAATAAGGTTTTAGTAAATGTTAAACAAGAATTGGTGTTGAAAAGATCCAAAAACGACTTAAATTGTATATTAACAACATCTAATGCTCCAACTGGTGTCGATCCTATTCCTAAAATTACACTTAAATCGATTCAGTGGGTGATGCCGCACGTGGTACCATCTGATGGGGAGAAGCTTCAATTACAAAAGATGTTATTGCAAAATAAAAATTTGCAAATTGCATTTAGAAGTTTGGAGCTACACGAACTCCCATCATACCCCGAAACCAAGAGACACACATGGTCAGTTAAGACGTCTTCGAGTTTGGAGAAGCCCAGGTATGTTATATTTGGTTTCCAAACAGGTAGGGACAACAGTGCACGAAAAAGAACTGATGAATTTGATCACTGTAAATTGAAAAATCTCAAAGTGTTTTTAAACTCTGAATATTATCCTTATAGTGATTTAAATCTCGACTTTGAAAATGGAGATGCCTCTAAAGCTTATGAGATGTTTGTGAGGTTTAGGGAGAGTTACTACAACACCGTCCCCGATCCTATGTTTAACAGAGCTGACTTTATAAATAAATATCCTCTAATTGTAATAGATTGTTCTAGGCAGAATGAATCAATCAAAGAGGGGGTTGTAGATATTAAATTAGAAATTGAAACTGCAGAAAACGTCCCTTCAAACACATCTGCATATTGCCTAATAATACACGATAAGGTGTTTGAGTATAATCCTTTGACAAATGAGATAAATAAAATGTAAATAAAATGAAAACAAATATTCAACAAGAATTGGTAGAGTCTGCAAAACAAATAAGAGAAAAATATAGGGCGTTAAAACGTGGTAAATTTCTAGAGGCTGAAGAGAGGTTCCAAACATTCCAACCGTTAATAGAGCCTTTGCAAGAATTAAAAAATTTAGCCACAAAAACAGAGAGGCCAGTTCTCCCAATGATTTTAGAAAAGACCCCGTCTAGAATACCAAGAATAACACAAATAACACCACACAAATTAGATTTTGGTCTTTTAGCATCAGACTATTTAGGAAATTACCTTAGTAGAAGTAGTATGACAGACACCACATATGGTATTAGGCGAGAAGGAAATAAATTTTTTATTGGGAATCAGGAAGTTCAAATTGCCAATGATGATGTTACAGTTGGAGAAAAAATTTATAAAGGGACAAAGGGATTGTGGGAATTGTTAACTTTAAAAGAACCCGTAAACTATAGTCAGGCTGATTTGCAAAATTATAAAGAGATTTTGGAAGCTACAAATGCACATTTAAAGGGTTATAAAACAGGTGCGGCGATGTCAAGCAATAAACACACTAAATATCTTAATATAATTAAACCCCTGTTTAAGACTGTTGGTGAAGGTTTAAGGCAGGTAACTGGTAATAAAATAGACTATGTTTATTGGGACGATCCTAATGAGCTTGTAGATAGGTTAAGACTGCTTTGGTTAAGCCGATTGGCGGGAAATTCTGGAGTGGATAATGAGATAGATTCTATCATAGAAGAATTGAGGGGAAGTGGAATTGTTTATTAAATAAAAATATGATAGATAAATTTTATCGCGTATATAACCCGTATAGTAAACCAGAAGCTAGAAGTTTTAAAGAAACTACTTTAAATCTAAAAGATGATGGTTGGAATGCTTTAAATTATAAAATTAGTAGTGTTAAAGGTGGGGAGTTTACTGACGATGTATCGACTTTGGGGCAGACGTTAACCAGGAAAGGTGATGTTTTTGTACAAGGTAATACTAAATATAAGTTTTTAGAATCCAAGAATAATAATTGGAACGCTAATAAACGCAAAATTACTAATGTTAAACGAGGTGAAAGCGCAACCGATGTGCCCACATTAGAGCAAACTTTAATAAGAAAAGATGGTGTCTTTGTACAAGACAAAAATAATTATGAATTTTTGGAATCGGAGGGAAATGTTTGGAATGCCAAAAAGCGAAAAATAAGTAATTTGTTGGCTGGTAAAGAAAGCGATGATGTTGTAAACGTCTCTCAAGTACCAAAAATGGATCTAAACTTTTGGGATTTTAATAATAAAAGGCTAGTTCGTGTTAAACCCGCTGTTGATGAGAACGATTGTGTTACAAAACATCAGACTGTGACTTTAGACGGTCTTAAATTTGATGGTAAAAATAAGCAATTAACAAACATTTTACCTGGGACATTGCCAAATGATGTGGCTGTTGTTAAGCAAATATTAACAAAGGGTGAGAAAAGCATAATAAAACAGGGGGATAAATATTATAATGTATTAACATTAGATGGCGATGTGTGGGATGCAGAGGACAAATTAATAAAGAATATACCTGAAGGCAAAGATAGGAGTGATGTTTGTTTAATGTCGCAGGTTTTGAGGTATGACGATAATATTAAAACTTTTAGACAAGACAATATTAAATTTGATATTTGTTTAAAATCACACGCATTAAGGTTTAACAATAAAACTAATAAATTTATGCAAGACAATAATGAAATCGATTTGATGATGTACAATCCTAAATTGTTGGTTGCAGACCCTACATCTTTAAGCGGATTTAAGACTTTAGATGGAGGGGCATATTTGCCAAAAAACTATGTATATCAAAGAATGAGTGATGGTATGTTAGTTGGTAGCAATGGAGGTGTTTTTGAAACGACAGAGACTGGCAGATACGTTAACATTAAAAATAAAGAATAAAAAATGGAAAAAATTGCTTACGAATTGCATAAGCCCGCGAGAAAGAACTTTGTTAGAAGGTCTTTTAAGGTGTTGGGTATAAACGAAACTGTTCAAATAGATTTAATAGATATGCGGAATTATGCTAGAGAGAATTCTGGGAATAAATATATTTTAACTTTAATAGACACATTTTCTAAAAAAGCTTATGCTGCTCCACTAAAGAATAAAACTGGATTAGTAGTCACAGAAGCTATAAAAACTATTCTCCCAAAGGGAGTTAAAAATATTCAATCTGATAACGGAAAAGAATTTTTTAATGAACATTTTACCAAACTAATGAAAATTCTAAATATTAATCACTACCACACTTACTCTACAACTAAGGCGGCTATTGTGGAAAGGTTCCAGAGAACTTTAAAGAATTGGTTGTATAGAGAGTTTAGTGCACAAGGGAGTTACAAGTGGTTGGATTTACTTCCAAAGTTAATAAGGATATATAATAATAAAGTACATAGATCCATAGGGATGAAACCTAACCAAGTAAGTGCTAAGAACTCTAAAGACGTACACGAAAGGTTAGCATCTAAAGTACAAGTTAAAAAGCCAAGATATAAGGTGGGGGATAGTGTAAGGATATCTAAATATAAACATGTATTTAGTAAAGGATATACCCCTAACTGGACGGGAGAGCTTTTTACAATAGCAGAAGTTAAGAAAACAAAGCCTGTGACTTATATTTTGAAAGATGAGAATGGCAATATAATCAAAGGAGGATTTTATACAGAAGAATTGTTAAAGACTAAATATAAAGACATGTATTTGGTAGAGAAGGTAATTAGGAGGAAGGGTGATTTATTATATGTCAAATGGCTCGGGTTCCCAAGTAGCCAGAACTCGTGGATTTCTGCAAAGGATGTATTAAAATGAATGCAAATTGGATTAAAACACCAAGTTTTGGCGGCAGTTGGGACACTAAATCAGACACCAGAGTTTTTAAAAAGAGGAGGGACAATATATTTATGGCAGGGGTATATTTAATATAGGCCAGCGGGCGGGAGCTCTATAGGCGGGAGCTGGCGTCGGCGCAAAAACGGCTCCCCATAAGAATAACATGGGGAAAAAGCGCCGGAAGTGATGCCTCTTTCTGGTTTCACCACTACTTGCTATACTTTTAAAAATTTCAACCGCACGTTTTCATAGGCCAATACCAATCTAATAGCAGCTAAACATAATCGTTATTTGTTTTGTATATGTTTGTTTTATTAAATATTATTAAACGCAGAAGAAAATTCAAATTACAGTATTGAAATGATTTATGTGTGGGCATTGTTATTTTTAAGTAATTAAATTTATTGGTTAACATATGCAGAAGACGTAAAACAGATTGTGTTTATACTGCAGGTACGAAAGCATTAATTTAAGATGTGTTGCTTCTAGTTGTTACAATAAGTGGTCCAAAGTCACATTCAAGTCACAGGTTATCGGCCTGTCAAGTCGCAATGTAATCTACGCCATAGTTCGGCCTGTCACGGTAATGTCTCCGGCCACATAGCTGAGTAGTACCACAGAGAACATATAGATGTTCTCTGTAGTAGTATGACGGTAACAGTACGTGGTACATGTTATTGTTAGGTATCGACATCTTGAACAATATAAGAGTCAAAGAACGCGTCATTGTCATATTTATATACACTTAGAAGAATTTTTATTTTTATGGAAGACCAGAATGAAAGAGAAAATTCGTAACCAACGGATGTCGTAATATGCACAGCTAATTTTCACTGGTGGGGATTTAAAAACTATTTTTTGTATGTAACGTTTTATAAACTATTGATTAATGTCGAGTTTTAACAAGATTGATTAAGTTTTGGTTGATTTGATGAATTATAATATGAAACGAGTTTCGTGTACGCTCGTTCGTGATCCTGTTGAAACGTATGCTAGATTGTAGCTTTTCAGTGTTTGGTGACGCATTAGTAATATACGTTCTAGATAAGCTTAAGCTTACATTTTCCCCGTTTATTGCAAAAAGATAAAAAAATACTTAAAGTGAGTAATTTCTTCAATAAATTATAATTTAAACATTTATACATTTATTTTTCAACTTAAAATAACTACGGTAACTCTTTAAAGAAATAAGAAAAGTAGCCAGCCTAAATATACCTAAATATAAAGGCTGTTTGGAAATGTAAAAGCTAACACAAGATACACTTCTTAAAAGGGAGTAATGAAGATGGGGATTGGGTTGATTAGAGCCAGGAGGTTCTGAAGTTTATTGCTTACTCCACTTTGAAACTAGGTACAACTTTAGCAGCTTTTCCCTCTCAATATAAAATACCCCAAGTTTTTCTTTTACCGTAGTAAAATCCAAAACACGTTGTATCTTGATACTCAATCTACCATTACAGATGAGTTTTTAATAATTTGTATTTGATGTTTGACAGAACACTCATCATGTGCCTTGAAACACGCCCTAGTTGTGTCGGCGTCTTACAGAGAGAATAATATAGAAATATAAATGATTTGAGTACATTTAAAATATACATTGAATTATTAGAATATTGAATGCATTAGAATATATTTTTAGTGAACACCCGTATGTACCTTTAACACGGGAAGATATTTATCGGAATAAATTAACCTACGATAGGAATAAAGACCATACACAACAATGGCAAGGCATTTTCTTTAGTGGAATTTTTATTCTGATTCAAAGCCTTACACGTTACCCCTAACCCTTAGTACTAACACAAATCATAATGGTCTGCTGTTTTATTATAAAAGGTTGTTTCTGTGTTGCATAAGTCGTAAAACACAAATTAGTCCTTAGGTGAACACTGTCAATATAGTTCTGTTACAATAATAACTCTTGTCCTCTACTAATATGGCTTTCAAAAGTATTATACCTTATCCATAAATAATGTTTTATATATGCAGAATTAACCTGGTACCCATTAATAACATATTTGAAGGTCTTGTTGGGAAATGTGAGTGAAAAAGTAAACCCTATCCTAAGGCCAAAAATAAAAAAGTGAACTAATTTAATCACATTAGCACATATTATAAGAAACCTTTCCTACTATATCTAGTTATTTGTATATTAATCTTTAATACCTAGGTGATACTACAGTAGTTAAGATATATTTTTTAAATACGTTTGAACTTAAAATGTATACAAACTGTTTATCTCAAGGTGTAAGAGGTAGTTTTAAACCGATGGTGAGGAGGAGAGGTTATGGCTGTAAAGTCTGCTGCCAGTTTATGGCACGGCGTCCCCCATGTGCTGAGCTGCCGTCGTCGCTCATTGTGCTTTCTCACTGTTTATCTCAGAGTGTAAGTGGTAGTTTTAAACCGATGGTGAGGAGGAGAGGTGATGACTGTAAAGTCTGCCGCCAGTTTATGGCACGGCGTCCCCCCATGTACTGAGCTGCCGTCGTCGCTCATTGTGCTTTCTCACTGTTTATCTCAGAGAGTAAGCGGTAGTTTTAAACCGATGGTGAGGAGGAGAGGTGATGGCTGTAAAGTCTGCCGCCAGTTTATGGCTCGGCGTCCCCCCATGTGTTGAGCTGCCGTCGTCGCTCATTGTCCTTTCTCACTGTTTATCTCAGAGTGTAAGCGGTAGTTTTAAACCGATGGTGAGGAGGAGAGGTGATGGCTGTAAAGTCTGCCGCCAGTTTATGGCTCGGCGTCCCCCATGTGCTGAGCTGCCGTCGTCGCTCATTGAGCTTTCTCACTGTTAATCTCAGAGTGTAAGCGGTAGCTTTAAACCGATGGTGAGGAGGAGAGGTGATGGCTGTAAAGTCTGCCGCCAGTTTATGGCTCAGCGTCCCCCCATGTGTTGAGCTGCCGTCGTCGCTCATTGTGCTTTCTCACCGTTTATCTCAGACTGTAAACGGTAGTTTTAAACCGATGGTGAGGAGGAGAGGTGATGGCTGTAAAGTCTGCTGCCAGTTTATGGCTCGGCGTCCCCCCATGTGTTGAGCTGCCGTCGTCGCTCATTGTGCTTTCTCACTGTTTATCTCAGAGTGTAAGCGGTAGTTTTAAACCGATGGTGAGGAGGAGAGGTGATGGCTGTAAAGTCTGCTGCCAGTTTATGGCTCGGCGTCCCCCCATGTGTTGAGCTGCCGTCGTCGCTCATTGTGATTTCTCACTGTTTATCTCAGAGTGTAAGCCGTAGTTTTAAACCGATGGTGAGGAGGAGAGGTGATGGCTGTAAAGTCTGCCGCCAGTTTATGGCTCGGCGTCCCCCCATGTACTGAGCTGCCGTCGTTACTCATTGTCCTTTCTCACTGTTTATCTCAGAGTGTAAGCGGTAGTTTTAAACCGATGGTGAGGAGGAGAGGTGATGGCTGTAAAGTCTGCCGCCAGTTTATGGCTCGGCGTCCCCCCATGTGATGAGCTGCCGTCGTCGCTCATTGTCCTTTCTCACTGTTTATCTCAGAGTGTAAGCGGTAGTTTTAAACCGATGGTGAGGAGGAGAGGTGATGGCTGTAAAGTCTGCCGCCAGTTTATGGCTCGGCGTCCCCCCATGTGTTGAGCTGCCGTCGTCGCTCATTGTCCTTTCTCACTGTTTATCTCAGAGTGTAAGCGCTAGTTTTAAACCGATGGTGAGGAGGAGAGGTGATGGCTGTAAAGTCTGCTGCCAGTTTATGGCACGGCGTCCCCCCCATGTGCTGAGCTGCCGTCATCGCTCATTGTGCTTTCTCACTGTTTATCTCAGAGTGTAAGCGGTAGTTTTAAACCGATGGTGAGGAGGAGAGGTGATGGCTGTAAAGTCTGCCGCCAGTTTATGGCTCGGCGTCCCCCCATGTGCTGAGCTGCCGTCATCGCTCATTGTGCTTTCTCACTGTTTATCTCAGAGTGTAAGTGGTAGTTTTAAACCGATGGTGAGGAGGAGAGGTGATGGCTGTAAAGTCTGCCGCCAGTTTATGGCTCGGCGTCCCCCCATGTGCTGAGCTGCCGTCATCGCTCATTGTGCTTTCTCACTGTTTATCTCAGAGTGTAAGCGGTAGTTTTAAACCGATGGTGAGTTGGAGAGGTGATGGCTGTAAAGTCTGCCGCCAGTTTATGGCTCGGCGTCCCCCCATGTGATGAGCTGCCGTCGTCGCTCATTGTGCTTTCTCACTGTTTATCTCAAAGTGTAAGCGGTAGTTTTAAACCGATGGTGAGGAGGAGAGGTGATGGCTGTAAAGTCTGCCTCCAGTTTATGGCTCGGCGTCCCCCCATGTGCTGAGCTGCTGTCGTCGCTCATTGTGATTTCTCACTGTATCCTCTGAAATATTGTTCAAAGAAAATGACCCTTTTGGTGCAGCATGTGTTGATATTTGTAACTTAAAACTAGTATGATAGTTACTAAACACGTAATACTGGATTTAGTGGTAAAAAGTAAATATAAAATATACAGAAAAGTTATAACTATACAAAAGGTAGTTGGACGCAATTTGGATTGACAAAAATTATATTTCTAGGAACATGTTATAAAGCGGAAATTGTACTCCTAGGAGTAAATACAATCTTTACATGACAGATTATTTACAATTTTTGAATACCCAATAACAGATATTACCGTTTACATCCAGTTTAATTACTCATGATATTTTCTAGCCAAATTAATATTGTTTAAAAATTAATTATCGAGAAAATAATAAAAGCGATATTGTAAACTGTAATTACTGGTTATTAAACGTAGGGAAATGTGTCTGGTGGTCTCAATTAACTCGCCTGGTGGTGTTTATCACGTTTCCTTTCCAATATATTAATTTGGATACTTAAATATTCCGAACGTGAGATGTAGTTAAAGTAAATCATTGGCTCTCACAAAATCCAAAACCTAAGACTTTTACTTAGCATTAAAATCCCATTTAAAACCCGATATTTTAAAATGTAATTTAATATTTATTGAAAATCTCCGTTGCCTTGACATACATATAACAAAAAAGTTGTGATTTTGTTATAGTTGTTTAGTAAAGTGCTAATTCAAACTTCAATTAATTAAAACTTTTAATTTTATGTCTGTTTAGAATTATTTTCCTACAATTACCAATCAGAATTTGCCCCTTTGACATCAAGCCAGATATCTCTTGTGAGGAAGTGCATTACTAACTGTAGACAATAGACAATAGAAAAAAAGCTTTATTAGTGATTTCTTTAAGAAATACATTACCGTCAAAAAATGATAACATTCTTGCTTTACAGTTTTTGTTTTTGTTATTATTCTCTTGTCTCAATCGAGGTCAAAGAACTCCTTGATTGAGTAGATAGGGTGTTCTACTAGCCAGTCCCAGAGGTTATTTTTCAGCTGATTTCCTACTAGGGTCTTGATGTTTAGGGGCAGGGAATTTATAATTTTGTATCTGATGTACGATGGTTTCTTGGTGAATTTGGTTGTGTGATGGATAGGTAGGCTGTAGTCTCTTGCTCTTCTGGTGTGGTGGGAGTGGAAATCTTCATTCCTGGGAAGATCTAAGCCGCTGGTGTACATTACAACTGCATGGATGTAGAGTGCTGGGACAGTTAGAAGCCTTAGGAATTTAGAAGCCTCCCGCAACTGTGGGGCCATGACCAGAGGGTACCCTTACAGCCTTCTTCTGGAGGATGAGGATTTTGTTATGGTTGGTTAAACTGTGTTTAACATAATAAAGCTTATGGTACTTGGTAAGTTTGAAGTTTGTGGACTTAGTTTCTAATCAAGGCAATTACGTCGTCTTGCCTGTCTTCGTGTTGTGTAATTTTAAACGTAAACCGTGTAGCTTTTGCAACTCATAAATTATAAATACATTTGTGTTAATGTTTTACCACATAGTTTATACGTCGCGGTAGTAGCCAATACGAAGAATACCTCTACGGATAATTTCTACGGATACAATCGAAGGTTCAATTCCTTGTCTTACTATCAAGCAAGTTTTATTACAGTATTGCCAATATTTCCGAAGATTTCCAAAGATTTGTTTTCAAATGTACAAATGTGTGGTCGACCATTTGAGACATAATGTTTCATATCAACCACATTGTTTGTGGAATGTTAATGTTTTGTGGAAAAAGTAATCACCTGGAGAACCTTCTCTAGATTATTCTTTTGTTTTCAAAATCTCTTGCCATGAAACGAGACGTGAAGAAAGATTATTAGGTAATATTATTTTCCCATATGCATGGACTTTGTTCTTTTTATTCCACTTTGTAGTATGACATTTTCCAATACCTAATATTAATTCATGTGTAGGGTAATAAATACCCCCGTTGCAGCAAACCTGCATACTCAGCGAATTTCCAATGAATATATAACATAACACATTAAAACACTTAACAGGATTCATAAGAAATGTATTCACAAACAAACGATATTTAAAATATTAATTATTCTCTATAAGAATAACATTGGGGATGAGTACGCAGGTTTGCTGCAACAAGGCACACAAAATAATGGGTTTTTATGCAAATATCAATAGAACTCATCTTAGTGAAGTCACATACCAAGTTTCATCCATATACATTCATAAATAAGCGATATATAACATTTTAAGTATTTTCCATAGGAATAACATGGGGACCAAGTACCTAGGTTTGCTGCTACAGAAAACATTGGCGAAAAATTGTTTTTATGTGCAAACAACAATAAACCACAACCAGATCAAGCCATATACCAAATTTCGCCAGTTTATGTTCATAAATAAGCGAGATATACAATTTTTCTTTTTCTCCATAAGAATAAAATTAGACAACGTACTGTGTTTAGCACTTTCAATATCTCGGTAACCAATTGACGTAGAGCAATGATCAAAATACCAAATTGTTTTTTTTTAGGCTGAATTTAATGGTATAAATTAAAATTTGATTTAAATTAAAATTACATGTGAAAACCCCAAAAAACCCATTTTTGTGGTACAAAACCCCCCCAAAACCCCCCTTCGGATGATGCGATTCATCTGGTTTTCGAACTCGTTCAAATAAATAGTGCTTTACACATTTGTACCAAATTTCATTAAGATCGGACCTTTTTACGAGAGTTATCGTGCTTACGGACACATATATATATATATATATATATATATATAAATATATATATATATATACATATATACAAATTTGAACGAATGGTGTTTTTGGCATCTGGGGACCTCAAAATGAAAAGTTATCATGGTCTCGGGCTTAAGTCTTACCATGAGACCTACGGTAATAGCTTCTTCCCTATAGGGGAAATTCGCTAAAAAGAGTAGTAATAACGTAATAGTTCTGCAATTTATCATGTCTTCTTTGTGTTTGTTTTACTGAGAAACTACATCTTGACAAGGCTGTAATTGGTATTTATTTGATAAAATAGAGCGACCCCTCAAATGAAATAGACGTTACAAATTGAATAATGGAATTTCATCCAATAAACAGACACTCATGGTTGGATTGAACATTCAGTGAATTTTCAACTAATTGAAAACACGTTTACTGTTTCCACAGAAACGCGAAAAACTAGCTATATCCATAGACTAAGCGCACTTTACAAATGACGCATTACCTCATACTCACCTTGTCTATCAATTTAATTGTTAATTATCTTAACCTTTAATTACCAACCCATATCGAAACAATTGCAATTTTTACATTAAAGTAACTTGATTCATGATCAAGTGTATTTTGGCAACTGTTACTTTACAATGTTAGTTAGAAAATTGTACATACAACTAATGATTTGTTTTTAGGATTCTACAAAACTTAAGTTTATGTTACACATTATCGAAACCCCCGTAACATCTATCAGTGGTTAGGATGTATTCTATCTGCAACATTAAAATATTTTAATTAGATAAACTTCAAAAATTTCAAACAGGGAAAACTACAGTAACTAACAGTACTTAGTTTTCAAAGAGATTTGAAGATTTAGAGTGCCTTTTCTCTCTGCCTTATCACTCTGTACAATACTCGATTGGTAAAACTGTTACTGTTTACTATTATCGTGGTCACTCAAACTTTCTCAAATCAAGTTTTAATTTTACTAAATCTTTAGTATTATGATTACCTTTTAAAATATTTATACAAAAAGGATCAAAAGTTGTTTATTAGGGATTAGGAGGATTAAGCCTTATATGAAATATGTGATTTCCGAAGAGAACGATGAACACTTCGGAATGTTACTAATATATACTGCGTGGAATGTTGGACAGTGACATAACGACATGATTCCCTATTGTGGTGTAGTGATGAGCACACAATAACTGAGCCAATAAACATACAAGTAGCACTATGTGGATAATACTTTACAATGTTAATTAAATATGTTTACACCTAGGGACATAATTTATGTAGAGATACAATTAGTGATTATTATTTTACATTATTAATTTGTAAATTCAAATTATGAATATGTGATTAAATTAAATCACATATAGTCAATGAGCATGCACACTGTCACTTTTAGGTGTCTACTTACAGATGAGTATAAATAAAATAAAATATATGTTATAGTTAAAATGCCAAGATCATTCCTATTTGAAAATGCTTTTCTTCAATCTTGAATCAAAAACATCGCCTGCCGTGGGAAGCAATAACTGGCAACAGCTCTTATGGATTATTCTGTTCTCTTTGACATTTACCGTAATCAAACGAGCAAACGAGAACATATTGCTAGAACACATTATTATCCACGTCTGTTGAACCTTTTCATATTTTTCCGATCTAAAACCTTGTTTCTCTTTTTTATCTGCGTTGAAAACAATGATAAAGAAGTAATTTTATGATCATAATAATCTTAAGAGTCATTAAGACTAGTGTTAGTTTTAACATTACTTATAGACGGCCTGGTTTTTCACTCGTGCAATGCACTGTAGCAAAAATGTACTACTGTATTGATATTATTCAGTAAAGTTGAACATTTTTGTGGAATTTTGCACCACAAAAACCAATAAATTGCATAATTCTAACGGCCCAATGGTATAAATTGTTTTACCATAACTTTAAGTAGTGTAGTACTGTAGCTGTCAATTTGAGGAGTGTTCACATTCCGACGAATAAAACAAAATTTATTTGTTTACACCCGTTTAAATCGCTCCTCCGTTCATCCAGAACTCAGTTGTGCAATTGTGTAATGTAAAAAAGTCAATTTAGCGATGAAGGCTAATGAGTATAGTACTGCTTACAATAGTACATATCTTTACTTACTTTACTTTTAGGACACTGAGATTTGTCGTAACTGTCTTCTGCATTTCAACTGGGACGCTGGGTTCCATGTAACTTAGTAATATATTTTGTTGTTGTAAAGGAGCCCCTAAATGGACCCTATTTTTTATTCATGATAATTTAAGTTTTATAGGTCAGCCTGGTTTCTTTGTTTAGGATAGATTTATTTCTTTGTATTTTTTGTAATATTTTTGTATCCAAAATTGTGTAGAAAAATAAAGATGTATATATTTATTTAATTAGACGCAAAATTATATTGAACAATGATTTTTTGACATAATTTTGCTATTTAAACATACAGTTGGAGAAATGTTTACTTCAAATCCACAGCAAACAACTAAAGACCAATGACACCTTCTTACCTTCTTTGTTGTTAATAAATGTTGTTAACAATGGGTTTTATAAAAATTGGCATTCCACTCCAATGAAAATCCATTCAATTGTATTACAAATCCTTCAAAAATTGAAGGTGATGTTTAAACTAATGTCTTGCTTCGCGGTTATATTGTTATTTAAGTATAGATTAATTATTGTTTGCTAATAGAGCTATGATATACTATATCATACTGATAATGTAACACATTCTATACTGTTGATTATTTTTATCTAACCAGTTTAATATAGTACAGTATTTATAAGTATAAAATCTATACTATTACTTTTTATCATTGTTTTACAACACAGATCAAAAGGTGGAACAAGGTTTTAGAGGGAAACATAAGAAAAGGTTCAACAGACGTGGAAAATCATCTGTTCCAGCAATATGTTCTGGGTTTCTCGTATGATTACGGTAAATGTAAAAAGAAAAAATAATCCTTTCGGTGATTGCCCCCCCCCCACCTTGAAAAGCAATGTTTTTGGGATTAAAGATAAGCAACTTAATTGTTTGTTAAAGAGCAATGATGTCGGGTTTTAATTATAACATTGATTATATTTTATTTTCTATTATTTTAATGTACTCTAAACATTTCATAGTGCATTAGCACTTTGCAAGTATTAAATTTAATAATAAATTAATAAATTAAATATATTATTATTTAAATTTTTATCGAAAAATTAAGAATGTAAAATTATAATCGATAATTGTATCGATTAGTATACAAATTATATCTGTCATGAAGATAGTCCCCCATTTTGTGTTTGCTTCAGATCAAACTGTATATACTGTAGTAGTGTGTACCTAGATAGCAGTGTATACTTATATTACACTACAGCAGTGTACAGCAATGAACATCTACACCAAATAAGTGAATATCCACCCTACATCAATGTATACCTACACTTATTTATTGTATTTAACGTTCCATATGTATTAAAAAAAAACTCTAAAAATACAGAACAATTTTTCTGCAAAGAAAGTAAATTGACTTCAGACGTTAAGAAATGTACAAATCACCTGACTGAATAAATATTTTATCTGAAAGCAGAAACGCAGAGTTTGCTAGCTGACGTCATCCACTAAGGAATCTTGTAAAGTTATAAAGTGACATCTGCTAAGTTGTACTCTTCCTTTGAATTGTTTTGTTTGATTTAGATTGGTTTTTTGTAGATAAACTTACATTATTTAAACATAATAAATGGACAGCTACTGTATATGAATGTAATAACGAATAAATGTCTATTATTCATAAACTTGAGGAATAGACACTTAACGATGAACATAGTTTTTAATATGTAATTAATACATTCCTTATGATCACTAAGTCACTAATGTATAATGGTGTGTGATGTGAAAGGGTAAGGAAATTACCTTCTTAAAAGAAAACTACAATTGAGGCTTCCGTGAGCGTCGGTGTCGTTCAGTTTTTAGGTATACACTGATGTAGGGTAGGTATACACTGATGTAGGGTAGGTATACACTGATGTAGGGTAGGCATATACTGATGTAGGGCAGGAATACACTGATGTAGGGTAGTCATATACTGATGTAGGGTAGGTATACACTGATGTAGGGTAGGTATACACTGATGTAGTGTAGGTATACACTGATGTAGGGTAGGCATATACTGATGTAGGGCAGGAATACACTGATGTAGGGTAGGCATATACTGATGTAGGGTAGGTATATACTGATGTAGGGTAGGTATACACTGATGTAGGGTAGGTATACACTGATGTAGGGTAGGCATATACTGATGTAGGGCAGGAATACACTGATGTAGGGTAGGCATATACTGATGTAGGGCAGGAATACACTGATGTAGGGTAGGCATATACTGATGTAGGTAGGTATACACTGATGTAGGGTAGGCATATACTGATGTAGGGTAGGTATACACTGATGTAGGGTAGGTATACACTGATGTAGGGTAGGCATATACTGATGTAGGGCAGGAATACACTGATGTAGGGTAGGCATATACTGATGTAGGGTAGGTATATACTGATGTAGGGTAGGTATACACTGATGTAGGGTAGGTATACACTGATGTAGGGTAGGCATATACTGATGTAGGGCAGGAATACACTGATGTAGGGTAGGCATATACTGATGTAGGGCAGGAATACACTGATGTAGGGTAGGCATATACTGATGTAGGTAGGTATACACTGATGTAGGGTAGGCATATACTGATGTAGGGTAGGTATACACTGATGTAGGGTAGGTATACACTGATGTAGGGTAGGCATATACTGATGTAGGGTAGGTATACACTGATGTAGGGTAGGTATACACTGATGTAAGGTAGGTATACACTGATGAAGGGTAGGGATACACTGCTACAGAATAGGTGTCCACTAAAGATGAATAAAAGGGAGGTGTGTGCATGATCAGCTGATGTGACGTAAATTGGCTCGCAATAATAATAAACAAACAATGGCTTTAACATTTGGATCATATGATACATAAAAAAACTGACATTTCAAAAGACTACATAAGTAAGGTTTGCAGCCATGTCATTGGCTGCGCCAGCGAGCGAGCCCATCTACGTCACGTCAGCTGATCATGCACACACCTCTCTTTTATAAATCTTGGTGTTCACTGCTGGAGGGTAGGCATCCAGTGCTAAAAATGTTATATAGGCCCTAATTAAAATTTGGTTAGTTATTGTAATACGTATTTTTATCACATATAAAACGTATTACCAACTACAAGAGATTCCGATCATTATTTAAGTTATATTTATAGTTTTATCCCTTTTTAACCCTTGATGCTATGTTTGATTTTATTTCGAATATTGTCTCGTCCTTGGATAGTCACGAACATGTAATGGGCATTTTTTTGACAACTTTGATGTCGTCAAAAAAAGAAAGCAACCATAATCTATTGCTTTCAAAACTAGAGCGTATCGGTTTAAGAGGAGTCACACAGGACTGGATATCGTCTTATTTAAAGGGAAGGATTCAGTCTGTAACAATGCCATACATTGACCCTTCTGGATGTCTTCGTTACCATGAATCAATTCAAACTTTGATAAGTTCTGGTGTTCCTCAAGGTTCGGTTCTTGGTCCGATGCTCTTCTTGATTTTTATGAATGATATAACTGATTCAGTTGGTAAAGGTAATATTTGCCTCTTTGCAGATGATACATCATTTTGTGTATCAAACAAAAGCAGAAATCAACTTGAAATTGAGATGTTTATTCAGGGTAGTTCCTTATTGCAGTGGTTGGACTCAAATAATCATCTTGTTAACGGTGATAAAACTAAGTACATTGGTATTTGTATAAGATCTAAAGCTTCTAGTCAGTTAGGCTTAATACGTGATATTGAACTTAATTCTTGCTGCGAAACTAATTTTCTAGGTTTAATAATTGACTCAAATCTGAAATTTTCATCCCATATTGATAAAGTGTCTATGAAACTGAGCTGTGGTATTTTTATACTGCGTAGGTTATCTATTTTCTCTAATCTAGATATTTTAATGGCAGCATATTATGGTTGTTTTTATCCACACCTTACATATGCTGTTCCTATCTGGGGATATGAAAGAACGGCTACTGTAAGCATATTCAAATTGCAAAAGAAGGCACTGAGAGTCATATTCGGGCTGAGATCGTCTAGGTCATGTCAAGGAATTTTTAGAGAGAATAAAATTCTGACTTTCCCTTGTCAGGTATATTTTGGAATCAACCTGGTTAATTATGAAAAATCGAGAATATTTTCAAAAAAGGTCCTCCTCATACAATTTTCGCCCTATCAACCACCTGGCAATCCTACCACATTCCGCCACATTTTTTCAGAAGCAAGTTTTGTATTTGGCAATAAAGATGTACAATAGCCTCCCAAATAAGTTTAGATTGTTAAATGATTTTAAAATATTCAGGAATAGCGTGAAAGAATTTTTAGTTGTTAAAGAATATTACAGTGTACATTTATTTTTAAACGATGACTCAATTGTTTAGTTATAAGTTTGACTTGTATTGTACATATCGTCAAACATTTTGATAATTCCATGTACATATTACTGACTTTTGTCATCGCATTTTATTTTGCTTATGACAATAAAGAATTTTGACTTTGACTTTGACTATCACACAACTTTTAATTACCATAGAAGTTAATCTAAAGTTTTTTCTGTATTTTATGACCAAAAATTAAACATAACGACTATTGTACTGTAATGATTTTTTTTGTCTTTCAAATCTATGCGTTTAAAATCACTAGTACAGACATATTCATTGTTTTATTAGATTATTCACACTTCTTGTACACTTTTAGAAGCAACAACCTGTATTGTTATCATGAGAAGTATTTTAAACATGAGTTATAACTAGGCGTGTGCGAGTACTCGAAACTTCGAGTTTTCGGCCGAATATTTTAGTACTCGAACTCGACTCGAAGTTTTGAAAATTACTCGAAAGTTTGAGCGAGTATTTGCCGCCGATTTCCGGCGGACGATCACTAACGATTGCGACCTGTCAAAAAACGTAGTGACGGCCGCAAAAAGCGATCGTATCACGTTAAATCGGCCGAAAATGACGATCGCTAACGATTGAAACCGGTCAAAACGCGTAGTAACGGTCACAAAAGGCGATCGCATCACGTAAAATCGGCCGGAAATTACGATCGGACCGCGTAATTTCGGCCGTAAATGACGACGGAAAACATAATAACAGCAAAAGTGGCGACCGGGCCACTTAATATTGGTCGTTACTAACGATTTCGTCATCTAATATTGATTATAGGAGATGTATGGACCAGGTGATATTGGCCAAATGACAATCGGAAACGAATGTCAAATTCGCGTTTTGTTTGTCAAAATGAAATCCAGTTTGATTGTACTGGCTAAAACTTTGTATTGCTACTCATTATCAAATCTAGGGTGGTATTTAAATCCCATTACTCTATTTCAAACTACCAACTGATGGCAAATACTCGCTCGAAAATACCCGTAACTCGAAAATAATTGGCACTACTCGACTCGACTCGATTAAATAATCACTACTCACATACCCCTAGATATAACATTATTAAACAATGTAAGGGCTACGGAATATTTTCAATTTCAGTTAGTTACATGTTGAAAAAGCAGGACTGTCACACCCTCATCACACCAGTTGACAACCAAGCAATAATAAAACATAATTGATTCCGTAGTTTTGCAACAAAATATTATAAATATGAGACAAATATTTTATTCCAGATTAAAGAGACATAAATTAAATTGTAACATAAATCAAAGAGATAAGTTAAATACTAAGTATACTGTTTTTAATAAATTATTGCTGACATTTGTCATAACTAATATGAAAAACAAGTTGACGTTTCGGGATTTGAGATATGATCCAGCCTTCAGGTGAGAAGTACAGGTACCTAGAACATTACAAAACTAATGACACAATCCAGACAAAGCTGATGAAAACACAAAGAGGTTAAACTGATAACTGTAAACAAATAATTTAAATAACTTCTTAAAAACACAAACTTACCAACACCAACATTTGGTTTTAAACAAAGTACTATTTCACTGTTTAAAAATAAAGGTTAAAAATAATTGTCCTACTTAAAAATCATTATTTAAAACCAAAAAAATCTAGTAATAAAGTGATATAATTTTAATAAAAAAATATATACATAAACTAATACCTTTATTGTTACAAGGAAATATTAGGTAATAGAAATTAAATTTACAACAACTTTGCGATATGATTTAACACAGTTATTAAAATATCCAAGACTCTTAAATACCTATTGTGCAATTTTATCAACGCATTGACAGGAGATTTAAGGCTAGTGCTAGGGAACCGGGTGGCAAACAACAAACGGGACCGTGAGTTGTGACGAGGAACACTAAAGTTTAGACATAATAAGAGCGAGATATTGTCCAACGAGCCATTTACCAGCCATGAAGTTATAACAGCCATGAGTTATAACATCTAAAAATAGTATATGGTGTATACGTTATTCCTAATTGCCAGTTGTGCATTTTAATGCCAACTCTTCATGACGACTTCATGACTTCATTATTGACTCTTCACCATAATGCAATCATGTTTCTAGTATTAAATGTTTTTTAAATAAACTAATTTTGATTAGCATAGTACGTGTTGTTATTACTTATAGAATGTAATAATAGCGTCTTACACACTTTATTACGGAGTGAGAGAATCTATGATCACTTATTCTCTAATTGGGCCTGATGACCGGTGTGTCTGGTCGAAATCGATATCCTTGTACCACCTTTCATATGTTTAGCGTCTGATATATGAAAGCAGTGTCGGTGGTGTAACGTGTTAATTTTCCAAACTAAATATTTTTCGTTAAATAGCGGTACAAATAGTATTTTATTTACTTTCTGGGCGAACATAACCTCAAACTACTGTTTGAATTTCCCGCGGCGGCCGGCGTCTATGGTCAGTTCACCGCCCGACACAGTGCAGTGAGGAGCGCGCTTCACGTCTTAAGGTAGGGATCGTCCCTTCGTTGACTTGTATACGATTTCATCTCGACTATTTTCGAACTTTAACGAAATGCAGTGCTCTCGATAACTGTTTACGTTTATGAATGCTTATTAAATTGTATCTTATTTGAGTTTTATTAATGTTCTCTGATTGATTATTTCTCGAATCATTGTTGAATTTCTTTCGGTCCTTTACTAAAGGAAATAACGTAATAAATTATCTTTTATTTAAAACTTGCTCACCTCAAGTTTATTTCTTCGAATATTTTAGTGAATGAGCAGTTGACGTTGTATAATGTACTCAGCCTAGGTTGTGCCACATTAGTAAGGATTTAAAATATTTTGTACCAGTTTAATGATAGTTTGATTTAAAATAATCTCACGAATTACTTGGATTTATTACAGTTGGTTTATTTGTTTTAACGATGCTGTAGGCCACTCCGATATTGTTTTCAGCACCGTTTACTATATTTTAAACTACAAATGAATGTTGTATGGATATGCTAACTAAATAATAAGCCACATTTATCACGTTTTAACCATATTTTGTCCTATTGGTGTATGCTACTCTGATTGTTCTTGTTTTGTCTTAACACATTTTCAGCTACACTTAGACCTAGCTAGTATTCTGTAACTTTGATTATTATTATATTACTTTTAGCACTGCATACATTAATTCAGGCCGAGTTAATTTTATTAATAGCTTCTTCATTTACGACAGCAGTGATCCATCCGTACTGTGGTACGCCCACAGCCTCCTACTGTGGTACGCCCACAGCATATTTACTGTGGTACGCCCACAGCAACGATCAATCCTTACTGTGGTACGCCCGCAGGCTCTTACTGTGGTACGCCCACAGCATATTTACTGTGGTACGCCCATAGCACGACTCCTACTGTGGTACGCCCATAGCACGACTCCTACTGTGGTACGCCCATAGCACGACTCCTACTTTGGTACGCCCACAGCCTCCTACTGTGGTACGCCCACAGCATATTTACTGTGGTACGCCCATAGCACGCCTCCTACTGTGGTACGCCCGCAGCACGAATCAGGTCTGGTAGGGTAGTTTGGTAAGATTGTTAGATTACCTGCATGGTAGTAAAGTACGTAATAGGGAATAATTGTGCTATTTTGGCTTAATATTAATAATTACCCATTCCCAACTATTAGCTCTACCATCCTTTCTGTGGTTCGCCCACAGCACTCCCTCCTACCTGTGGTTCGCCCGCAGCGTTCCTTGTGTACTACCGCGCGACGTTCAAATCTACGTACCGCGTCAAGGATCGCGAATTCGACCAATTATGCAGAGAACAAATATGGCGATGATGATTGCGGCCTGATTGTTAAGGAACGTTTCCTTATTCGTCCATTCTGAGCCATCGGTTCTCTTTTTGGGGTTCAAAATTCCGTTCGATCAAAGTGATACCTTCACTTACGACCCCTGGAACGAAAACCCAGCTCGACTGACTATCTTGGTAACCGCGTTTTATATTTCTGTGAACGTAATTTTCGCGACCCCAGAAATTGCGTCATAGTGTAAATATGTTTTAAGTGGTGCAAGACGTATTTTATTTCATCCCGTAAATATAATCTTCACGAATAGTACATTTTCCTACGTATTTTAATTTCTCTCAAAAAACAAAAATTTCCAGTGATTGTCATTCTTAATGATAATATACTCAATAAGTGCAATTATGATTTGTAATCATTCAGTTTTAGCGAATTTCCCCTATAGGGAAGAAGTTATTATCGTGGTCGGCATGATAAGACCTAGGCCCGGGACCATTATAACTTTTCGTTTTGAGGTCCCCAGACCCCAAACACACCATTCATTCGAAACTGTGTATATGTGTCCGTGTTTGCAATAACTCTCGTAAAAAAGGTCAGATTTTTACGAAATTTGGTCCTTAACTATGAACATAAATTAATAAAACTTGGCAATTGGCTTCACCTTGTTGTATTACTTGTAATAGTTATATTGACTATTGCATAAAAAACCATTTTTGTGTTCCTTGTTGCAGCAAACCTGCGTACTCATCCCCCATGTTATTCTTATGGAGAATAATCAAAATGGTATGTATCGCTTATTTGTGAATACATTTTTTATGGAAATTGGTATGACGCTTTATTCGGTATTAAGACATGTATTATGCATTGGAAATTCACTGAGTACGCAGGTTTGTTGCGACGGGGGTATTTTAAGATTGCAACGACAAACAGTTTCATATTTTTTAAACGCACCAAACATCTCGTTGTGGGTCATAGCTCGGACTCACACGGTGGCTCTCCTATTTGTGTGGTTGTGTGCGACCCCTAAGTGCTCATTAATTTCCTCTCGGTAACTAAAAGCAACTCGGCAAACCTGCCCACACTCCAGCTTTATTGTGATTAAATCAATTTATAAAAATGCGCTTATTATACTTATTATTATGCGTTTTTTGAAATACTTTATTTTATTATTTCATTTATTTACTTTAGAACGTCTAAAATGTACCATACAACTGTATTCGTGTAAAAAGTCTACGTGTATTGAAAGTGGTAGAACACCACTTAACGTATTAAATTAACTTTATTAATTAAGGTAATTTTATAACTTACCGTTTAAAATAAAAGTGATGTTTATCCAATATTAAATACAATCTAATGTTGACTTCCACTGAAGAATCCAGATTCTTTCCTGTAATAACTCTGAAACAATACCTACGCTACTCTACAAAAATATACATTTAGTTTTTCATGTATGTTGTGTATGAAAATCACACGGTATAAACTATATCTAAAACTAGGTGCTTATAGTGGCAAAGGTATAACTTTATAGTGGCAAAGGTATAACTTTATAGTGGCAAAGGTATAACTTTATAGTGGCAAAGGTATAACTTTATAGTGGCAAAGGTATAACTTTATAGTGGCAAAGGTATAACTTTATAGTGGCAAAGGTATAACTTTATAGTGGCAAAGGTATAACTTTATAGTGGCAAAGGTATAACTTTATAGTGGCAAAGGTATAACTTTATAGTGGCAAAGGTATAACTTTATAGTGACAAAGGTATAACTTTATAGTGGTAAAGGTATAACTTTTTCATGTTATTTCTTTAAATTCTGCTGGTGTGTTTCTTTTGTGTTATTTTGGAATACTTATAAATAAGTGTTGCAGAGACTGTTTGAGCAAGTCTAGACATCATCAAATTGCATTATTCTTTCAGCATATCCAACACTCGTAACGCTTCCGACATTTATCTTCCTTTATGATATAAACATGTCAAAGCCCTCATTTACATCTTCGTATATTGTTTAAAAACCATGTAATAATAGTATAAATTATGATTCTTTGATTTTAGATAGTACAGTTAAACCTAGAAAACTAATATTTGGACAGATTAAAATCCTACGGTTCTTATATTTGTAATTTAATCTTACTCAAATAACTTTAGAAGGAGGAAAGGTAAAGTTTTCAGTTTAGGGTTTCAACTCCATCAACGAAGAGTTTCAGATAAGAGCGTCGCGACGCGGAGGCGCCACCAGCCCTGTCGTAAATAACAAGCGTCGTTTGATCTTTGTCGTTATTCATCCAAACAATGTTATGCAGAAAAGGAATATATAAGTTTCATTGAAGTTTTATTATTTTTAAGAGGTCCAGGAGTGTCTAAACGACAGCGTGCTCACCGCTCGGGATTACCCTCTCTTCTGCCGTGTCCTACACTTTTAGTCTAGACTGATAATTCAGTTTCCTGCTAATTTTTGAGGCTGACAGATCGCGAGCGGAACTGTTCGGGAGCGGGAGGGGGAGGGGGATGATACAATCCTCTTGTACGTCACTAATTTCCTTCCTCTCTCGAACAAGGTGCATTTCAAGACTTCAGCGCTGCCTACCGGAAAGAATTGTAACTGCCACTGAGGCGTACGCTACTCCTATAAGAAAGCGACCTCTGATTCTTTCTTTTCTATGCTGTGACCTAGTGGGAAGGCGACCTTAGAGTATGTGAAGAAAATGACAGTCAACATGAAGGCTTCAATTTTGTACCCAGACAAGACCTCTAGATATACCAAACTCGTTTAATCTATCCAACTATTTTGATCCGGTTCAGGTACAGCCGGTTTACATTTTCAAACATACATATATATGGTGAAAACAACCGGATAAAAAATAATCAATCTATAAATATTAACGAATAATTATGTGACAGTTAATTTCAATAAAATAGTTTAATCATATGATTATTTTTGTTGACTCATCGTTCAGTTTGTCATCCTCTGACCAGTTTACCAACTTTTGACCTTAGGAAATCTAGCGCATTATTGTTGAAGAGTGTCTCTCCAGTAACACCAATTGGCCTTGGTTAAAACCATAGACTGTCTATGTTAAAACTAAGCGCAGGGCCAGAATTAAGCATAGGTTACTTAGGGGACAGCCTAGAGGCCTGCACCACACAGATCCCCATTCAAAAGCCTGATACAAGCAAGAAAAAAGGTTACCAACAAGGCCCGCACCAGTGGTTGAGCCTAGGAGCCGACAGATCCTGAATCCGGCCCTGACTAAGTGCTAAGATTACTAAAACTGGCATTATTTCTGGTATACAGATAATTTTCCGAGTAATCATCTGGCAATTTCCAAGAAATTACCCGGTTTTTGGATATTTGAAGCTTGCGCGGGGATTTTGTGGGGATTACTACAGAATAACCGGGAAAATAGGGGATTTTAAAGGTAGTTTGCGGGTGAAATAGCAAACCCAGTCTGGCAACACTGAAGGTAGAACGCAAAGGTTTCAAAAAAGAAGAAGATCGAGAAAGACTGCAGGGCTGCACACCCCCCGCGCAAAACGAAAATACTCTCCAACGGTAGTTGTTTTGGAATTTGCAAATATTGAAAACAAAAACGAGTACATCGACAGACAGCGTCACACTATTACCCATTAATTAAACATTTTTTGAGTCCAAGGGGGGGGCGCGTTCCCCGCGCCCCTGGCTGGATCCGCCACTGAGTGCAATCTGAGTGATCTGCACTGAGTGAATATATGTAAAGTTTTGAACGTGCACTTCTTAATCTGCCACCATTTCAGAGGGTTACCGAGTGCTCGTATACTGCGATATTAAACTATAAAGCTAATTTGAATCAAGTATGGATAGCTGCAAGGTTTTGACCTCCTTCCTCCATGGGTGCTAACTATTTAATTACCCAGTTGTCCTGTTGCTCGAATCCAATCAAGTTTTTACCCAACGAAAAGTTACTTTAGTCGTAAACAAACATAACATAACATCTGATATTAAAACTGATGATACCAACGTACTTCCAACAAACACGTAGTTTAGACTTCCACCGTTGGATAGCTCCACTGTTCCAAAATTTCATCCCTTAACATTACTTAAGTTGATTTTTCTTAAAATTCTGAGTCGTATTGGCAAATCTACGTAAAAATAAATTTAATTTGACACCTCAAACGTTTAAATCCGTCCAGCTGTTATCGAGTTATGACTGTGAAGAAAAACCCCCTAGCGTATTAATACATAGGATGATTATTTTTTTACAAAATTTGTATCTCCTGTAAATGTTTTAAAATTAAATACAACTTTACCTACATTTTAGAAAAATATCTGTTACGAAAACCCTATTTACAAACTACTCTATTATCAACAAACAACACAGAAGTTACATTATGAAAATTCCTGGAAGAAGATGCTAAGCTATAACGTTAGACAGGAAACTCCAGAGGCATCAATTCCTGACGGTAACAATGCACAGTACAAATTGGCCGACCGGCGATGTCGTTGTTATGGCTCACATCCGTCACCCGGCGTGACGTCATCCGGCATCCTTATCTAATGGGGAGGGGCTCAGACACTGTGCTGTTCAAATTTATATACATATGTCCCTTAACACGATAACTCTCGTATAAAAGATCAGAATTTTAGAAATTTGGTACAAATGTGTGAAGGACCATTTATTTGAACGAGTTCGAAAACCAGACTTATCGCACCATCCAAAAGGTTTTTTTTTTGTAGGGTCAAATTTTAACTCTTGCCATTGAATTTGGCTTAGAAACAAAATAATTGGTATTTTAATCATTGATCTACGTCAATTGGTTACTGAGATATTGAAAGTGCTAAACACAGTACGTTGTCTTATGTTATTCTTAAGGAGAATAGGAAAAATTTTATATCTCACTTATTTATGAACATAAACTGACAAAACTTGGTATATGGCTTCACGTAGATGAGTTCTATTGATATTTGCATAAAAACCCGTTATTTTGTGTTCCTTGTTGCAGCAAACCTGTGTGCTCACCCCAATGTTATTCTTATGGAAAATAATTAATATTTTAAATTTCGCTTATTTGTGAATATATTTCTATCCATCCTGGTAAGTGGATTAATGGGTTATTAAGACATATATATTAATTGGAATTTCGCTGAGTACGCAGGTTTGCTGTAACAGGGGTATTAACATTATATTAATTCTATTGCAGTCATATCAAGTGGTTGAACGATTAATCCCTAACTTTAATTAATAATGCAAACTTTACCAGATGGCTTATAATATTCTGGTTTCTCTAGTTGTTTCCCTTTAATATTTGTTTTCACATATAGGTATTTATTTCCTCAAGTTAGCCAGACTGTTCATATAAATGTCCGAAGAGAAATGCTGTGTTTAGTGCAATGACACTCTTGGCCAGAAGTGGGATATCGTTTTGGTTTCAGGAGGTCATCAAATTGATCCCACGTTGAAGTTGACTAGGATAAAACTATATAAATAGATATAAGTTAGTGTATTTCATTAGTCACATTCCTGTAGAATATATTTATTTTATTTAAACATTAAAATGGTTGTTAAATTTTGTGAGTTATTTTTTCTGCCAATTAACTTTATTTCAGTTAGGGGTTTAAAATTATATGCTAGTAATAAAAGCTGTAAATTAAATATCCATTTTAAATCGTTGTTGGTTTAAATAAATTTGAAGTTAAGTAAAAGTATATTTGTATATCAGCATTTTAATGATGTATTTTACTTTTCTAAAAAATAAACAATAAATAATTGCACAAAACATAACAATTTAAAACTATAGAAATGATATAAGTTGATAGTATTGATAGATGAATTCAACAACGACAGCTCCTCTTGATTATTCTTTTGTCTATAACGTTTCCTGCAATCAAAAAAGAAACGAAGAGATATTGCTCGAGGATATAATTGGTCTACATACATACATACATACATACATACATACATATATATATTTTGTTCACTTGAGTTCACAAATAGTGCTACTAATAATGCTATTAGATTGAAAACAAAACTTCCAGAGTACCTGTATATTTTATTGCGCTCTGAAGTTAATTTTCCAATATCTTTGATTTTCCAGTTATACAACAAAAAGCCTTAATATTTTAAATTTTACACTTTGTATTTGCAAATTTTGTATTAGTGTTGCTCGTAAATAAGTTATTAAAACCCGTATTCTTAGTCCAATTAAGACGAACTCCATTACCATTCCAGTCCATTTTGGCTTGGCACTGTGTAACGTCTTAAAGGAGTGCGATTCTTTCAATAACTTTTTCAGTTAGAAATAAAGGAGTAATGAATTTGATTTTATGTGCACTCGTATATTAAACTCAGTGTGGGTTTCAACAAATATACACTGTTCAAAAATTGCATCAGGAACGTCCAAGGACTACCAGTCTAAGGTGTATACCAGTTTTAAGGCTGATATTGCGTACAGCAAACTTTAAACTTTTTAAACTTTTTTTTAAAGTTAGTTAAAGTTTACTGAAAGTCTACAGTTAATCTTTTCATGTAACTATTTTGCATATTTTAACGTATATGTATGTAATTATATACGTTGCCCATAAATAGGAACAGTTTTATCACCTTTATAAACGATATTTTAATTTACTTGGCATAAGCCTATCCAGTGACGGTAAAAACCACAAATAATTTTGCACTGATTGTTTTTGGGGGTTTAAATGTTATAGTGGAATATGAAAAACTTACTATTACAAATTTAGAAAGACTGTTTTGATAAAACTGGTAACCCGAATGTATTTTAATGCCACAAAATCTTGAATGTCATATTTCATAGCGATCATATATATGCTTAGCAATCTGAATTATGCTTAATATGCTGGGGAATTCAGCTTAGCTGGGGAAGAGCCCACGTTGAGGCCATTTCCAGGAAATTTCTAAGTGATCAGTTGTGTTTCAATAAGTTTATTTTTAATTAAGGTTTTATATTTCTCTATATTAAATAAACCAATATGTTTGGAGGAAGAGTCAGTTAAAGGAAAAGCACCACTTAGCAGACGCCACTTGATCACTTTAGAAGATCACTTAGTTTATTACGTCATCTAGTAAACTTCTTTTCTGTTTCAGGTAATATATTTGTTTAGTCAGGAGAGTAATAATCCGATTTGTAAAGGGCTGAAATTAATTTATTAATATTGCTAAAAGGACGTCTACCTCGGGATCGTTTATTTTGCACAGCGTGGTTTAGTTGTTTAATATTTAAATTGCGTTACACGAGTTAAAAACCAGGCTGTCACAAGACTAGTTTTAGTTTTAAAATTGGGCTTATGGACAACCTGGTTCATCAATCGTGCAATGCACTGTATACGAATTGTGGCTATGGGTTGTCAATGATTTCAGCCTGGATGTTGCTGAAACAAATTTGCACTATTAATTATGATAATATCTTTATTGTGATAAAATACAGTAAACCATACTGTACACATTTATAAATATACAATTAAGGATATTGTTAAGCATTTATTTGTAATATCGTAATCCTATATTAGTAAAATTACAGATAGACTAGTTTATATTTTATAGCTATAAGTTTTATAATCTGAGTCATGCTTGAGAGAACAATTTTCAATATCAGTGGGGAAGGCCAACGTTGAGTGAATTTCCGGCTGCTGTGATGTTTATATTTAGAGTTTGATGAGAAATTTAGAGCAGAAGCGTGCACATAGGGTCACTCAAACTTCGATGACATTATGTGCGGTTTGTAGCACGGATTGATAATGACAAACTAGTTGTTATTTTACTTACGTCGTCAATCCAAGTTTGAGGTTCAAGAGGTTAGCCGAGATAGTGACACCGCAGTTCTGAGCCGGATCCCTTACCCGTGCGCACGAGGTTTTATAATAGTATTTGTGATAGTCGTGAATATGCTCTTAATGTGTGTAATTATTCGTTTTTTATCAACATGACGCAGTTTGCTACTAGACCTACGCAACGCATATTTCATGAGTAATCTAGTGTATAGTGTATGGATGCTGATGATGGCTTAGCGCCGAAACGCGTTCATCACAAACAAACTTGAAGACGTAAGTAAAATAACAACTAGTTTGATGACACACCTCTTTACAGTGAAACATTATTTTTTGTTAAGGACAGAAACAACTATTTACATGACTAAGAATCCTTGTTAAGTCAGTTCTTTTCCATTGTAACGACAATGCAGTTTAATTGTACATAAGTAGTGTTTGTTTTTAACTTGGAACATTTAATACATTTAATAACTTGGAAAATAAATCACGACCTTTGATATAGGCGTTGACTTTATATTTTAGAAAAATACAAATGCCGTTTAAAAATACTACATTAAACTATTCAGTGTATTTTCCATAGAGTGATCTAAAGTGATCAATTCTTTGTTCCACCGAGACATTTAACCCCTTAATACAAGTCACTATATTATAAACGTTTTAATATCTAAGTGGTCATTTGTGATTGCATAAGTTAATGTTGAAAAATAAATTCTAAATGTTTTTATATAAATGTAACTATATAATTTTAAACGAGACAAATCAAATAAAGCGTACCACTTAGCAGATGTCACTCACTTTAGAAGTCTCCCCAGTAAACTACGTCATCTTGGTAAACATCGTGTCTGCTTTTAGAGGAAATCTTTGTTAAGTCGGGCGATTTGTCATAACATATGTAAAGATCTCAGATCCGCTTACTCTTCCTAGCTCAAGAGTACACAAATATAGGCTATTTACTAGTTTTAAAACATATTGGTAACTGTCAAGTAACTCCATTAATATGGCCAATGATTGTTAGTAACTTAATCATGACTTTTCAAAAACCATATTAGTAAATCGTATTTTATTTATAATTATATTACATTCAGTAGAAGTGATTATTATTATTAAGACTATAACTTGCATTACTATCAGGAAAATAAACACTATGGCTATATAGTGATTTAAGTGTTTCACATAACTTAAGTAAACATACGAATGAATAGGATATTTCTAAAACTATTAAGTAAATTTAGAAAGAAAATATCTTGTTGCAAGTGTAGGGATGGTAAATATAACAAATAGTTTGTAATCAGTAATATATATTGCCAAATATATGAGCTTTCAGACATTCTATAACATATTTTGTTTAATCTTAACATGTAGTTTTTAATTGCAATTTGTATAAAAATGACCATGGAATTGAAGATCTGATACTCTATCTAACTCTGGTTAACAAATTATGCTATTAGTTATATATTAAGGTTTATCCATGAGAATGGAGAGAAGGTATAATTAGTTTTCCCTTTTTACCATAGGTCATATACAACGGATTTTTAACATAATTTTATAGTTTCCTTTCATATAAATGCGATTAAAGAAGCTAACTAATCCGTAAATTTGTATTGTTTAAAATCTAATCGCTAAATGAATCTAATAGTAAGTATGAGAACTATTTTAAATTTAAATAATAACCTTCCTAAACAAGGTTGAAACCACTAATTATTTTTTCCATTTCGATCAGTTAGATGTTAACGAAAGCATAACTGTCGGATGTCGGACCCTCATCACACGAGTTGACAGCAAGAAGTGAGAGATTACTAAACCCGTGTTTTGGTAGAAATGTGCTGTAATCATAAGGTAAAATTCACTTCCGGTTGAAGAGGTTTTGATTTGAATTAGATTCATTATCAATAAATAAGTATTATTAACAGTATTAGGATGATTTTAACTATTTATCAAAGTGGGGTTCTATTTCTTTATTACTGGGGTATAATTTACAACAGTTTTTTGATTTAACACTGAAAAACTATTTAATCTTAAAAATCTAGAGGTAGGATGTGGTAAAATGATAGAAAATTCTAAGTAAAATGATGACTATTGATAATTAACCTTAAAAATAAGAAAGACTCGTAATATACTACTTACAGTTGCTAGCTGTGCTTTTATAATGTTTGTCAAAGACTTTTTTCTACAGTAAATCTAAGAATGTTTGGTATGTAAATTCTTTATGATTATTTGCCTACTTGTAAATTAAATAATGTTATTAAAGCAACTGATTGAGTTATTATTTTAGCAAATCGGCCCAAATAGAAATTAATTATTCTAGTTATTTTAATTTCTCTCAATAGAAAAAACCACTAATACATTCCTAATGATGATATATCCAGTATTGTTATTCTGGTTTTCAATCCTTCAGTTTTTAAATTTTGCAACACACCACGGTTTTATACAATTTAAATCAAGCCAATGCCACACTGTCGGTTCATAGCTCAGACCCACGGCGGCTCTCGCACATGTTGTTGTATATGTACCGTATATACGGCCCCAGGTTGGCAATTAATCTGCCCCCAGCCCCGTAACTAAAAGCACGTAGACGGCTAACCTACAAACACTGCAGCTTTATTGTGATGCAGTAACGTTTAATACATGCATTTTTATTTTTATTAATGTAATTTATTTTTCTGCTAATACTTCTAAAAAGTAAATCAAAGTTAGTATTCATATTGTAAAATAATCTTTATGTAACTAAATTAGTGCGATACCAAAGCTGTAGGATTACTTTATACAGTAGCTTATATTTATGTATACAAATACCCCCGTAGCAGCAAACCTGCGTACTCAGCGAATTTCCAATGCATATATATATGTATCTTAATACCACATAAAACCAAATACCAAGTTTCTTCAATATCTACTATATATTTGTCAAATCCACTGACTCACTCACTCACTCACGTATCATCGCACAGCCTAAACTACTAGACCTAGATCTTTGAAATTTTGCATGGACGTTCCTTTTAGGGTGTAGGCACCCACTAAGAACAGGTTTTACAAAATTCAAAATTTTAGGGTTGTTTTCGGGGGGTTGAAGCTTTAGGAAAAATAGGACTGTACTTCCTGTACACTATCGCCTCTAGCGCCTAAACAAGAGAACCTACCTTCAATCTGATTGAAAAACGTTAGTGTGGAAATAAATTTTAAACATTTTTTCTCATATACTTTTTTTGTCTATCTCTTATGGTTTCCGAGTTATTTAGCAAAACGTGCCAACGTGAGCGTGCGGCGGCGGCCGGAATTGAAAACAGTGTCGATAATGTAGTCCATATAAGTTTAATCGCTGTCCACATTGCAGTGTGCAGACTTTTAGCTATTAAAATTAAATTAATTGCTAATTTTGATATTATTTGCTGACAAAAAATCTCTGTGTTTGGTCATAATTTGATTCATAACTAAAAATATACTTTTAATTCGTTTTGAAAAGTAAAATTTGTAATATTTATGTTTAGTTCTCACCAGCGAGTAAATTACAACAATCATACATATTTGCTCAAGGATTGACGCACATTATTGGCTCTTTTCCCTCATCTAGCGTTTGTCTGTGCGTTTGTTTGTAGCGCTTTAAACCCTCATAGGGTTAATATTATACCTGGTGATGGCGCCAAGTAGTGATGCGCGATTGCGAGAGGTTAAAACAATCGAAATGTTCCTTCTCGAGAGGTTCCGCTTATCGATTGTTTCGATTGCTTAGCGAGAGGTTTGTACAATCGAGATGTTTTCTCTCGATTGTTGCATTCGTTAAGCAAAATCGTCTGATGCCGGCGCGCGGCGAGAGGATAAACCCGTTATAGATGTGGATCTCATTTTTATCAGGCACTAAAAACATTTTTTGCAAATAAGCCACCCGTAATTAGTTGTGTTTAGATATTCCTTTATTATTTCACCCCACGTCAACATAAACATCTATTCACTAAGTATTTTCAGGCCTCACAAATGTACATAAAAAAGTACAAATTAAATGGATTAATTTTGAATAATAGTTTCAATTTATTAAACAGCTGCTGTTTTCTTTTGGCTCAATTTTTAATTATTGTCTCATATTTGTTTTTATGTATCTTTATTATTAAACTCTATTTAGGAGAAAATTACCAAAAAATTGTTTAATGTTGTAAAATATAGGCTCTTTATACTGGCTTTATTGGGAGATCAATTTCAATAGGCAATGTTTTCCTTACATCCTATGTCGTGTGTAAACAAATTAATTTTATTATTATTAAGTTTAAATAAATTAAAGATTCGATTAAAAATTTGTTTTTATTTGATTTTAATCGTGTGTTATAATGTTAGCAACGTCTTATATTTTATTTCTACATAATAAACCTAAAAACATCTTTCATTTACGATTTTCTAAATAATAAACAAATGTTGAAATGAGAGTATATTGTATAAAGCGTGGGAAAGGAGCATAATTATACTGCTGCCTAAAACGTTCACAAACTCTTTGAGCATTAAAAGTATAAGTATGCTTGTCTATATTTAATAATGATCAACATTTGTTTCTACTCTCCATTAATAATTTAACGTATTAGATGTTATTTATTTAATTTTTTAATTTTCACGTATTTGAATGCATCGTTTTATTAAATAACTCCCAAATGTAGCAATTTGTTAAAACATCTCGGTAGAGATGTCGATTGTTCCATACACAAATATAACAGAAAATAGAATGCAAAAATCTCTTTAAAAATAATTACAGTATATTGATCGACGACATATTTAGTTTAAATAAATCTCGCTAACAATTTCGATTGCCCAGTACGAGAATAGCTGTCTCATCTAAACGAAACATTCCGCTAAAAAACATCTCGGTAAGAACCTCTAGTTGCCACGTCTAAACGAAACATTTCGCTAACAACATCTCGGCAAGGACATCTCGCTGCCGCGTCTAAACGAAACATTTCGCTAACAACATCTCGGCACGGAGCTCTCGTTGCCGCGTCTAAACGAAACGTCTCGGTAAGAACATCTCGGTAAGAACATCTCGGTAAGGACCTCTCGTTAAGGGAACCACAATCGAAACGTCTCGAGAGGTTCAAACAATCGAAACGTTTCGATTGTAACATCTCGCAATCGCGCATCACTAGCGCCAAGGCTAAACTGTATTCATACCCCGAATTCCTCTTATTCCATCAGACTACCCTTTTCAGTTTAAACGTCTGCAATTCCCTGTGAGGGTCTGTTATGCTATGACAATCAACAAGGCTCAGTGGCAGAGTTTGAAAGTAGCTGGTGTGGATCTGAGAAGTGATTGTTTCGCTCATGGACAACTGTGTGTGGCATGTTCAAGGGTGAGCTCTCCTGGCAGCTTGGTTATTTTGAACCAGAAAGAAGAACAAAGAATGTAGTGTACAGAGAGGTTCTTAGCACCTAAGAGCTTTTTCTGTCGAGCACAAGCCCTGTACAGTACTGAAAGATAGTTTTGATTGCATGTAAATAGAGTGTGAATAATCTGTAAATATCTGCTAAAATGTTTTAAGTTAATGAGGCAAGGGTGCCTGAAAAAAAACTTTCTATGGGAAACGAACATCGTTACCAGCACACCGGTTTCTTGGGAATTTCGTTTCCTGAAATATATATAGTGATAATGAAAAATGAATGTGCTATGTAAGTACCACAAATCGTCCGTTGCAAAGCACGGGTACACAGCTAGTACAGTCATAAATAAACGATTTATGACGTTTTAATTGTTCTCCATAAGAATAACATGGCGGCTGAGTATGCAGGTTTGCCGAAGCAAGGAACACAAAAAATGGGGTTTTATACAAATATTAATACAACTCAAGTATGTAAAGCCACATACCAAATTTTATTAGATTATGTTCATAATTAAGGGAGATAACACGTTACTTATTCCCCATAAGGATAACATGGGGCTGAGTACGGAGGTTTGCTGCTACGGGAACTATAGACAAAAAAGTTTTTTAGTACAAATATAAATAAACTACAACGATATGAATCAATACACCAAGTTTCATCAGGATAAGTTGATACGCGAGGTATACAATTTTTCTTATTCTCCATAACAATAACATTGGACAACGTACTGTGTTCAGCACTTTCAATATCTCTATAACCAATTGACGTAGAGCAATGATCAAAACACCAAATTGTGCGTATTCTTAAGAGTCTTCATCGCCGGAAGTTGCCGGACGCCATCTTGGTGTTTTGTTCCATAAGGCCAATGTTAACTTTGTGCCCCCATTACTCCTCAACTGATCGTCACAAACAATTAATTTTGGTGTCAAATTAAAGGTTTCCTCGTCCTCTAGGGAAATACAATAGTCGAATTTGGATTTTGTTACAAATTAATGAGAACATGTACAGTGTTTCAGTTCAAAATTAAACTATTTATTATGCGACTATAGTACCCAAATTAAAAAATTCGATATTGTATTTCCCTAGAGGACGACGAAACCTTTAATTTGACACCAAAATGAATTGTATGTCACGATCAGGTGAGGAGTAATGGAGGCACAAAGTTAACATTGGCCTTATGGAGCAAAACTCCAAGAAAGCGTCTAGCAACTTCCGGTGATGAAGACTCTTAAGCTGTTTCCAATAAAAAAAAAACTAAAATTTGGCTTTTTCAAAAATTATATGTAAACGCAAAAACCCATTATTGGGGTACAAACCCCCCCCCCCCCCAAATACCTTGTCGGATAGGTCGATCTGCCTGGTTTTCGAACTTAAAGTCATAAATAAATGCTGCTTTACATGTTCATACCAAAATTCTTCAAATTCGGATAATTTTTACAAGAGTTATCGTGCTCACGGATATATATACGGTTTTGAATGAATGGTGTTTTTGGCATCTGGGGACCTCAAAACGAAAAGTTATCATGGTCCTGGACCTAGGTCTTACCATGACGTCTATGGTAATAGCTTCTTCCCTATAGGGGAAATTCGCTAATATTATCTTCACCAACTACACTATCTAAAAAAAGTTTTAGGTATAAAATGAACTCATGGCTATGCTATTTTGTGTTTAATCCAACCCAAATAATTTTAAAAGAAGGTAAAGTTTTCAGTTTTGGGTCCCATCTCCATCAACGACGAGTTTCAGATAAGCGCGTCGCGACGCGGAGGCGCCACCAGCCCTGTCATAAATAACTAGCGTCGTTTGATCGTTTCTTTCCGCGTCCAAACGATTTGAAATGCATGTCACTTTAGAATGTAAAGTATAGTGGAAGTGTCTGATATACTTTTACCTGTGATTCATTACGTGTTTCATTATATTACATAGTAAGAAATCCACTTTGGACTATTTGTCTTAAAATAAACGATTATAAAAAGTAGGCTAATAAAAACTAGTACCCGGTAAAGTAATAAATAAAAATTGACACAGAATAAATTGAATAATTAATTTGAAATAGGCAGTTGTTTACAAATTGTAAAAATAAAATTATGCATTCTAAAAATAAGTTAAAATTATATACGAATCACTCAATTTCACTAGCTTACAAACAAAGAACATTCAAATTAAAATCTTGAATGAAGACTATATAAGATATGGTTGAAATAAAATAAAACTGTACCTGAACCATAATTATAACAGTTCATCTGCTTTATTATAGACCTGCTTTAACAAACCTGTTCCATACAATTTTGAGTTTAAAAAAAATATCTTTAACGGAAAACATATTCACCACCTACTCTATTTTAAACAACAAAACACATCTTGTACGTCATGAATATTCCTGGAAGACGATGCAAAGTTAGGGCGTTAGACAGGAAAATCCAGAGGGACCAAATCCTGACGGTAACAATGCAGAGCACAAATTGGCCAACCGGCACCTGTCGTTGTTATGGCTCACATCCGTCACCCGGCGTGACGTCATCCGGCGTCCTTATCTGATGGGGAGGGGGTGGACCACTGTGCTGATAACATTGGGTGGGGGATAAATGTTTAAGATTTCAAAGTCAAAAAAGGGTTTGAAGAAATACATACTTTTATTTTACTAATAATTTTGATTAAATTTACATGGGATATAGGATACTGTATGCAGTTATACCCACGAATACAATATAATAGTTATATTACATTGCAGCTCTTTGCCAACTATCACTCTTTGCCAACTATTTCACAATTTACTTCTTAAATTAGTCTCATAGTAACAACTTCTAATGTTGCAATGAATCTACCTTCCAAAGTACTATACATGTTTAATAGCAAGTTATTTAATGATATTTAAATCATAATACTGTAAAAAATTATATTTAAGTAGTAAAGTTTTGAAATAAACAAGAATAATTGTGTATTAAAAACCTAAACTGTGTCCCTCGCAAAACTCACACTTTAATACCTTTTTCTGTACTTTCTTTCATTGTAACCAGTTTACAATATGTTGTTACAGACAAATACTTAATCGAGTATCATATATGCCGATAAATAAATCTACATAGAAGAAGAGGAATATAACTTTACATTGTTAACTTTGAAAAACAGGTTGACTCCTAAGATATAGCTGACAAAATAACTAAAAGAATAAAAATAAATAGTAGAGTAAAATGAAGTATTTGGACAAAATAACTCCGATTAAATTCTTGGTTCAGGTACAACAGTTTTCTTCTCATAAATAAATCTTATTTTATTCTCTTTATTTCTAAGATGAACCAATATTAAAATATATTGAAAGTAACGGGTGTTACAAAATTAACCTCTAAAATTGTAACTTAAATCATTCAGAACGGTATAGTATTGATACTTTGTTGATGGACTTCTATCGTTGTTACGTAAACACATCCATATTTTTAGTACGAGTAACTCTAGAATCATGAAATCAGATTTCGCAAATATCCTTTAAATCAAGATAAACCCATTAATTTCTAATCATTTGTTACATTGTGTTAAAGTTAGTCCCACACATTTTTACGATGCTTTAGTTCTGAAGTCTTTCAATATTAAAAAGGTACTTACTTTGCATACATTCAATATACTTACAAACCGTAAAAGTAATTGAGAGTAACGATACTGCACTTGCATAACTGACAACACGATTAGCGATCAAAGACAGTTTGTATGATCGTAACTTATACATCTAGAGAATACGACGAAAAATAATTTTGTTGAGATAGTAACTCTGCAGAACAGTGATGGCAGAAGGACATGAAGTAATGTTTGCATTCCGAGAAACATTTTGTCTTCAAATAAGTAAATTTCGTTCGCTGTGTTGGTTATTTATTTATAGTGATTGTTTCACACGAAAGAGCACGATATATTCAGAACACTCTATCGCATCATGTGGTTACGCAGATTCTATGCGGACTTTTTATCTGTCCAACACCAAAGCTGGGGGTATTGATAACAAAATCTCATGCATCATATGACATAACAACGTGATGTGATAATCGTGTCTCCTTTGGGTATAACAAAATGTTGAAATTCCTTTGAGGTAAACCCTCTAGTAATATGTTTATTGAAAGTATTTTCTGGATTTACTTCTTAATCATTCGATCATCAACCAAGAAAGCTCTCTAGGAAAGTGCAGCACAACCGATGAAGCTCTCCTGGGCTTACCGTTTGGTACAGCACAACCGATGAAGCTCTCCTGGGCTTACCGTTCGGTACAGTACAGCACAACCGATGAAGCTCTCTAGGCTTACCGCACAGTGCAGCACAACCGAGGAAGCTCTTCAGACTTACCGCACGGTGCAGCACAACCGAGGAAGCTCTCCTGGGCTTACCGTTCGGTACAGTACAGCACAACCGATGAAGCTCTCTAGGCTTACCGCACAGTGCAGCACAACCGATGAAGCTCTCCTGGCTTACCGCACAGTGCAGCACAACCGAGGAAGCTCTACAGACTTACCGCACAGTGCAGAACAACTGAGGAAGCTCTACAGGCTTACCGCACAGTGCAGCACAACCGAGGAAGCTCTACAGACTTACCGCACAGTGAAGCACAACCGAGGAAGCTCTCCTGGGCTTACCGTTCGGTACAGCACAACCGATGAAGCTCTCTAGGCTTACCGCACAGTGCAGCACAACCGAGGAAACTCTTCAGACTTACCGCACGGTGCAGCACAACCGAGCAAGCTCTCCTGGGCTTACCGTTTGGTACAGCACAACCGATGAAGCTCTCCTGGGCTTACCGTTCGGTACAGTACAGCACAACCGATGAAGCTCTCTAGGCTTACCGCACAGTGCAGCACAACCGAGGAAGCTCTTCAGACTTACCGCACGGTGCAGCACAACCGAGGAAGCTCTCCTGGGCTTACCGTTCGGTACAGTACAGCACAACCGATGAAGCTCTCTAGGCTTACCGCACAGTGCAGCACAACCGAGGAAGCTCTACAGACTTACCGCACAGTGCAGCACAACCGAGGAAGCTCTACAGACTTACCGCACAGTGCAGCACAACCGAGGAAGCTCTACAGACTTACCGCACAGTGCAGCACATCCGAGGAAGCTCTACAGGCTTACCGCACAGTGAAGCACAACCGAGGAAGCTCTACAGACTTACCGCACAGTGCAGCACAACCGAGGAAGCTCTCCTGGGCTTACCGTTCGGTACAGTACAGCACAACCGATGAAGCTCTCTAGGCTTACCGCACAGTGCAGCACAACCGATGAAGCTCTCCTGGCTTACCGCACAGTGCAGCACAACCGAGGAAGCTCTACAGACTTACCGCACAGTGCAGAACAACTGAGGAAGCTCTACAGGCTTACCGCACAGTGCAGCACAACCGAGGAAGCTCTACAGACTTACCGCACAGTGAAGCACAACCGAGGAAGCTCTCCTGGGCTTACCGTTCGGTACAGCACAACCGATGAAGCTCTCTAGGCTTACCGCACAGTGCAGCACAACCGAGGAAACTCTTCAGACTTACCGCACGGTGCAGCACAACCGAGGAAGCTCTCCTGGGCTTACCGTTCGGTACAGTACAGCACAACCGATGAAGCTCTCTAGGCTTACCGCACAGTGCAGCACAACCGAGGAAGCTCTACAGACTTACCGCACAGTGCAGCACAACCGAGGAAGCTCTACAGACTTACCGCACAGTGCAGCACAACCGAGGAAGCTCTACAGACTTACCGCACAGTGCAGCACATCCGAGGAAGCTCTACAGGCTTACCGCACAGTGAAGCACAACCGAGGAAGCTCTACAGACTTACCGCACAGTGCAGCACAACCGAGGAAGCTCTCCTGGGCTTACCGTTCGGTACAGCCAACCGATGAAGCTCTCTAGGCTTACCGCACAGTGCAGCACAACCGAGGAAGCTCTCCTGGGCTTACCGTTCGGTAGAGCACAACCGATGAAGCTCTCTAGGCTTACCGCACAGTGCAGCACAACCGAGGAAGCTCTCCTGGGCTTACCGCTCGGTACAGCACAACCGATGAAGCTCTCTAGGCTTACCGCACAGTGCAGCACAACCGAGGAACCTCTCCTGGGCTTACCGTTCGGTACAGCACAAACGATGAAGCTCTTCAGAATTACCATACAGTGCAGCACAACCAAGGAAGCTCTTCAGACTTACGGTACGATGTAGCACAACCAAGGATGCTCTCCTGGTTTATCGTACAGTGTAGCGAACCAAGGAAGCTCTTCAGACTTACCGTACGGTGTAGCACAACCAAGGATGCTCTCCTGGTTTATCGTACAGTGCAGCGAACCAAGGAAGCTCTTCAGACTTACCGTATGGTGCAGCACAACTAAGGAAGATCTCTAAGCTAACCGCACAGTGCAGCACAACCGAGGAAGCTCTCCTGGCTTACCGTACAGTGCTGCGCAACCGATTAAGCTTTCTAGGCTTACCGCACAGTGCAGCACAACCAAGGAAGCTCTTCAGACTTACCGTACGGTGTAGCACAAACAAGGATGCTCTCCTGGTTTATCGTACAGTGCAGCGAACCAAGGAAGCTCTTCAGACTTACCGTATGGTGCAGCAAAACCAAGGAAGATCTCTAAGCTAACCACACAGTGCAGCACAACCGAGGAAGCTCTCCTGGCTTACCGTACGGTGCTGCGAAACCGATTAAGCTTTCTAGGCTTACCGCACAGTACAGCACAACCGAGGAAGCTCTCCTGGCTTACCGTACAGTGCAGGCCAACCGATTAAGGTCTTCAGACTTACCGCACAGTGCAGCACAACCAAGGATGCTCTCCTGGTTTATCGTACGGTGCAGCGAACCAAGGAAGCTCTTCAGACTTACCGTATGGTGCTGCACAACCAAGGAAGATCTCTAAGCTAACCGCACAGCGCAGCACAACCGAGGAAGCTCTCCTGGCTTACCGTACAGTGCAGCGCAACCGATTAAGCTCTTCAGACTTACCGCACAGTACAGCACAACCGAGGAAGCTCTCCTGGCTTACCGCACAGTGTAGCGCAACCGATTAAGCTCTTTAGACCTACCGCACAGTACAGCACAACCGATTAAGCTCTTCAGACTTACCGCACAGTACAGCACAACCGAGGAAGCTCTTCAGACTTACCGAACAGTACAGCACAACCGATGAAGCTCTTCAGACTTCCTGTACATTACAGCACAACCGAGGAAGCCCTCCTGGATTACCGTACAGTGCAGCGCAACCAATTAAGCTCTTCAGAATTACCGCACAGTGCAGCACAACCGAGGAAGCTCTCCTGGCTTACCGTACAGTGCAGCGCAACCGATTAAGCTCTTCAGACCTACCGCACAGTACAGCACAACCGATTAACCTCTTCAGACTTACCGCACAGTAGAGCACAACCGAGGAAGCTCTTCAGACTTACCGCACAGTACAGCACAACCGAGGAAGCCCTCCTGGATTACCGTACAGTGCAGCGCAACCGAGTAAGCTCTTCAGACTTACCGCACAGTACAGCACAACCGAGGAAGCTCTCCTGGCTAGCCGTACAGTGCAGCGCAACCAATTAAGCTCTTCAGACTTACCGCACAGTGTAGCACAACCGACGAAGCTCTCCTGGCTTACCGTACAGTGCAGCGCAACCGATTAAGCTCTTCAGACTTACCGCACAGTACAGCACAACCGAGGAAGCTCTCCTGGCTAACCGTACAGTGCAGCGCAACCTATTAAGCTCTTCAGACTTACCGCACAGTACAGCACAACCGAGGAATCTCTCCTGGATTGCCGTACAGTGCAGCGCAACCGATTAAGCTCTTCAGACTTACCGCACAGTGCAGCACAACCGAGGAAGCTCTTCAGACTTACCGCACAGTGCAGCACAACCGAGGAAGCTCTCCTGGGCTTACCGTTCGGTACAGCCAACCGATGAAGCTCTCTAGGCTTACCGCACAGTGCAGCACAACCGAGAAAGCTCTCCTGGGCTTACCGTTCGGTAGAGCACAACCGATGAAGCTCTCTAGGCTTACCGCACAGTGCAGCACAACCGAGGAAGCTCTCCTGGGCTTACCGCTCGGTACAGCACAACCGATGAAGCTCTCTAGGCTTACCGCACAGTGCAGCACAACCGAGGAACCTCTCCTGGGCTTACCGTTCGGTACAGCACAAACGATGAAGCTCTTCAGAATTACCATACAGTGCAGCACAACCAAGGAAGCTCTTCAGACTTACGGTACGATGTAGCACAACCAAGGATGCTTTCCTGGTTTATCGTACAGTGTAGCGAACCAAGGAAGCTCTTCAGACTTACCGTACGGTGTAGCACAACCAAGGATGCTCTCCTGGTTTATCGTACAGTGCAGCGAACCAAGGAAGCTCTTCAGACTTACCGTATGGTGCAGCACAACTAAGGAAGATCTCTAAGCTAACCGCACAGTGCAGCACAACCGAGGAAGCTCTCCTGGCTTACCGTACAGTGCTGCGCAACCGATTAAGCTTTCTAGGCTTACCGCACAGTGCAGCACAACCAAGGAAGCTCTTCAGACTTACCGTACGGTGTAGCACAAACAAGGATGCTCTCCTGGTTTATCGTACAGTGCAGCGAACCAAGGAAGCTCTTCAGACTTACCGTATGGTGCAGCAAAACCAAGGAAGATCTCTAAGCTAACCACACAGTGCAGCACAACCGAGGAAGCTCTCCTGGCTTACCGTACGGTGCTGCGAAACCGATTAAGCTTTCTAGGCTTACCGCACAGTACAGCACAACCGAGGAAGCTCTCCTGGCTTACCGTACAGTGCAGGCCAACCGATCAAGGTCTTCAGACTTACCGCACAGTGCAGCACAACCAAGGATGCTCTCCTGGTTTATCGTACGGTGCAGCGAACCAAGGAAGCTCTTCAGACGTACCGTATGGTGCAGCACAACCAAGGAAGATCTCTAAGCTAACCGCACAGTGCAGCACAACCGAGGAAGCTCTCCTGGCTTACCGTACAGTGCAGCGCAACCGATTAAGCTCTTCAGACTTACCGCACAGTACAGCACAACCGAGGAAGCTCTCCTGGCTTACCGCACAGTGTAGCGCAACCGATTAAGCTCTTTAGACCTACCGCACAGTACAGCACAACCGATTAAGCTCTTCAGACTTACCGCACAGTACAGCACAACCGAGGAAGCTCTTCAGACTTACCGCACAGTACAGCACAACCGATGAAGCTCTTCAGACTTCCTGTACATTACAGCACAACCGAGGAAGCCCTCCTGGATTACCGTACAGTGCAGCGCAACCAATTAAGCTCTTCAGACTTACCGCACAGTGCAGCACAACCGAGGAAGCTCTCCTGGCTTACCGTACAGTGCAGCGCAACCGATTAAGCTCTTCAGACTTACCGCACAGTGTAGCACAACCGACGAAGCTCTCCTGGCTTACCGTACAGTGCAGCGCAACCGATTAAGCTCTTCAGACCTTCCGCACAGTACAGCACAACCGATTAATCTCTTCAGACTTACCGCACAGTACAGCACAACCGAGGAAGCTCTTCAGACTTCCTGCACATTACAGCACAACCGAGGAAGCCCTCCTGGATTACCGTACAGTGCAGCGCAACCGAGTAAGCTCTTCAGACTTACCGCACAGTAGAGCACAACCGAGGAAGCTCTCCTGGCTAACCGTACAGTGCAGCGCAACCGATTAAGCTCTTCAGACTTACCGCACAGTACAGCACAACCGAGGAATCTCTCCTGGATTGCCGTACTTTGCAGCGCAACCGATTAAGCTCTTCAGACTTACCGCACAGTACAGCACAACCGAGGAAGCTCTCCTGGATTACCGTACAGTGCAGGGCAACCGATTAAGCTCTTCAGACTTACCGCACAGTTCAGCAAAACTTTGGAAGCTCTCTAGGCTTACCGAAAAGTCCAGCACAACTGAGAAAACTCTCTAGGCTTATCGTACAGTGCAGCACAACTGAGAAGGCTCTCTAAACTTACTACACAATGAAGCACAACTGAGAAAGCTTTCTAGGCGTTCCGCGAATTTCAGCACAATAAAGTGAGCTTTCCAGGCTCACCTCACAGTTCAGCAAAACTTTGGAAGCTCTCTAGGCTTACCGCAAAGTCCAGCACAAGTGAGAAAGCTCTCTAGGCTTATCGTACAGTGCAGCACAATTGAGAAGGCTCTCTAAACTTTCTGCACAATGAAGCACAACCTAGCTTTCTAGGCTTACCGCCAATTGCAGCACAATAAAGTGAGCTTTCCAGGCTCACCTCACAGTGCAGCACAACTTTGGAAGCTCTATAGGCTTACCGCAAAGTCCAGTACAACTGAGAAAGCTCTGTAGGCTTATCGTACAGTGCAGCACAACTGAGAAGGCTCTCTAAACTTTCTGCACAATGAAGCACAACCGAGAAAGCTTTCTAGGCTTACTGCGAATCGCAGCACAATAAAGTGAGCTTTCCAGGCTCACCTCACAGTGCAGCACAACTAAATATTATATAAATAATATACAATATTAAAAATATATATAAAAATATAACTCATACGTAATGTTTACTAATATTAATAATCCATTATTGGTATCAATAAAAGTGTAACCAAAATAGATTCATGGAAAATCAATTGCAGCATTTCAGAAAAACCGAGCCGTATCCTTCAGCCCCTTGGATCCACAAATTGTATCGCCAAGAGAGACCAGAGCCACGCTGACAACATCCTAAGTTGTCAACTCAACTTTCGTAATGACACAACTTAGCTACCTTAACCTGCTGTAAACCTGACTGACAAAACTAACTTCCACGACGTACCGTAATAATGCCTCTGAATCGTATGGCACATTTTACCAGTAATTGAACAAACTTAAATATACTGTTTACCACAGTAGTATCACACTATCTACAAATAGACCAAGCTTTGTTTGGAGAAGGGCGCTTAGTTTGTTCAGTGTGAGTAATTTAATTTGTTTTTGAGGATAATTCATGTTGGAAATCTTATCCCTTCTTCGCATTATCAGATTCATCAACATACTGAAACAACCTCATAGTTTGGATTTATCTTTTACTGTGGGTATTAATCATCATCGTAACATATTATTTTTGTTATAACAAATATATTGAGGTCTACATTTTGTTTAGTTATTTTGAGGTGATTTTGACTATTCAAACGCATGCATAGTTTGTATTATTGTATTGTATTGTAAATTGGTAAATAACAAATGTTAATTACAATCATAGTAAAAACAAAGTTTTGACAATTTTAAAAGCGATCAGTTCTAACTAATCGGTACTATTTTGTAGAGATCCATAGGGCGTCTTGTGTTCAATTTACAGTAACTGGGGGCCGAGCTTTGGTCGGGGGAAGGACAGTCAGTTTGTTTAGATGACTTGGAGTAATATTTCACCACTTTCCCCTACTGATAATCAGATTTGTATAACTCATTTGCCTCTTTTCTACATTTTTAAGGTCACTCCAGTTGTTATTTATAGCCTCTATGTCCCTTTGATTTATTTTACTACTCTATATATGTAATCTTCACTAAAATCTTTTGATCTCTGCTCTCAGGAAACCACATATTAATAATCATAAACAACATAAGTATTACTTTGACAGTTCCCTGGTTGATAATGAACAGGTGTTACAAATATTTTGTTTTGATTTGAAACTCCATAAGCCCTATGTTAATTTTGTTAACTTTTCATTTATTTTTTTTACATTATTTGATTTTTCCTGGGGATGAGGCCTGTCTAGAACTTATTTTTATCCCAGAAATTGTTTATTTCGAACGTTTGAAGGAAATCGTTGGAGCCGTTTTTGAGATCATTGTCGCAAGCAAGCAAGCAAGCAAGCAAGCAAGCAAAACTTACTCATATTAGAGTATAGGATGAAAAACATATTTATGAGCGTCTAGAGTTTTATCTGATAGCGACGTAAGACATTTACATAATAGTATATTTCGTCACTAGGATCAAAAGTGGATTTTTTTAATACGAGCTCCAGTTTAACTGCCGAGGCGAAGCCAAGGCTGGGAAATGAGCGAGTATTAAAAATACACTTTTGATCCGAGTGACGAACTATGTTTTTCGTCATACTGCCAAAAAACTTAAGGTTTAAATAAAAACAAAAGTAAAATTTACGTACTTTGTCTTCATAACCTCAAATGTTTCGTTTAGCTTGTCTCTTGAAACAATCAGCACATGCATAACTTCGGTCCATTCATATCTATCGGTTGTTGAGTCGATCACTTCAAACCAATCATTTTGGTTCGAATCAATCGGTTGTTCTTCAAAACAAACATTCGATTTGGGCACGATGATAACCCTAAATTTAACTTGATTTCCTTTTATTTATAACCTTTATTTATACGCTACTAACCTTCGTCCATCGTGTCACTCACAGTTGCCACTCACCAGTGGTGTACGGGAAACGAACGCAAAAATAATAACAGTACAACAATGAATGTTTAGATTATTTATAATCGAATGAATTTTAATCGATTTATGACGACCTCGAATCAAAAGTGTCATCAACAATGATCTTTTTAGTACTAGTACGATAATGATCATCAAAACATATGTTATTATCCAAAGACTAAAAAGAAGAACTTTTAAATCTCATCGCATCTGTCAAAAACAGTTGTTTTTGAAGCAGTATGACGAAAAAGATTTATTATCACTCAAGCTCTTCGTAGAGATTAAGAAATCAATGTATCCATTAAGTGAAACACCTCTAGTTACAAAACAAATGATTCGGTGCTGTCTGAGGGACTTTATTTGTGTCAATGCACAGCAAATATTTAACTCATAAAATTTACAGATGGGTCTTTATTCAACTGAACAATTTAAAAACCTAATGGTAAATTTAACAATACTCAATGTATATTTTGAAAGGCTTGTTTGTAGTTGATCTATATAGGATGTCTATTGTTATTAGATAAATTATTAAGAAAAATTACCACTGATCGAGAAAAGTTAAATATAACAAAGAGTGAAATTGGTTATTCTCAATCAGTCTGCAAATGTCTGCAACAATTTCAGAAATAACTAACTCAACAATGAATTGCAAACGATTTATATAATATTGACATTTTACAAATACGGATTTAAATATTTTACATCTTTGGTGGCCTAACTATTTTTAAAACTTTTTAAACTCGAGATTACGTTACGTGACATAGACGTTCGATGCTACAAGTTTGATAAGCGGCGGTGTCCGCTATATTGAATACACCGCTGAACAGTTTATTGGCTTGTCACCACAGATGAGCTGTATCGACTGAACCACGTCACGGTCCTTATCACCTCAGATCGATAGGTTCTTGATGAAACACATCTTAGACAGAATACTGTCTGGTTTACTGATCTATTTTATTTTAATTTATATCACTGACAGTTTTGTGTAGTACTAATTACAACTAATTCGTTGTTATTCCATTGCTAAAGTTATTACCGATGTAAATTGATGTATTTTCTCGCATTGATGAAGGGACCTTATTCTCGCATCAAAATCAAAACAATATTACAAATTATTTCTGGGGTCCACATAAGAAATCCTTTAAAACCTCAATCTTTCATTTATGGAGGTGCGGAATTACCTGATAGCTACAATATAACCCATTTGTACCATGAACATTTTACTGTCAAATCATTGTAGGAAGTCTAAATAAAATTATAAATTTCAAATTTAATAAAATATTGGTAACGAGGTTATTTACTTATTTAAAACACCAACGTTACAGCATAAAACGCCAACGTTACAACATAAAACGGTGAATCCATTTTTCCTGAATCCTGTTAGGATCTGATTATACCATTTTCCTAAAGCCAGTTAAGATAGGATTATTAAACAAATATAAATATAAAAATATATATTTATATATAATTCTGTAAGCGAAATTTTTAAGTCAAAATTGTGGGAGTTTGGCAAATCGCAGGACTATGGGAGGGCTCAAACTGAAGGTCTTGATCCCAGGGACTCGGGAAAAATAACAGGTTTCTAAAAATTAACAAGCAAACAAGAAATAACGTAAAATATCCCTTGTAAGAAAAACACGGGTATTTAAAAACGACTGCTTTGTTTACAATAAAACATGTGATTAAGTGTCTACGTTGTTTACGAACTGACATGTGTTTTTTTCCTCACCATGTAAAGAGTAAAATAAATCAGATAGGCAGAGTATTGCAGAAAGGATAGGGGCTTTGGCCCCTTCAAGCCACTAGTACAACATATTCTAGTTATTAAATAATTGGGTCAGTGACAGCAGACGTGGTTGCCATAGAAACGAATGTGTGTTTGCTAATATGTGTTTGCAGATCCCTAATTATCATTGGCTTCTGTTTCCTCTCTGTGCAATTACACAACAGCCACAAATAGAAATGTATAACCTTATATCCTGGCAATTTGTTAAAAGAAGTCATATAATGCTTTAAACAACGTAAACAACATCGAAGCATTGAATACACAGAGTTACTCAATGATAGAAGTCAACTTGATCTCAAATTGTGAGTTTGTAATCAAGTAAAACATTTTACTTATTTTTACATGTGTAAATAATCTAAAGACTCAAACTTACTACTTCAAAATGCTCGCCACGTCGTCGGCGTCGGTCCTGCCTGCTTAGGTACTCAAAGGATCGAGTCCTGGCATTTATGCGGTATGCGATGCTAACACCTCTATACTTAGGCGACAAGGGTGTCTTCATATTTGAATATCCAAGCGGTATGGAGAATTGTCCAATATATCGTAATTTAAAGTGATATAATCTTCTTGTTATCACAACAAAATTGACCATAAATCGTAGAACTTTAGTAAAGGTTTAGTTGTATAAATAAATTAGAGATAAAATTCGATACGGTACCCTGCAACTGCTTTGTAACCACTCAACCACTGCAAACAATTCCAGGCAAATATAAATCTATTCAAACACCACTCATTATAATCAAATTACTTTCTTCACTTACCTTTATATTTTTGTCCATTAAGTGGATATTCATATCAAATAACACATAATTTATAATTTGTATGTTGCCTTAGTCATTCCTTTTCAAGCCAAATTTTTATAAACAATCATGTAAACGTCCTTTGGTCGGTACCGTGTAGCTTATTTTGTAACTATAGTGTATTTTGTATGTGTAGTGTATTTTGTATGTGTAGTGTATTTTGTATATAGTGTATTTTGTATAGTGTATTTTGTATGTGTAGTGTATTTTGTATATAGTGCAATTTGAAACTGTATTTTTCGTAACTACATATCTGCAATTATTTTAGCGTACTAATGACCAAGTTTACTAGTTGTCATTAGTACATCATTGTCATGAAAATAATTAAGTCATGACAATGAGAACCATAAGAATATTTCTGAACTCTGTATTTTAGTTGTGCTAAGCACAATCTGACTGTGTTAATATTTGTGGGTTATTCATAAATAGTTTATATTTTTGGCATAGTACTTTTAAGTATAACCTTTAAAACTCCATGGGTCTTAATCCTGACCCAGTTTCATAGATCTAGTTCTAAGGCAGGTTTTTTGTCTAGAGAGACTATTACTGTTTTCCAGATTTATTATTGCAAGTTGTGGTCTTGCAATAAAATTAAGATACACCTGAAGGTGAACCCGGATCGCTCATAAGGGGAAAGAAAAATGAAGTGTCAAACGGAAGGATTTATTCATTAGATCAGATTTTTAATTGAAATACAAATAGTCCGAAATGAAATCAGTAAGTTTAAATCAATACAAACACTGTATAAATAGAATATAGACATCAATCCATCACGGTATTCCTGAAAGTCACCATCCCCAGTGGTCCAGACAGTTTCCGGCCAAACTTGGCACGGAGCCAGGGAGAGGACGCTATTGCTTTGTTGTCCAACTCAATTGGTCCACTTCGTCATAGCGTCACTTGGCAACTGTCGATATCATCCCATCGGAAACTCTCTTCTACTTCCGATACAATCACTGTTGACGTTCAAGGTGAAATGTCTTTACAAAGACTTACATTTGCGACCTTGTTTTAACAGCTAGGTGGAAGTGGAATTATATATTACATTCTAAAACCAGTTGCCTCATTAACCGTTTTGGAACTATTTGGATGGGGATGAAACATTATCACATTTGGTGTTAGTAAAAAAATCCATTCATTTGAGAGGTGTATATGTTTATTATTATAGCGTTATGTTATACGTTATTACATGGTACAGGGACTGTATTTCGTTTTATATGCATATTTATTTATTAGGTTTGAATATGTATTTAAATAGGTTTCCTGTAATATAAGTATATCTAGTGTGCCTGGATACAAATAATTATATTTCATGTATTGCATGAGCCGGTAATTTGCATGTTCAATTTGCTGGATTGTAAATAAGTTTGAAATGGTTTGAAATCAGTTTTATTACTATGTACTATGTTTGTTGGAAATTATTTTTCATGTTTTTCATGCATTAATTTTGTGTTTTTTGCCAGACTATTTTAATCTATTTTTGTTTTTGAGTGAGTCAAGAAAGTTAATTTTCTGTACTGCATTGTGATTGAGTCATTTCACTGTTTATCTGTGCTTGATTTTTACTTTTGCCTTATTTCTTGTTTGTATATAATATTTTGTCTTATTATTAAACTGTTACATTATCTTGTATGAATTCACTTCTCGCAAATTAACTCGTACTATTGGTAATGTATTGTTTCACTGACTATTAGTTTGAATGATCGAATAAAAGTGTTTGTCTTTTAGTAAATAAATAAATTTTAAATACACTTTAAATTAAACATGTGGTATCTACTCGATTATTTGTTTGAGTTTTTCATGTTTTGGTTTTGAATAAATATCTATTTTATTATTTGACCTAAATGCAAAATGTTGATCTAAGGCTGTAAGGTATATTAATCTTAGAAATAATTTATCCAGTAATTTACTGTAATAGGAGGCACGTTTTAAGGATATATTAGCAATTATAAATTAGTTATTCAAACATATAGAGAATACATTGATGAAATAACATTTAAATATTGCATACTACAACAGAACGTGTAAAACACGATCTCTATAGCACGAGCAATATCACATTGAAAGGAATAAAATGTTGTACTATTTGCTGTAACAAGTTCTTCGAAGTTTTATTTAATGTATACATGAGCATGTATGTAGAGCATTCTTCATGAAGAAACTAATAATTCTAAATATTTCTCAGATGAAACCTTTATTCTTTCTTCGCCAAGAATTTCTTGTTTATTCTTTACAAGTCAAAGTGAGAAAGTTAAAGTAAATAATATGATGTTCTTTCAAAGCAGCAGAGCCACCGAGAGGTGGGGCTCAACTATCGTAGGGTGTCTGGGGGGGGGGGGCGAAATTAGACAAAAGAAAGACTTTAATTAATCTTCTTTCCTAAATAACGTTTTCGTAATGAGCGCTACAATTATTGTGGAAAATTCAATGCCCCTGGAGCCATTACTTTTACTTTTTTGCAAATTCGTTAAAGTAATGGAATTTTACTCATAGTATTACAAAAAAGGACATAACATTACTGTAAAAAAAATATAATAAATAAATGATATTATTTTATATTAGTACGCAACTAGTTTATGGCTAACTAGAAACATAAAATAAAATAAAATAAAACAACAAATATAACTATCAACCAATGTAAAATGGTTTCTAATTTCCATTTGGTATTCAATTTGTCATGCTGGTAAAATAAGGAGAATAGTTTGTCTGATAATTTTCAGGTTTATGATATAAACAAAATCGCTACAGATTTGTTGTAAGAAAGTATCTTAAAGGTTTCGAAACGACTCAATACTGAGATAGGGCAAAGGTTTTACATTTGGTGTCCTGAAATAAGGGCTTCCTTTTGTTGTTTATTTCATTGCACAACAATCGAAAACCCCTAAGCTGGTGATTGTAATCCCCGATAAAATGGTTGTTCATAATATAAAAGTCCCAAAGTCTTTCCAATTTTAAAAATTTGAAAGTTTGAAATTGATATTTAATTTTAAAATTAATCATGGTCTGGATCGGTTAAAAAACTTCAAATACAAATAAATATGAAAACTATTGTACTTTATTGGCGATCGTCAAAAAAATGTTTTGAATTAGGTCTTATTTCCCCCACGTAAAATATTCAAACGTGAGTTCGAGAGACCACATTTGTTATTGTTCAATAACAAAACAATATTTGGAACGTATAACGCTATATTTGTTTTTAGCGAATTTCCCCTATAGGGAAGAAGCTATTACCGTAGGTCTCATAGTAAGACTTAAGCCCGAGACCATGATAATTTTTTGTTTTGAGGTCCCCAGATGACAAAAACACTATTCGTTCAAATTTATATATATGTATGTATATATATATATATATATATATATATATATATATATATATGTGTGTCCGTGAATGCGATAACTTGAGTAAAAAACGTCCGATTTTGTTGAAATTTTCCTCAAATGTGTAAAATGACATTTATAACTTTAAGTTCGAAAACCAGAAAAATCGGACCATGGGAAGGGGGGTTTATGGGGGTTTTAAATTTTTCAAAAATCAGTTTTTTTCATTTTTCACCCTAAAATTTTTAAAACACTTAATTTTGGTTTCGACCATATTATAGAGCTTAAAAAAACAAATAATATAGTATTTTTAATAATTAACCTAGGTTAAGTGGTTGCGGAGAAAATCCAAAAAAACCTGCTCATAAAATCGCCCATGTTAATCTTATGGGAAAAAGGTTTTTGGCTTTTCCTCAGTTTATTTTAATGTAAACTTCGCATTTGCTTTTACCAATCTGTTCAGTTCCACAAAACGATCATTTTGGTAATTAAATTGTGATTCTACGCCCAACCGTTGCTGAGATATTCAAAGTGCTAAACACAGTACGTTGTCCAATGTTATCCTTATGGAGAATAAATAAAATTTGATATCTCGATTATTTATGAATGTATGTTGATGAAACTTGGTATTTGGCTTGACGTAGTACTGGTATATTGATATTTGCACAAAAAATCGATTTTTGTTGATTATTCCCATGGCAGCAAACCTGCATACACAGCCCCCATGTTATTCTTATGGAGAATAAGTAAAATGTAATGACTCCCTTAATTATGAACATAAATTAATAAAACTTGGTATGTAGCTTTACTTGGTTGAGTTATATTGATAATTATATAAAACCCCATTTTTCTGTTCCTTGTTGCAGCAAACCTGCTTTCTCAGCCCTCACGTTATTCTTATGGAGAATAACTAGAATGTTATATAGCGCTATGATTAAATATTGATGAAACAGTATGTGGCTTCGCCTAGTTAAATTCTATTTATATTTGCATAAAAACCAATTGTTTCTGTTCCTTGTTTCAGCAAACCTGCTTACTCAGCCCCCATGTTATTCTTATGGAGAATAACTAAAATGTTATATGGCGCTTATTTATGATTGAATATTGATGAAACTTGGTATGTGGCTTCGCCTAGTTAAATTATATTTATATTTGCATAAAAACCAATTGTTTATGTTCCTTGTTTCAGCAAACCTACGTACTCATTACCAATGTTATTCTTATGGATAATAATTAAAATCGCTTATATGTGAATATATTTGTATGAAACTTGGTATGCGGCTTTATGTGGTATTAATACAAATATTTTGCATTTTAAATTCGCTGAGGACGCAGGTTTGCTGCGACGGGGGTATTTATTATTATTTCCGAAAACGTTAAGAGGGAGTCAGCAATTTAACATATTTTGGACTGAGAAGAGAAGGCTTGCGTTCTCCTTGATCTGCCTAAACAACTGGATAAATTTACGAATATTTTTGATTCATGCCAGATACATTTTATTAAACTTTAGAGGGATTAACACGTAGATAACGTATTCCTATTTCCGAAATGACATACAACATGAAGAAAAGCTTATGGTTACGTTGAAGTAATTTGGTAAATGTTACCAAATTATAACTTTAAGATGGATGTTAGGACAATAATACCCAGTCACAGAAAACCTGCGTACTCCAGTAAATTTACAATGCATATATATATATGTTTCTCTCTACAACATAGCCAATTACCAAAGATAAAAAAATGCAAATATAAATAAGTGACATATATAAAACTGTATTTCTCCATAATTATGGCTGTGTATGCAGATTTGCTGCAAAAAGGAAGATAATAAATGTGTTTTGTGCTGTTATCAATATAACACAACCAGGTACATACAAAGTTTTATTAATTTAAATTCTTAGCTATACGCAACTCTACTTATTCTCCATAAGAATAATATAAGCGCTGATTATGCAGGTTTGCTGCTATGGGGACAGTCGACAAATACATGTTTTTTGTGTTCAAATATCAATAGACCACAGCTAGGTGAAGCCATATACCAAGTTTCATCAATATACATTCACAAATAATCGAGATATCAAATAGTATATATTTTCAAAAGGAAATGAATTAAATTAAAGGGAACTGGAATTTAATACAAACCAAATGAATGACATTCCAGATAACCGATGTATCACCAAATTCCAGGAAAAAGAATGAATGGAGCGATAAAATTGAGATAACGCCAGTCCAAGGGCCAGGGGGGCATGGTGGCAATGGGTGAAGGTCGGTCACAAGGTCACCGCACTCATTAGGGCATTTAAACAGCGCCTGCAAACTTGAATAAAAACCTGCAATACACGTATGTACTGCGGTCAACATCAACTAAAATGGAAGGCGTTGTTACTTGTTCTTAACACTCTCCCGCAAATCTTTTTAATAATTATCGTTCCTCCAATGTAAACGCAGCCTGATGTTAAGAAACAAATAATAATTTACATCTTAACCATCCCTATCTTAATTTATATAATTCTACGTATGGAAAAATTAAAGAAAAATAAGGAAAACAATAGGTAAAAATTCCTGTCTTTTCGCACTTTTCTCAAGCCATCGTTCGGCAAAGAAGGCTGAATCTTGGAATATCCATAGAAACTTAGATGGGAAATATCTCCACAGATTTAGTTTTGTTGCCCTTATTTCCCTTCATACCCTAAAATACAAAAGATTTTAAAATTGTAAAAGGTACTATTGATCAGCTGTGATGATTTATAATCCTATCCTATCCTATACTCTGATATAAGTAAGGTTTGCTTGCTTGCGTCCGTGCGTGTTTGCTTACTTAATTACTTGCTTGCTTGCAACTCTGATCTCTAAAACGGCTCCAACGATTTCTTTCAAATGAGCTACACAAATCTGATAATCAGTTGGGGGAGATGGTGATGTATTACTCCAAGTCATCTAAACAAACTGCCTGGCCTTCCCCGAGCAAAGCTCGACCCCCAGGTACTGTGATTTAAGTTTATGCTTTATTTACGTGTTAACATGTGTTCATACTTTCCTAATGATTTATTTATCTTAACATATAAACAGTAAATGGTATATCCACGTATACAAAGATGCTAGATTTATTTTCCTAGAGTTTTTTACTTTCTAGGTAAATTGTCTAATTTAAGTCTGATAAGTTGTAAGTCGTGGTACTAAACAAGGTATACAGAGTAGGCCTAATGTTTTCCCTACAATTAAAACGAAGGATTTAACAATTCTTAATAACTGTTAATTTTACTAACATGTATGGTGACAGTGTGTCAGGAAATGATTGTGTACTTGTAATTTTAAACATTTATTTTTTCTCGAGTACTGAGAAAATAACTCGAATACACGCGAAACTGCACACATTTTTTTTGTTAAAAGAGTTACATATGTCGAGAGACTTAAGGAAATGTGGCAAAAACGTAAAATATGCAAACAAAACAAACCTAAGATAGAAGAAAGAGATCAAAAGCCTTTGCGGGGGTGTTGAAACGGATCCAAAATGCGAAGGTTTAAGGCAGCCTCTGACATAACTCTCGCTGATGTTACTACCCCTTGTAACAGTTGACATCTTTACCTCCAACTGTGGACGTTTGCTGCGGGTTTCTTTTACAAAACAGTAAATTACTATTTATTGAAGTATATTCGTATTAATCGTGCTTTCTATATTTATGTTTTTTATTTATTATTATTTTTCTGAAGCTTTTTATAGTAATATATTTAAAATAATTAATATAATTAATTTATCATCTTATATATTTAGTCAATGTTAAAACTACGGATAGTTTATTTGCCTCATCCACTTAACCAACTTTAACGTTTGAGGTGTCCATCTAAAACCCTTGAACTCTATATGTGTTATTGTGAAATTCTATAAAATGTTCTTCAAGTTAAAAAACTTTACTTAAAGTTCGCGGTTTAATAAAAACACTGAAAAAGAGAATTCAGTCTGAAATGAAAATATTCAGGTGCAACCGCTAATTGTAAAATTATTTGAGGAATACGAATAAACAGATTTAGACTGTTTTTAACTGGTGTATCGTAGATTATCATGAATATTCAAGTATGCGAATTTTTCGAAAGGGTTGAGTCTTGTTATGATCTAATACAATAACAAATTCAGAAGAAAAATAATATCATTAGGCATTACAGAATGTAACAAATGGATCAAATTAAGCTCTTATAAGGTGAACCTGCACAGAACAAAAGAGGCGTTTATTGTTTGATGGTTAATATGTTTTTAGGGGGTTGGGGGGAGAAAGGAGGGAGAAAAATGCATCTACACTCTCAAGTGGTTAGACTGTTGGTTTCACCCCCCCCCCCCCCCAGTAAAAAAGGTTTTTATAATGCGTCGCGACGTCTGGGTTTAGTCTACGGTCGACGTAGTCCCTCCTATTTACATTACGTTTGGCCCGGAGCTAGGCTTTGTAGCCGCCCGCACTCCACCGATAATTGATTATTCATGTCATTACGAGTAGGTTTACCTCTAGCCTTCCATGAATAACCTTTTAAATCAAAATAAACAGGTGATTTTCAAATATTAGTGTAAGTACCTGAGGGCCGAGCTTTGCTTGGGGAAGGCCAGTCAGTTTGTTTATATGACTTGTAGTAATATTTCACTATTTCCTTCAACTAATTATCGGATTTGTATAGCTGAGTTGCCTCTTTTAGCGAATTTCCCCTATAGGGAAGAAGCTATTACCGTAGGTCTCATGGTAAGACTTAAGCCCGAGACCATGATAACTTTTCATTTTGAGGTCCCCAGATGCCAAAAACAACATTCGTTCAAATTTTTATATATGTATATATATATATATATATTTATATATATATATATATATGTGTCCGTAAGCACGATAACTCTCGTAAAAGAGGTCCGATCTTAATGAAATTTGGTACAAACGTGTAAAGTACCATTTATTTGAACGAGTTCGAAACCAGACAAATCGCACCATCCGAAGGGGGGTTTTGGGGGGGTTTTGTACCCCAAAAATGGGTTTTTTGGGGTTTCCACACGTAATTGTTTTTTAAATCAAATTTTAATTTTCACCATTGAATTCAGCATAAAAAAACAAACAATTTGGTATCTTGATCATTGCTCTACGTCAATTGGTTACTGAGATATTGAAAGTGCTAAACACAGTACGTTGTCTAATGTTATTCTTATGGAGGAAAAGAAAAATTGTATATCTCGCTTATTTATGAACATAAACTGACGAAATTTGGTATATAGCTTCATCTGGTTGTGGTTTATTGTTGTTTGCACAAAAAACCAATTTTTCACCTATGGGTCCCGTAGCAGCAAACCTAGGTACTCGGTCCCCATGTTATTCTTATGGAAAATAATTAAAATTTTATATATCGCTTATTTATGAATGTATATGGATGAAACTTGGTATGTGACTTCACTTAGCTGAGTTCTATTGATATTTGCATAAAACCCCATAGTAGTGGGCATTTGGGGCTTCTGGGCCAAGTGATTGACAGCTTCCGGTCACGTGACCGGAAGTGCTGAGTCATGAAAGACGTCATCTGAGGCTGAGCCAGTGACGTAGGCGGTTTTGTGACGTAATGAGGGAAAGTTTAAAGTTCAAGGTCACTGGGAGGTAATTTTAAAAAAGTACTACCTCGCACTCGTAAAATCCGATTGTGATTCGATAGTTTTCATTCGATAAAAATATCGAATGAAAAAAATCGAATAAAGCAATCGAATGATACGAGTGTGAGGTAGTACTATTTTATTTAACTTTATTTTTTACTTTTCTTTTTATTTACAATAAGTTATGTTTATAATAATTTATGTTTACAATAGTTCCCCGTTGTTCGTTGTCATCGATGTTGTTGATCCGGACGAGTTGCGGCCATCACTTCGCTTTCTGATGAAAGACGGTAGATACTTCGATTCCTGCGCAGAGTCCATGTTGTTTTTTGATGCGTAAAGTTCCAAAGATAAATCGTAGCCGGACGCAATGAGAAGTCTTAACTCTTCATTAAAAACCTCGAGGTCTTGGAAAGTCGCCAGATGAATAGAGTCATAATGAATACACCTAATTTTGATGGACATTTCAACAGAGAGCTCGATGTTCACCGGTCGAGAGCCGGAGGTGTACTGACTACTCGCTAGCTAGCGTTTTGGTATCAAACAAAATGGTGGGGGTAAAAGTGTGGTGGGGCGGAGCAGATGGCGGACGGCAGATGGCAGGCGGCAGGTGGCAGCTGGTGCGAGGCAGATGGTTGCTACTACATTCGCCGCCACAGTAATGCAATCCTTCGGCGTAATTCTTGTATTTTATCTTGTCGGTTCATTTGATACGTTTTACATCTACATATGCAATAGCTGAAACACTTGCACTTACGACAAGCTTTCCCGTCAACTTGATCGCCTGGTATTTTAAAACATTGTAACTCGCAACAATATGTCTTCAAATTGTTATCGAAAAATAAATTGTTCATAGGTGGCACCGACATGTTAGCTGCAGCGTGTGTTAGACAAGACTGAGACTAACTTCACTGCTCCCTCTCTTTTATACCTCTTCATAAGTTAACCCTGAATGAAAGTTCAAGGTCATCCATTTGAATTTAAAAAAAAAGCAACACAGCAGTATATAAAATAATATACTGCTGTGTTGCTGTTTTTATTTATTTTTTTTTTTTTTTTATTTTTTTATTTTTATTTTCTTTATTAAACAAACATCTTACAATACAATAAGCTTAAGTCTAACATTGATGACTAGAAATACAAACAGAAAAATACAAACAAAGACATTATGTACAAGGATGCGTGATGTGCAGAGTGAGTTCCGTCGAGTTGTTGCCGCTTACACCGTGTGATACCAAATACAACGTCCCCGGTTGAATATCTCGCAAATCTTCATTTTGTAGCAGTTGAACAAATCGTTTTGGAAGAAATACTTGAAACTTCGGCTCATCTCCTGGAGAGAAAGGTCCTTCGCTCAATGAAACTAGAATTGCTTCTCCATGTGTGGTTTCCACTTTCTTGATGTTATGAATAATGTAGTGTTTTTGTTCTTTTAGTTCTGAACACTTTTTAGTTAGCAGAAGGTCGGATTTTGAATGAGTGTTGAATTGATCAACCAGTGTTTGTAGAAACTGTTGTGATGCCATCTTCGTCAGTGGTGGTTGTGGTGTCTTCTGTGATGTTGCCTCTTCGGAGTCTCGAATAATACTCGTGCTGGAGCGGTGCTGTCTCCTCGTATTTATAGGCCCCGCTACCCCCACCACATTTCTGTTCTCCGCTACCCCCACCACATTCCTGCGTTTGTTTCAAGTAAGCAGCCAAACGATACGCGTTGTATAATGCACAGTTTGTTTGGCCGTGTTTAAGATCTTTTGCAGCGACACAAATATTACCGAGATTAATGTTAAAGTCCTTACTAATAGTTATATCGAAAACATCACCGTGCGTGTACTTTTGTATCCAGTTCTTTTTTTCTAATCCTCTTGTGTATATATGTGAATATTGTTTGCAAAAGTTAAACATAATACTGTGCAGATTACTGTAGCTTATAAATCCTTCATACCAATGTATGTGATGAAAGTAGTTTGTTATCCATTTGTTTGTACTTTTTGCTTTGGTGTTAAGTTTGTTAAAAGAAAAAGGAGCATCAAACATGAATGGGTAGGCTACAAATGTAAGCAAGTCTAAAATTACTAATTCCTTGATAATAAACCTATCATCATTATTTCGAAATGCTTGAAATTCTATTACACAAGGCTTTACACTCACTTCTTCATCCCCTCCGCTCATCATGGCACCTAGCGATCAACTAAACTGTTTTCCACACCACGGTAGGTTAAATACCAGGCCGTACAGTTGCAGGCGCGTTGGTGTATATTTAACGTGGGCACCGTCCCCAATAGGCCTACCCCACGTGTGTTCTTCTTTACTAAGTCAAACTTTAGTCTTTTTTAACTTCTTCTTCTTCTTGTGTTTCGTTTTCTTCTTCTTGTTTCTCCGTTTCTTCTTCCTGTGTTGTTTCTTCTGTAGCTTCTGTAGCGATTTCTACAAGTGGTTCAAAATCCTTTAACTTTCTCCACATGCAAACTTCATGAGGTATTCTATTAAAAATAGATGTATCCACAGGTCCGTACACGATGGTGCTATCAGGTTGTTTTTCCAAAGTATCGACCAAATATTCTTTAATAATAGCGCTTGCAAATACCAACTGTCTCATGTACCTTGTAATAGGTTCTATTGCGTAGTTTAAAACGTAGAATTCTTCACGTGACAGTAGAATCTTATTTTCATGTTGAGTCAAGTCTCTAATTCGCACTTGTAGTTGTCCACGATGTTTAACAATATCGATTTCATTGTCACAATCCAAAAGTCGAATATGTGTTTTCCTTCCACACAAACTGTTAGTTAAATAACATTCTATTAAATGTACATGTTTCAAAAATGACTCCCAAGCATTTTGCGAAAATAAAACCTTTTTTGTTCCATGGTGTAGTATTACTGTAGGGGAATAATCCAATGACTTCATCAATCCAACTGATACACTTTTACTGATGCATGCTGAGATGGGGTAAAAGATTCGCAAAAAAACTTCAGTTAAAATGTGAGGAGGAATATTTTCTTCAACTTTCTTCTTCCTCTTTGGTACTACCTTTGATGGTTCTGCATTACTTTCCTCCTCTCTATCTCTTTTACCAAACTTTAAAAATGCAGTTATTTCCTTGATGATTTCTTCTTCACTAGTATTATCACGTTCCAATAACGGTGCTACCTCTGCATCACCTTGTACAACAGATGGAGAACTCATTTTGTAGAAGATGTTACCCATGCGACGATAGACGATCAACTGAAGACCTGCATTGTTGCTCCGCTATTTATAGGTTAGCGACAGTGGCGGTGCCGGTGGTGGTACAACGTTTTACAATACTGTCTTTACAATACCGGTCAACGGTGTGTATGTAACAATTTTATCGTGCAAAATTAAACAATACGCAGATGTATTTGCAGGTACGTTTTCTTGAAATTCCATTTCTATTTTTATATCAACACTAGACGATTTTACAGATTCATTTTGTTTGGAACAATCAATTACAACAATCGGAGCTTTCGATTCAAACTGTACGGGAGATAGTAGAGGTGTATTTGTTTTGCCGTAATATGAATTTTGGAACCTAGCGTACATATCGTATAAAACACTGTACCTTTTTTTATCAAAAGAAATATTAAAGTTGTCGTAGGGAAAGAATTGTGAATTCAGGAACACTTTACAGTTTGTTAATTTACAATGGTCAAATTCACCAGCATTTTCAGTTATTATACTTTTCTTCTTTGTTTGTAATCCAAATATTACATATCTCGCTTTTTCCAAATGAGTAGAAGTTTTTACAGTCCATGTATGCCGTTGTGTTGTAGGTAAAACGGGGTATTCATGAAACTCCCAGCTTCTGAATGGCATTACAATGTCTCGATCGGATTTTAACTTTCTTAATAATGTAATCCTGTGTTCATCATTTAGTCGCACATGTGGTACTCTCCAAACAATCTTGTCTAATGTTAGTTTCCAGTCTAAATTGGCTTCAGTTGTTCCAGCAGATGCTTTAATAATATCATTATCGTTTGATGACCTTAATAAAACTAGTTCTTGTTTTACATTTATTATTATTCTTCTGTAATCTTCAGCAAATCCTAAAAGTAATCTTAAAGGTACGTAATAATCAAAGTTTCCCGAAGCGTCAGGAGTAATTATACTTTTGTCTGGTGCAACCCATCCTGCAACAGCTAACAGATTCTTCTCATTTGGTGTTAAAGACGCTAATCCTTTTAATGTACTGGAAATTCCAACCTTTTTTGTTGAATCGACTGTAACTCCTGAAATTTCATATCTAATCTCGTCAAACAAAAATGCCATAGGATTATTTATGAACGGAACAGTGGTTCCAACAGTACCGTCAGCTTTTGTTACTTTTCCTTCAATATATAAATAACTTTCGCATGGAAGAGTATAAATGTCTTGTTGTCGTATAGGAATCCTAATTTCATCGTTATTGTTTAATTTGGACGAAGCGTAAGGGTTGTGCGTGTGATATTCCTTTTCCCATAAGGTCTCGTCGAATGTTGGGCCCTGCGCTATATCCAGTATATCCATTGTTAATGACTTTTAATCCAATTTCTTCTAGAAAACGAATGTTGTCACTTGTTAATCCTTCTACAGCTGATGAGCTACTGACCTCTTTGCTGGTTGGCTCTCTCTTTTTAAATGATAACCCCATTATCTAAGCGGATGATTTTATATGTATTCTTACAGTAATAGCTTCTCCTCGAAAGTCAATAAGGTTTCCGTCTTGATCCACTATGTTCAGCACGATGTCTGAAATGAAACTGGTGTTTAACGGTAGGTACACAAGGTTTTGAGGCTTTTCTACTATCTTGAAACCCGGTGCGACTGATGGGTAGAATGTGTGTAATATATGCCGATTTTCTCCATCTCTGTAGGATCCTTGTATAATGTTACATGTAATGTCTATGCTGTTTACTTTGATGATCGTCACAGTTCTATTCCCAGAATGAGTTGTATTAGGTTCTAATACTTTTGTTTCCTTAGAAAACCCCAATAAACTACCAATTGAACGTTCTTGGCCAAAATCAATATAATACTTAGAAGTAATTTCGGCTTTCATTGTATTGTTATTGCCTTTTATCGTTATATTTTCTTTTCCCATATGTTTTTGTATAACTTCATTTATATTATCAATTTCATAAGCTCCTGTTGGTAAACTGAATTCTTCCAAAGCTGAATATTTTCCTTTATTATCTTTTGTCTTGTAATAATGTATTTTGTTATTAATTCCTTCACTAACGTTTGGAATAGAGTTATATGTTGTTAAATCCAATAATGCGGCTTCCCATAGTCTTCCTTTTTGCAAACGTAGCGCTGGAAACAGAATACTGCGCAAAGTACATGAGTTACCGGTTAATGACACTGTATACGAAGACATCTTAAAGTTGACTAACACTTTTAGCTAAAAAGTCTAAACATAAATGACCGCAAATGGATGTATCATCAGGTTGTTTTCTTGTATAATTGTAAAAAACATTTTCTGCCGCACGAAAGTATTGTTGAAGTTCTTTCGGTGGTGGAAGGTTTCCAAAACTGTCGAAATAATAAATCGTTTCACCAAGTTTCTTGTAACACACCCAATGAGTGCCTAATCCTTCACTATTATCCAAATTTACTATACCAGTCTCATTTTTCCACATTTTAACCGGTAATTCATCTTTCATAAATACTCCTCTAAAAAATGGGATTTTCAAACAAGAAGCATATGTAATCAGTTCTTCATTGGTTAATTCTTTGTTTTTAATTATTAATTGCTCTTTCTTATTTAATACACACGATACGGTCTTAGGTATAGTCCTCCTCCCTTTTTTATCATTGACCATATTGTTGGTTTCTTTTTACCTTTACCACTAGTAGATCGACGTTTTCTTCTGATATTACCTCCTTGTTTCTTAGCGGGTCTTTTCCCACGCCTTCTTCTCTTTCCTCCTCCAAACGTAGTTTTTGCTTTCATTGCTGCTGTTACTGCTAAAGACGCTGCTTTTTCACCAATACTCGCGTCACTAGATTTTACTCTTTGCCAAGCTTTCTCAGAAAGTGCTCTATCTGCTATTGATCTATTTTTTGTATCACCAAATTTGGAATACGCTATATCGTGCTGTTTACAAGCCTGATCAAGCATATTTATTCCAAGATCTCCTCTAGCAAGCCGTTTCTCTAATTTGGTTCCAGGACCACAATATTGATATCCTCCAGGTAAATGTAATTCCACACGTAATAAATCAATCGCCTTGTTAACTATAGCTCCAACCGGTTTACTTAATAGAGAAAATGCTGTTGATGCTATTCCCCTTCCTCTCTGTAATCTCTCTCGATTATGACTGATGCGTTTAGCCCTCGGCATGACTATTTATAGCCAAACTTACAATCAGTAGGTGCACTCTATAAATGTTTTACAATGAATGTAATATTAGTCTTGGCTTCTTGTATTATATATACTGTTTAAAATCCATTTATTATATAGAAATGGATTAATTAATTAAATGTAGACATAATAAATAAAAGTAGTAAAAATAGAAATAAGGTGTAATTGAAGATGTTTCAAATGTTTCTCCGCTGGTGATGGTATCGTTGTTTTCGGTAAAATGAATAAAATCTAAATAGTTGTCATGTTCCCTTAGAAACTTGCCACTTAATCGTTGATAATTAAATAACACATTCCAGTCTAGTTTATCTTTAAAATTGTCAATGTAATTTTCAGAGAGATTTTGATATTTACTTATTACTTCCCAACAGTTATTAAAATTTGATGTCATCTCTACAAGGAAGTCTTCTGAAAACTGTTGTCTTTGTAAAATATGAATCCAGTTAACTCTGTGAAAATAAATTCTTAACATAGTCATTGTGAAGAGGTAGTGTATGGAAAGTTGTTCCCAATCCATATATCTATCAAACCGTTGAACAAAACCATCTGTCAGCACTCCTTGGGGAAATCTCGGCTCTTGAGATATTAAACTCCACGCAGTAATATTGGATTCCATCATCCTCTCTGTATCATCTCTCGAATATGACTGATGCTTTATCCCTTATCATGGGTATTTAAATTCTTTTTTCTCTTATGTAATCTTCATCGTTTTCTGTTGGTTCATTAATCACATTCACTTGATCCCCCTTTCCTAATGTCTTGGCTTTAGAAGGCTCAGACGGTTTATCTAATTGATTAGGTTTTTCTGGATTGTGTATCTTTTTCCAGTCTAAATAGTTGTGGCTGTCAACATCTGAAGCTACAGCTCTTCCTGAAGCCCGATGGATATAATTAAATAAAGCTGCACCAAACCTTTCCATATGTTTTTCATATTCTGTAGTCCATTTCTTGTGTACTATATCAAATATTTTCTTATTTACAGCGTCTCCATCCTGCTCACAATCACCTACATTTGACAATTTTAATTTTTTTACATCATAGCTTGTATCAGTTTCATTCTTTTTGTAAATCGTTAACAATTTTAAAGTCGCTAAATTTACTGCTTCACCATCATAAATGGGATGTTTTATATTGCTTAACCTTTTACCGGAAAACCCCCAATGGTCTTCGTGTACAATTGGGGTTCTTTTATCCATGTATTGTACCGTAACCGCATCAGAAGACAAAAGCGGATCACCAACATTTTGAATTACTTTTCCTTCAAAATTATAATTACCATCAGGTGTTAACGGAAACCCAGCTCTTTTTTCACTATATCCAGATTTTACTCCAAACTCGGAATACCGTCCAAACTTGTCCACACTCATGATGTAACTGAATCGCTATCGTTTAGGTTCTTACTATATATATATACGTCTACTGAACAATTATTTCTCGTTTTCGCAGTTCATCAACCAAAGCTACCCATTCGTTTTCTAAACCAGTGTGCCCGGCTTCCATAGCTTCATGTAATAAACCTCATTCGATCAACTAACTTATTTATATCGTTGTAATATATTATATTGGTTTTATACAAATTTTTTAATAATCCCCTTCCAGATGTAGTAGGATCAGTTGTTTTTCTTTTTTTATGCAAAACATTTAATTCAGCAGAAGATAAAGCTCTTCTTTTAATTGGAGCTTTATTTGATTTCGAGGGGAAAAGACTAGATATAATGTTTGTGTATTTTATTGACCTGTTTCTATGAATAGGTAGGTCTTTGGAATATTTTTTTCTATGTGCATTTGTATACTCTAGTATATTTTTAAACAATTGTAAATCCTTTTTAGTATATTTACCAGGATTATTTTTAAAGATGAGTTCAAACAAACCTGTTGTACCTTTATATTTCTTATCACCAATAACTATATCATCATTTTCGTTTATATCTAACTTTCTATCTCCAATCATTAATCCTTTATCCTCTATTCTAGCTCCATATGTATGATAATTTCGATTAGCATGTGTGCCATGTAACATTTTTAATGTATATTTTCTTCCAAGTGTTCCTTTAAACATTATATCTGTGCCTAATTTGCTTAAGTTGGATGGGTTGATATCCTCTTCTTCTGCTCTTGTATCTTCCGCACTTGTATCTTCTGTACTTGTATCTCCTGCAATGTTCTTTTCCCTTAAATCTCCTATATCTCCGCTTTCTTCATACTCGTCGCTTTCTTCAGATGTTTGTAACTGGTCAAAACTTTCATCATTCTGAAATTCTTCTTCATATTTGGAAATTGGTAGCATTTTGTCTCCTTCGAAGCGAATTGAAGGTTTTTCCATATTTTGTGCTAATCGCTTTAAAGGTTCAGTAACAGGTTTAAATGTTGTTTCTAAAAATTGCTCTCTTTCATTTATACCTGATTTTAAAGCTCGGTTTTTTTGTCTAATAGAATCACTAAGTGATTTTATTTCTTTTAGTAGCTTTTCCTGGTTAACCATCTTCACACCTTGACGACTTGTACAGTAATACCGCTAATCAGTGTAGTAAAACAAATTTATCAAAACCTATTCTATAACGGCCGTCTTTTATAGCTTGATCTTTCATAATAACCAGAAATCCATACTTTTCCGCCCATGCTTTTCCGCAAAGCTCTTTAAACTTTTCAAATGCCATATCAGCATTTACATGATCGTTATATATATGTTTTAGGTTAGTATCATCTTGTTTAAATACAATTAAAACATTTGCATTATCTCTGATAAGTTGTTTTGGGATTTTGCTATAAGTTTGTCCTATATATATGCTATCGATGTTATTATGTCTTCCCATGGCAAAGTAGTTTCTAATAGTATCCTGATTTTCACAAGATACATCGTCAAATATAAATACAGAATACGGTTTCGCTTCGTTTGGTTGCATAATGCTATCACTAGCGTTAAATTTGTAAAAATTAACATCGGACACATCAGATAGGATTTTATCCAGCAATTGATACTTTGGTTGTTGTAGGGACTTTGAAAAAATATATAGGTTATTAAACCTTAATCCCTGCGGATTAGTGATCAAATTAAAGACAACATTGGTCTTTCCACAGTTTGAGGGGCCACTTACTATACATCGAACAGTGTTTGGAAATAAACTACCGTGTTTACCATTGTTGATATTAACGTTATCCACAGTTAAATCATCTATGTTATTAATATTGAATCGATCTTTATGGTAAATAATCTCCATCCTGCTCAAAGGTTAACGATAAAATGAGTTGCTTGCATTACACCAAGTCCTTTATAGGTATCCATGAATCCTCAGTTTTGTTAAACCCTAACCACCGCACTTTAACTGCGTCCTTTTTTCTTTGTAACACTTTTTCAACAAGATATACATCACCTACTGTTGACTTTAACATTTCATGTCCATAAAATGCACCTTGCAACAAATCTCCTTTGTTATCTTTTAAGATATACGTTTCAGGTACAGTCGGTTGCACTTTATACACTGTAAAAACTTCATTCGTCCAATTGGGAAGGTATTTCTTGGTAAACACTCCCTTATATTTACTAATCCGTACTTTATCACTTACATTAAATTTTCTTGGCTGCATTTTTTCTACTTTAGGCTTTGTATTTTTCTTTATGCGTTTTAATACATCTTTTGCATTTCTTCTATTTACTTTGTTAGGTTTCATACCAATAGTTCTATGAAACCTGTTGTTATAATCATTTATTAATTGTGGTAAAACATCATACCATACGTAAGAACCTTTTTTTGAAAATTGTTTATAGAGTGCTCCTTTTAAGGTTCTATTGAATCTTTCTACAATAGCTGCTTTTTTCTCTGAATTTGTAGAATAATGATTTATTTTATATTTATTCATTAACTGTGCAAAGTTTGTATTAAAGTATTCTGTTCCATCATCAGTTTGTAAATGTTTAATTTTGTTTTTATCTCTTTTTATAGCTATTTCCATGGCTTCTGTTACGCTTTTACCAGTCTTGTCCTTTAGAGGCAAAGCGTCTGCAACTTTTGTAAAACAATTAATAATTGTGAGTATATATTTAAATCCTTTGTTTATTCTGCTATGCGGTCGCATTTCAATTAAATCCGCTTGATATAGATCATTTATCCCTTTTATAACAGTATTTCTTCTTGGAAACTTTATTCTTGCAGGTTTGTGTAGTTCATTAATAATCTTCTCCTTCAGGTCTGACATGATGGTTTCACGAAGACAGCTGATATGGTATTAAATATTCTTTTGTATAAATCTGCTTATATAGGTCAAGGTCATTCTAAACTAATGTATAAAAGGGGGAACACAGCAAAATACTGCTGTGTTCCCCCTTTTATACGGAAAGGAAAAGGAAAAGGGATGTAGGACGATGAAAGGGTTACTCGTCAATAGGGTTGAGGGAGTAGTGGCCGAATGGTAGAGTGTGGATGTTGTCTGCAAGGATGTGGCGTTTGTCATCATTTGAAGAGAGAGCTTTTTTTACTTCCGTCACGCTGTACAGCTGATGGTTGAAACTTCTGATTGTGTTGAATTTTGCTGTTATATCTTGATCTTCAAATAAACATTTCTTATAGTGATTAAAATGCACATTCTTCTTTAAATACAAACTTTTTACTCCTTTAGCTTTCTTAATGACTTGGTTTTCATTTAATTGTAAAGAATATAATTTTGACATTAGTGCAACAATTTCTTGAAGTATAACACCATTGGCTTCATCTTTAAATTTGCCAAGCACTTTTTTGTTTCTGTCATTGTCGTAGTTTGGATGATCTTTTGGATAGTCGGAGAAGTCAAAGTCGTTTTTGTAATCAAATGTCCGAAGGTCTTCATACATATCGTTAGTAATTATCCAATATATAAAAGCGTCTGTATCCATGTAGGAGATGCCGATGTTTTCTCGTCCATAAAAGGTGACCATCTTTTTGTAATGAAAATCGTACATATGAGTCTTGGAGATATCCAGGATTGACATTCCTATATACAAAGGACGATCCATCTTCACACTTGTTTTCTTCATAGATACAGCTACAAGATTTTCATTAATAATTATAGATGTATTAAAGTTCGGCTGTTGTACGAGTTTCTGTAGTTTGTTCGGATCTGTAACAAGTTTAACGTTTTTATGTCTTCTTTTGTTTTCTAATGTTTTACCGAATATCGCATTGTTCATTAATTTAAAAAAGTCTTTTTGAAAGGCTGATGTAGCAGCTGCTCTTCTGGTAGTATTCGAGTCTATGTACGGTTTCAACCAGCACGATTGGGAAAATTCCACAGCTCTATTAATTTTAGTAAGACGTAAACCTAATTCGATAGCTTGTTGAACAACCCAATAATGAGCTACGTATCGTTGTTTATTGTTAAGGGTCATCATTAATTTGGGGTGTTTTCCAGTTGGTGAAATTTCTGTTCTTGCAAGGAGTGGAAGGTCATAATGAAGATCGTGTAAATGTTCTGGATATTCAAAGTCGCAATCCAAAATATATCCGGTATCTCCATGTTTTGGAATTTGTGAAATATCGCCAATACAGTCGGGATCAACCCATATAAAGTTGTCAAATGGAAGTGGGTTCGACATGGCCCATCCATACAGATTATTCGCGTCGAAATATCCCAAGTACGTTGAAGGTTTCTCTTGATCATGGTCAGGTAGATATTTGTTGTTGGCTTTAACATGTCTAGTCACGCTTTGAGTTAATCCACCTCTAACACCCGACTCAACCATTAAAACCATATCTATATCTGTTAACAGCTGGAGTTTACATTTTGTTTCTTTTAGCATTGCTTGCCAAGCTAGTCCTGGAGATGTATACGAATGTAGAGGGTCCAAACCGTATGCTGCAAAACAGGTTCTTCGGAATTCTTCCATAACATCGCAGAGAAGAGTCACGTCAAGTTTTACATAAAAGTCTGAGTATTCTCCCAAAGTCTTCATATCCAACTCGTTCCATACTCGACATGCATGTTGATAGTCTTCAAGTGAAATTTCCGATTCATTGAGTTTGTTGTTAAATTGTTCTGGTGGAGGAAGTGATGTTTCATTAAATCTATGCAGTCCATCGATGTAATCGTAGGGGAAGACTCCTTTTCTAAGAACCAGATCCATTTTACTACTGGCTACAATTTTGCTTGTTTCTATCAGATCTTCTCTTTTTAAATTCTCAGTTAATTTCATTAGGCTAGAAGGCATAAATCTAAACGAATCAATAAACCTAAGTTTTATTTTGCCAACCTTTTTAGAGAAGCTTATAAATTTTTCCATTGTTGTTGCCAAAACATCTATTGCTCCATCATCTCTTCCTAACTCCGGGATTATGAAATGAGAGTCATATCCACTAAGGTTATGTAGAACAACAGGTATAAAAGATGGAACTTTGTAATTTAAGTTGCAAGCATTACAGGCTGCACCTCTGTAGGCTCCGGTAAGATGGTCGTGGTCACGCACTTTAACGTTTTCTGGTGTAAATAGGTTATTACACAGATAACATGTTGTTGCCAAATTGTGATGTTGAAGTTGGTGTTCATCCATAGGCTGCATCGGTATTTTAATTTTGTAGATTTCTTCCACCTTGGAGGCAATGTAATACAACTCATCTACAAAGTGTTTCGCTGCTTGTTCACCACGATAAATCTTCGGAGCAGATGATAGTCCAAATTCTTGAAGATGTTCTTCAGACAACGTGGATTTTGTTAGTATACAATAACTGTTTGGTGCATGTTTTTGATATTTGCTTCTTTTTGTGATATCCTCTTCTTGTTGTTCAATTGGAAGTAAGGATGCTTCGAAATCCGCGTACACAACAAATGGAACAGGGTATTGGTGATTTACTTTATCAAATTTTATCTGCGCTCTGCTGGGATGTGGCAATTTAATTCTTACCTCATAGTTTCCACTACATAACCTTTGATGTTCTACTAACCATTCTGTACCTCCTCTTCTTAATGGTTTGCTCACGTGGCAAAAGCATCTCTTACATGTTGTGATTTTACTTTTATGTTTTGTTAACTGTTTACATACGAGCCCTTCAAAATCTTTTATATACACGTAATGTGATATCTCTCCTTTATTGATTAATAACAGGTCAGTATGATTGTTGCGCTCATTCGATGTTATGCGCAAGGGATACACATTATTTGACGAATCCAAACCAAATATGTTGACTGAAGCCGACGGATTTTGCTTTTCAAATTTTGATATATCAGTAATTGCAACAGGGTAAGTCATTCCCTGGAAATTATACTTGTGTTGAACTTCTTCATATGCTTGACTTGGTCTTTCCGGATGGTTTTTTACATATTTGGCCAACATAACATATTTAAAACATTCATTATTTTCATTTTGCACGTTAATACAGGATTTGGTATTCATAATTTTTTGAGGTAGAGGGATATAGCTACTTCCTCTCATTCCATAACCGTGTTTATGAACTCTAACATCCAGACTTGTTATACTCAATAAAGTCCATCCAGATCCTCTTCCTTCATGCTCTTGTAGTTTCGTCAAAAGTTCTTCAAGACATTCTGTTACAATCTTTTCAATATCTGACGCAGCCATGATGGTTCGGTTTTTTGTCATGAAACCTCTTGGTGATGTTTCGTTTTGAATGTTAGTGAATATGGCATCTAGCAACAGTCCAAATTTGATAAAATTTAATCTTTTTTGTTCATTCTTTAGTGTTTTGGTTACTAATTCTTTGGCGTTATGTAAAAAGTTTTCAAGTTGTAATTTTACGTTGTCAATTTTAAAATGTGTTACTACCTTACCAGGTAGTGCTTGAGCGTGTAGTTCCACATCTACTGCTGTTGATGTTGAGGGTCGGTGAAGAGTAGACATAGCAGCTGTTGATGTTGAAGGACGGTGAAGTGTAGACATAGCAGGCGTTGAAGTCGATGTTGATGGTGTTGATGTTGAAGGATGGCGAAGTGTAGACATAGCAAGCGTAGAAGTCGATGGTGTTGATGTTGAAGGATGATGAAGTGTAGACATAGCAGGCGTAGAAGACGATGCAGCTATTGATGTTGAAGGACGGTGAAGTGTAAACAGAGCAAACGTAGAATTCGATGCAGCTGTTGTTGATGGTGTTGATTGTGCATATTGAATAACACTTGGTCTGGAATGTTGGTGTTGGGCTAACATTTGATCTATTTCCTTCAATTCTTCTTCTTCATATTCTTCATCATGGTTGTTGTTATGTTTTAGTTCCTTATGAATTATTAAAAGAAATTCATCCTTAAATGAAGTCTTACAAATATTGCAGCGATGCATAATGTAGGTGTGATCTCTACACAAGGGTCAACGCAATAATGAAAAACACTGCAAATGCCCCTCTATTTATACCCTAGCAAAAGTGGTGGGGGTACGTATTACGTTAAGTTTACTATTTTTTACATTTTATATTTACTATTGTAGCTGGAGGCTACAAAGTTCTGTATTTAGGTCAAGGTCATTGAACATATTTGCCAAAACGGGGAATAGAGCAGTAAATGATTTCATTTTAAACCATAAACTGATCTATTCCCCGCTTTGTATTTAACAAGGACAATTTTCTCCAACAGGAAAATTTAATATATTTTACTAATGGCTACAATTTTGCTTGTTTCTATCAGATCTTCTCTTTTTAAATTCTCAGTTAATTTCATTAGGCTAGAAGGCATAAATCTAAACGAATCAATAAACCTAAGTTTTATTTTGTCAACCTTTTTAGAGAAGCTTATAAATTTTTCCATTGTTGTTGCCAAAACATCTATCGCCCCATCATCTCTTCCTAACTCCGGGATTATGAAATGAGAGTCATATCCGCTAAGGTTATGTAGAACAACGGGTATAAAAGATGGTACTTTGTAATTTAAGTTGCAAGCGTTACAGGCTGCACCTCTGTAGGCTCCTGTAAGATGGTCGTGATCGCGCACTTTAACGTTATCTGGTGTAAATAGGTTATTACACAGATAACATGTTGTTGCCAAATTGTGATGTTGAAGTTGGTGTTCTTCCATAGGTTGCATCGGTATTTTAATTTTGTAGAGTTCTTCCACCTTAGAGGCAATGTAATACAAATCATCTACAAAGTGTTTCACTACTTGTTCACCGCGATAAATCTTCGGAGCAGATGTTAGTCCAAATTCTTGAAGATGTTCTTCAGACATCTTCCAATATCTTACCAAACAAAGATTTTTTCTAAGTCCCGAAGTGGGTCAAGGTCATCTGAACATGTTGCCAAAACGGGGAATAGAGCAGTAAGTGATTCCCACTTGGACCACAAACTGCTCTATTCCCCGCTCTGTATTAGGGAAGTGAATTTTGAAGAAAGGTCACAGTTATAGGCAATAAACCTGATAACAGAACCTTTTGTTAATTTATCCAAACAAAAGGAAGTTACAAATGGTTTGCAGGGAGTATTTGCAAAAGTTTCTCGAGGGTAAGATGGGTAATGTCAACCGGTTTGCGCGCCGTATTGACATAAGGTCGGTTTGCGCGCCATACCTTTTTGTAAGGGGTTAGGAAAAGGATGAGAAACATACTGATCAGTTAAAATTAATTTTACAAAGACCAACCAAGGTCGGTTTTACAAAGGTCAACAGCATCCTGAAACCCAGTCGGACGTTGGTCAGTAACGGGCGCCAGGCAACTGTGAACCAAAGTTTTGACCAAGGTTAGTTATAGCGTGTAAGAAAAGGACATACCAACCAAGGTCGGTTTTACAAAGGTCAACAACATCCTGAAACCCAGTCGGACGTTGGTCAGTAACGGGCGCCAGGCAACTGCGAACCAAAGTTTTGACCAAGATCAGTTTTAAAGCGTGAAAGAAAAGTACATATTTCATTAGTAAATAAAACACTTCAAAGACCAACACCACAAATAATTACAAACACCAACACTAACTACATTTTCTAGCAGCAAACTACAAGCTATAATCTAAAAAACAAACTAACATGCATAACATACAAACATGCTAAGGTAGAATCTTTAGTATACAGGGGTACCACCTATATACTAAAGATGCTATTACAGACAGCTAAGGCGAACAGCTAGCTAGGCTGTCAGCCTGAGACTGTGAGACCTCTGCGGTCAGCCCCCGCTTTTATAGCCGACGATCCGTGGTGGGAGGTAAATTGAAGAAAGGAAGGGGGGGGGGGTAGTGATAGGGAAGGGGTATTATTGTAAGAGTAAATGTTTTTACCAAACAATAATTTTCTCTAAGTCCCGAAGTGGGTCAAGGTCATCTGAACATGTTGCCAAAACGGGGAATAGAGCAGTAAGTGATTCTCACTTGGACCACAAACTGCTCTATTCCCCGCTCTGTATTAGGAGAAGAGGACTAGTTTAAAGCTCGCAATTATAGGCAATAAACCTGATAACGGAACACTAACCTCTCCCCCGAAAAATTATTCACCCAACAAACAAACGATATGGTCAGTTTACAACAGTCGCGCACTCTGAAACCGCAAGGACGTTCATCACTGTGTAGGCGTCAGAGTACTACGAACCGAAGTACAATAATACCTGACCAAGGTCCCCTTAAGTTTATTTCCCCGAAGATGTATCCCCCCAAGATAAGCAAAATGGTCAGTTAACAACAGTCGTGCACTCTGAAACCGCAAGGACGTTCATCACTGTGTAGGCGCCAGAGTACTACGAACCGAAGTACAATAATCACCTGACCAAGATCCCCTTAGATTTAACCAAGATAAGCAAACTAACTGAATCTGTTTCTCGTAAGTGAGGGCTAAGATAGGTAAAAAAGTCATCCGGTTTTCATGCCGTAATGACTCAAGGTCGGTTTTCGTGCCGTACCTTTTTGTAAGGGGTTAGGAAAGGTGTTTATTTGAGAAACATAATCCCCCCTGAGATATTTAAAGACATAAGGTCGGTTTTCGTGCCATACCTTTTTGAATGGGAGCGTGAAGCGTGAAAGAAAAGTACATATTTCATTAGTAAATAAAACACTTCAAAGACCAACACCACAAATAATTACAAACACCAACACTAACTACATTTTCTAGCAGCAAACTACAAGCTATAATCTAAAAAACAAACTAACATGCATAACATACAAACATGCTAAGGTAGAATCTTTAGTATACAGGGGTACCACCTATATACTAAAGATGCTATTACAGACAGCTAAGGCGAACAGCTAGCTAGGCTGTCAGCCTGAGACTGTGAGACCTCTGCGGTCAGCCCCCGCTTTTATAGCCGACGATCCGTGGTGGGAGGTAAATTGAAGAAAGGGGGGGGTAGTGATAGGGAAGGGGTATTATTGTAAGAGTAAATGTTTTTACCAAACAATAATTTTCTCTAAGTCCCGAAGTGGGTCAAGGTCATCTGAACATGTTGCCAAAACGGGGAATAGAGCAGTAAGTGATTCTCACTTGGACCACAAACTGCTCTATTCCCCGCTCTGTATTAGGAGAAGAGGACTAGTTTAAAGCTCGCAATTATAGGCAATAAACCTGATAACGGAACACTAACCTCTCCCCCGAAAAATTATTCACCCAACAAACAAACGATATGGTCAGTTTACAACAGTCGCGCATTCTGAAACCGCAAGGACGTTCATCACTGTGTAGGCGTCAGAGTACTACGAACCGAAGTACAATAATACCTGACCAAGGTCCCCTTAAGTTTATTTCCCCGAAGATGTATCCCCCCAAGATAAGCGAAATGGTCAGTTAACAACAGTCGTGCACTCTGAAACCGCAAGGACGTTCATCACTGTGTAGGCGCCAGAGTACTACGAACCGAAGTATAATAATCACCTGACCAAGATCCCCTTAGATTTAACCAAGATAAGCAAACTAACTGAATCTGTTTCTCGTAAGTAAGGGCTAAGATAGGTAAAAAAAGTCATCCGGTTTTCATGCCGTAATGACTCAAGGTCGGTTTTCGTGCCGTACCTTTTTGTAAGGGGTTAGGAAAGGTGTTTATTTGAGAAACATAATCCCCCTGAGATATTTAAAGACATAAGGTCGGTTTTCGTGCCATACCTTTTTGAATGGGAGCGTGAAAGAAAAGTACATATTTCATTAGTAAATAAAAACACTTCAAAGACACTTTAAAACCAACACCAAACTAACTACAGTTAAACTAACTACATTACCTAGCAGCAAACTACAAGCGTTATCTAACATGCTTAAACAAACTAACTAAACATGCAAGGGCGCGGATCTCTTAATTGCGCGTCGGGCCCAACGCACACTTAACAGACCTACGCTGCAGCAGGCACTGCAACCCAGTGGGACGTTCATCGCAACGGGCGGCAGGCTACTGCGAAGAGACGCTCGAAATCTCGGGTTATATAGACGGAGAATGGGAAATCGGGATATTAAGGGGAAAGCGGGATAAGGGATAATCCTGCTTCGTTGCGGGATTTTATCCCGCACTTCCAAGAACATTTTTCCCTCGACCTTGACCTTGAACATGACCCAAAAAGGGGGGGGGGTTCCGCGGGGGGGGGGGGGGGGTTCCGCCGGGGGGGGGGGGGGGTTCCACCGGGGGGGGGGGGGTTCCGCCGGGGGGGGGGGGTTCCGTCAGGGGGGGGGTTCCGTCAGAGGGGGGGGGCCGGTTCTAAACCAGTCCTCAGCTTTCTACCCATATATGGATAGGGCAAGGTTTCACTTTACGACCTGCTTCACTCTGCCAGCCGCCTCATTCCGGCTTTGGATTGCAACCAGTACACACGTGCTCTATCCAACTCTATCTTATCCATTTTCTCTTCCATCCTATTTACACCATGTCTTCTCCTCTGACTCCTGAAAAACTCCAGCGCTTAAAGGAATCTTTGAAGAGGTCGACGGAAAGAAGGAGCGGGTTTAAGAGACCTTCAACTTTGAAGTCTCTCAAACGGAATCTCCATGGTCATCCGCTGTATTTTGAACAACGACCCTCGACTCAGCCTCGACCTTCTACATCGGCTCAGCCTCGGCCTTCTACATCGGCGGCTCAACCTTCGTCTCCAACACCGACTGTCGATGAGGTGATGCAACGGACAAGGGTGATGGGGCTGAACGACTTGGTGACGCCGTTTGAAGTCTCCAAGGTCGAGTTTCGAAATCTGAAGCGGATGACGGAGTATAAATATGTGGCAACCAACGGGGACCACGTGTTTTTGTTTCAACACACCATCCAATACATCGAGGTGCGTCTGCCGCAGTCTCTCCCACCGCCACCTCCTCTGATACCTGATACACAGGAGTTATTCTTAACCAGAAAAGATGGGAGGGTAAAGTGGGTTTTGAAGAATAAAGTTTGAACTGATCCTTATCCCGACCAACCTTCAGCACGCAAACGGTCCTTTTCAGGACCACCCTAAGCATTTCAAGTTAGGGACTTGGCCTGTATATAGGCAGGAGAGTTTGTTTGTGCAGTCCACTTTGTGAAATTTTCTAAGTCCCAAAGTCCTTGAACTTGACCTTGACCTTGAACATGACCCATGTTGGGGGGGGTACAAAGTTTTTCCAAAGTATGTCATGTGGGTACTCAAATTACGCGAATTGATCAGACGAACAAGGAGGTGCAAACAGAATTTTGATCCGGCCAAGGGTATAGTAGCAGAAGCGAAAAAACTACAAAGTTTGTCCAAAGTATGTCATGTGGGTACTCAAATTACGCGAATTGATCAGACGAACAAGATGGTGCAAACAGAATTCAGATCCGACCAACGGTATAGCAGAAATAGCGAAAAAACCAATGTTTTCAAGGTTACATACTAATAGCTTCTTTATTATTGGGTTAAAGTATAGCGAGTGGGTACTCAAATTACGCGGGTTAATCAGACGAACAAGATGGTGCAAACAGAATTCAGATCCGACCAACGGTATAGCAGAAATAGCGAAAAAACCAATGTTTTCAAGGTTACATACTAATAACTTCTTTATTATTGGGTTAAAGTATAGCGAGTGGGTACTCAAATTACGCGGGTTAATCAGACGAACAAGATGGTGCGAATATAATTCAGATCCGACTGAGATTAGGGAAGAAACAGCGCGAAAACAACACTTTCAAGGCCTGACATTAATAAATACTTTGTTTATGGATTAAACTACGACAAGTTATTTATAGTTTAAAGTATACCGAGGTAACGTTGTTGTGCGGGTAGGTCGGGCGGGTATCATACACGCTAGCGCTATATCATTATACTTTTAGCTCTTGCAGGATTAACATCTACCTATAGAGTTTGTGTTATTCTAAAGATGTCACAGTTTTACAGAAATATGACGAAGGTGTCCTTCAACAGTCCGCCTGCCACCACCTTCTACTTCTCCGACTGTGAAGATAGAAGGTCTACGCTGTTAGTGGATTGTGAGCGATTTCGCCGTAGAATACTCCAGGCTGAAACATTCTTAGCAAGTTGTCTGCTACGCAAGATGCATCATATGAGTACATGCAATAAATTAGATCACAGTGACTGTTATGATTGCGTAAAAACAGTGTCGAGCAAGAATTGTTAATGTTTTCAGTTACGGAGCTCCGATCCTCACAGAGTCAGAGCTAGACCCTAACTAATGCATGTCCCGTAGTTATTGTGCGATGTGAAAACTTGGTGGGGGAAACTGGTGTGGTGGGGGGTAAAGGCGAGTGTCTATCCTACATGCTTGTATCACTTCAGTATACCTGCGGCTCTTGCATAGTTCACATGGATTCGCAAATACAAGGCACTACTGTTTCTTCCACATGTTCTTCTTTTAATATTGAGCAAGCTGACAATACAAATGATGAAATACAAGTACATGAAGTTTCTAGCACAATATCTACTGATGCAGAAGCAATAATGACATCCCTAATAGGGTTTGACTAATGATGGTGGATGTAGTAGCAACCATCTGCCGCGCACTTGCCACCTGCCGCCTACCATCTGTCGCCTGCCATCTGCCGTCCGCCATCTGCTCCGCCCCACCACACTTTTACCCCCACCATTTTGTTTGATACCAAAACGCTAGCTAGCGAGTAGTCAGTACACCTCCGGCTCTCGACCGGTGAACATCGAGCTCTCTGTTGAAATGTCCATCAAAATTAGGTGTATTCATTATGACTATTCATCTGGCGACTTTCCAAGACCTCGAGGTTTTTAATGAAGAGTTAAGACTTCTCATTGCGTCCGGTTACGATTTATCTTTGGAACTTTACGCATCAAAAAACAACATGGACTCTGCGCAGGAATCGAAGTATCTACCGTCTTTCATCAGAAAGCGAAGTGATAGCCGCAACTCGTCCGGATCAACAACATCGATGACAACGAACAACGGGGAACTGATGTAAACATAAATTATTGTAAACATAACTTATTGTAAATAAAAAGAAAAGTAAAAAGAAATAAAGTAATAAATGAAATAGTACTACCTCGCACTCGTTTCATTCGATTGCTTCATTCGATTGTTTTCATTCGATATTTTTATCGAATGAAAACTATCGAATCACAATCGGATTTTACGAGTGCGAGGTAGTACTTTTTTAAAATTACCTCCCAGTGACCTTGAACTTTAAACTTTCCCTCATTACGTCACAAAACCGCCTACGTCACTGGCTCAGCCTCAGATGACGTCTTTCATGACTCAGCACTTCCGGTCACGTGACCGGAAGCTGTCAATCACTTGGCCCAGAAGCCCCAAATGCCCACTACTCCCCATTATTTTGTGTTCCTTGTTGCAGCAAACCTGCGTACTCATCCCCAATGTTATTCTTATGGGGAATAATTAATATTTTAAATATCGCTTGTTTGTGAATATATTTCTTATGAATCCCTGTTAAGTGGCTTAATGTGTTATGTTATAATTAATTGGAAATTCGCTGAGTATGCAGGTTTGCTGCGACGGGGGTATTTTAAATTTGTAAGGTCACTCCAGTTGTTATTTAAAGCTCAATACACCTTTGCTTTATTTCGGATATGACCACTCTATATATGCAATCTTCACTCAACAGTTTTACTCACTGCTCTCAGTATATATAAGTAAATGCTTTTCGAAAACAAACATAGGATATATTGTAGCTGTATCACATTTGGATTACATTTTATTCTGTTAGCTGTTTTCAAATTGGAGAAAACTAACTCACCACTTTTGCTGCGCGGCACCCCAACCATTTAAACAGGTTTTATTTTTCCAACAGCTTCGATTGTTCTTTTAATTTATAGTCTGTGAACTAAAAATTTGGGATGCCAAACAAAATAACAAAACAATACAAAATAACAAAACAAAACAAACAAAACAAAATAACAAAATCTTGTTATGGTTCTGAATATGGATCTATGGGATCTGAGACGGATTGCACATAATATTTAATTTATGTTGTCTTGAGTTTAATTCACTATAAATATAAATATTGCTCCAATAAAAAACAGACTGCTACAAATTCCAATTAATAGGATTGATACATGCGACTACATAGTTTTTTCACTATATCTACTTGTCTTTTAGAAATATCCTAAATTAGTATTAAAGGGCAAAAATTAAGTATAAAAGATAAATGAAACCGCTAAACTTATAAAGGTTTTAAAATCGTATAATAATTTTAAAATATCACTATTCATGGAAATGTGTATATAAAAAAACGTTTCGTACGAAGTTATTTTCTAAAACACTCAGCTCTCTGTCCATCTACCTTAATCAGGTGTTACCAAATTGTATAAGCATCAGTATCGGCATCAGCTGTTGTTGATAATGTTATGAAATAAATAGTATACTTCACTACTAGTCACGAAAGTGGCCTATTTCGGGGCAAGATAGCATTTTACGCGCAAGGCGAAGCCGAGCGTGGAAAATGCAATAGAGCCCGAAATAGGACTTTTTGTGACGAGTAGTGAACGATACTTTTCATCACGATGCAAATAACCACATTAAACTTAAACAAAAATTATCCCGTATGACCATTTGATCGGCATTTCAAACAAAAAAAAATTGTTAGTAAATAAGAGGGATGACACCAATATATTGACATGACGCTTGTCCGCATGACTATTTGATCGACATTTTAAATAATTAAGTAAATTGGCAGAAACCAAATGTTTGACAAGATCATGTTCAAGAGTATCTTGTCTATCAGTTGGGTTATTGTATTATAGTTATTAAATGTTAAAAATTAGTGAAAATGGCATTGCAAACAACTCCATTGATTGAAATAATTTTTGCACATGGTTTCTGCATTTATATTTATTTAATTAGTCAACATATCGATCAAATAGTCATGCGGACAAGTGTCATGTGATAAGTTGGTGGGCCCCCAATTCATTAATAGTTTACGATTCAAGAGAAAACCTCTTGTTTGATATACTTGATTACCTGTAAATCAATACTCACATCCCTATCTGAGCATGTATTTAATAATGTCAAAAACCACGATGTCCTTAAAACCTCCGTAAACATTACCATTAGGCACTTGAACCTACGACTTACAAGAGCTGTAAATTAAACTCACTTTCTTAGCTCATAAATTATAAAACAAATAACAAGCTTCCATTATTTTTTCACATCGACTTTCATAACTAAAATAAATTATTGTTTTGATCAAATTCATTTGTTTTATTACCTCTGTAGGTCTGAGTAGGAAATAACAACTGTAAGATCAAAAACTTTAATTAATAATTCTAATAAAATGCTACTATTTAACTATCCTGCGTAAGTAATTTTCCTTTAGTCTATTAATACGATAACTCAATCAAAACCCGAACACGCTTTCTTCTGAAGTGTTTGCATAGTAAGGGAAGATGGTGAATCTACTTCCACCCTCATGGGCAAGTAACTACCTCTAATGGAACGGCCAGTCTGGACAAGGCGTGCTTCAGTGGCGGTTAATGACAACTACCCTCAAGTCAGGGTTTATGTCAGAGACAACCTTTTAAATTATACTGCTCAATCATAAAATACTATACTCATTGGAGTATAAAGCGATCTTTATATTATTGATCAAACTAAAAAGAACCTAATTTGAATACTGGTCTGAAGGCCAACCTTCATGACCTCATGTTGACCTTCTTTGAGCTAGAAGGCTGCCCTAACGTAAACATTTAATCCTTAGTTAAACAATTTGTTAGTTAATTTTTAAAATTAAATATTTGTTATTTCAATTAATAATGTTTTATGTACAGTGTTACCTCACAAAACAATAATAATGACTGATTTACCTGTAGTTTGGGAACTAAGTTAGCTTGGGCTTATATTTCAGTTTCAGCTTAGCAGCTTAGCTGACGTAAACTCATTACGTTGTCCAATGTTAATCTTATGGAGGATAAGTAAAATTGTATTTCTCGCTTATTAATGAACATATATTAATGAAATTTGGTATGTTGCTTTATGTGGTTGGGTTTTAATCCTATTTGCATAAAAAAACTCATTTTTGTGGTCCCCATGCAGCAAACCTGCGTACTCAACAGCTATAATGTTATTCTTATCGAGAATAATAAACATGCGATATCTTGCTTGTTTATGAACATAAATTGATAAAACTTGGTATGTTGCTTCATGTGGAGGTGATCTATTGGTATTGGTATTTGCATAAAAAACAGATTTTGTGGTCCTTGATGCAGCAAATCTGCATAATCAGACCTAATATTGTTTTTCTTATGGGGAATAAATAAAATGTCATATCTCGATTATTTATTAATATGCTTTGATGAAAGTTGGTAAGTGGCTTCATGACTTAGAGAAGTACCATTTGAAATTCGCTGAGGATGCAGGTTTGCTGCAACGGGGTATTATTTGATGTTATCATACAATAGTAGTTTTCATCACTAGGAGCAAAAGTGTCTCTTTTTGGTGCGCAATCGTGTTTTAAAAGCGAGGCACAGCCGAGCTCTAAAAACGACCAAGTACCAAAAATACACTTTTGCTCCGAGTGATGAACAACGTTTTTTGTCATAATGCAGAATTAGACTTTTAATCATTAAAAATTTTAACTATAAAGTTGTATTTTTGAGGTTATGTTTACAAAGTGAGTAATATACAGTGTTTCTATTTCTGTTATTTACAAGCAATACTTTTTATAACGTGTGGTAAGGAACGCTTCTATCATATATAGATAAAGCAAACAGCTGACTTTTACGTCCTAAGACTTAAAAAAGATCACAGCTGATTTTTTAGGTCCTAGGACAATAAAGTGACGTTTTGCGTACCATTTAGATAGCAAAAAACAGGTGGATTTCGTGCAGAATGATAAAAATACCGTTTTAGCATCGTTTTTAGTTTTAATGGTATTTCATATTTTTACTTTTTTCCCCGAGATTTTCTTTTACCAAAGAATTATCATATCATAAATTGCATTTTAACAAAATATTATTAGTCATAAAAATTTAATTACTATCTGCTTCTGTTTTAAACGCTATTCAATTATTGACATTTAAATATCAATTCTTTATTTCCAGCAAACACATTTTCAACGTAAAGAAATTGCGACAAATAATTCAATTAGGTTGGAAAATTAATTGGTAAAACAATGCAGTGAACTACATGTGTATTACGTGTAACCTTTTCCCACATCGCCAAGTGGGCGGGGGCGGCGGGCGGGGCCGGAGACGCCCGAGCACCACTCGGGTGGTCGGGTGGTCGGGTGGACGGGTGGTCGGGTGCCCCCTACAGCCGCCAGTCTACGTGCCGCTCTGTGTCAGTGCGAACAGGATTCTATCATCAGTTTCAGGTAAGCAATGTCGTAGATTTGCAGTCGAAATTTGATTTAACAAAGTTAATAATTAGTTAAGAATAGCTAATATTACTCAAAACTAGTTTACAATTTTATTTGATTAACAAAAAACACAGTAATACAATTGTTATAACAGAGAATTTTTACTTGTAAAAATAATTCTTTCTGTGCTTCAAACAGGTTGCAAGTAAAAAAGTAACAAAATCACATTTTCTTGTCTGTATTAATTTCTTTAAAATGTTACATATTGTATTGGGTAAATAAATAACATATATTTTAACAGTTCACATTATATTCAAAGATGTTTTTATAGATTATATTAATCAAAAACAAATTCTATCAGATATAAATTCTATAACAAATTGTTAAATTATTAATTTGAAACCGTGAGTATAATCTTGAATTAGTAATAAAAGATCCTTCATTGTCTTTGCTTTGTGTTCTACTATTCCATGCGAATTAAAGAAATGCAAATTGACACGAATCAATCCGGAAACAACCTAATTGTTTATATAAATTAATCTAATAATTTAGCCCCGTGTTTATCTACATGAAATAATTCCAACCTGAGTGTTGAACTTGTTAATTAGATAAAGTGTTTTGTAAATATAAAAATAAAACTTAGGGTTGAATAAATACAGAACCAGATTCAATCCCGGATTTTAAATAGGACTTAACTTGATCCCTTGCGTGAGTGGAGGATTTAAGGATTATCTACATAAACCCGCTGCTACTTTTCACGCCACATCGAGTCGTCTGAGGTTACATCACAGTTTAGTTAATTAAATTAACAGGATATAACGATTTATTTCATATAATTCTAAGAAAATCTACCGTGTATACTGCCGATTACAATAATTACATTACAATTATCTCGGTTTTTGTTTTAAGCTGTTTTATAAATTTTGTAAGAAATTGCTATAACATTGACTATTAATTATTAGTTATTTCATACAGTGAATGTAAATTACATCATATTATTAAAATTTTTAAATTGGTTAAAAATAAAACACGAGTGACGTGGGTATAACGCGTTGGTTCAATGAACTAATTACACTTCATCGTGGTTGTAATGCATTACAGCCTACTCAATGCAGTATTAAGTTTCACATGGCCCGCCCTATTACGTGTAATACCCCATATTTCGTGTAATAAACCCCGTACCACCATCGACTCAATATCAACTGTCAACGCTGCATTACTTTTAACACTCATAAAACACTTGATTAAAATATTGTTTGATTTTTAATTTTGTGAAACATATTTCCCAATACAAATGGGCGTTGGGTGTCAAAAGAGATGGCTTGTTCAGTATCGTGTCAGGGATTAAATTAAAAATCAAATGTAGGAAATCGCTTTATATTGGAGTCTAATCGTTTCCGATGTAAACAAGGGAAGGTCATGGGTAAAACCCATCGTGTTACAAGTTTTATTTTTAAGATTGTCGGTTTATATGATAATTTTACTATTTCTTATTAACTTTAATATCAATATAACTTATACATACCTGAAAAAGGTCAAACATAAATGCTGCGCAACTATTAACATGTAGTAAATGGAAACTATTAGTTGTATAATTAGTTGTTTAAATATGAATGCACTATTATTTTCCAAAATGTAAATACCCAAGATGAGTTTAACTTGAATTGGGATGGATTTAAATTATAAACCAATATTTAAAACCATTTTAGTTAGAATTTAATTTTTTAATTCCATTCGCTTCTAAAATGTAAGTTCGCAAATGCCTCTGAAAGTGTATGAATACAATACTATAAATGCGTGGATTTAAAAGTTTAGATTTTTCTTGTGTGGTTAACATTAAATTTTTGATCTCGGCCCTAGACGAATACATGAAATGTTTGATATTTTTAGTCTATAAATATATGTAATTTTCTTACGTAAATATATAACTATACTAGCCAAAGTAATTTAAGTTAATGTATTTAAAACATATAATCATGGACATAATACATTTACCCTAACGAGAATAACGGTATTTTTATGCCGATTTTTATGCCAATATAAATACTCCCCCGGCAAATAATGGAAAATATATTTTGAAGTGTTGTTAGAGTTTTTTTAAAATTACATCCCAGAATTTGTATTATAACACTATTATTGTAATAACGAAGTTGTTTTACATAATGCATTTTCATGGCCTACTAGGATATTCATGTCAACGCTGTCTACTTTCACTTTCTCTACAGCCGTAAAAGCTGACTTTTTATTTAACTATAAATATGATTAAATAATAACATTTATGAAATAATACAAATACAATAATATTTACGCGTTTGAAAAAAATCATAATTTCTAAGATGTTTGTCGATTAACCTAAGTTTAGAATAGTATCGTCAGTGGTGTTACAATTAATATTCCAAAACATTAGTTAAGATTTTTGTATTTAATATTTACTTACTCTATTTGATTTACATTCCATCAGTGAAACACTACATAAAGATGGTAAATATATAACAAAATATTTATCTTTACGTCAAGTATAAAACTCACAAGTGAAAAGGAGAGTATTTATCCTTTATTAGTATGTTATATGTATTAAGTAAGGTACGTAATTAATTTAAGTTATTACACAAGTAACATAACTACTTACTTAATTGTATCCGTTGGATGGTTAGAATATTTAAGGATGATATTTAAACTCACGGAGTCTTTACGAAATACTGAGTCACCCCAACACCACGTCGGTCGTGTGAGAATTTTTAAGAGTTTCAGAAACGCACATCCATTGATCGAGACTTCTGTGGAGAGACTTGAGACGAAAAATAACAAAAGTTATCTTACAATATACTTCTTTGTTTTAAACTAATTTTTCCTGACGTACTGTTTATGTTTTTTAATAGGTTATTGCGGTAATTTTCCGCCACTGACGTTTCATGACGATTCGGGATCTAGAATCTGATCGTGTCTTCAGGTGAGAAAGATGACTAGGAAAAATTCTACGATATAATTGATACCCCATTCATGCGGCAGATTTCTTAGAAGTGTTATATAAATTGGTTTATACTGTATTTTCAAACTTTTTTGAACAAAAACCACGATAACTATGAACTTACCTATACATTTAATCGGAATAACCATATTAATCGACATGAAAAGTGTTCTCAGCATTTTAAAGTATGTTTTTTATCTTAAATTTTTTTAGAGAACGTAATTAAAAAAATAACCGTTTACTAATGTTGTTGGTGATAACCAATAATTAGTTTTATAGTTCTCACTTAGCTTCTGAGAAATTAAATTAGTTTCCCGATTGGCCTTGCAACATTTAGGTATAACATGCATTATGGTTAGAAAAATCTATACTCATGGTTTATATTGCATTTTTTCAAGTTCAATCGAAAAGTAAATTGGGAAGGTGAAACTAATGTTTTTACATAAAATCATGGTTGTTAATTTTTGAATATGGTTAAATATGATATGTTTACAAATGAGTCAGCAAATTTCTAAAACCACTTTAGATGTTTAATCCTTTCAATCTATGTTATGTGGTCCAAGTTATAACAGGATTGCCCGATCTGCTAATAAAGCTGAAATCAAAATACACCATCAGCAAGTTTATAACTTATTTAGTTTTATGTGTGTACATTTAAATGTTTTTCATAAATAACATTAATGACGATAATTATAATAGCTACATTAATGAAATTCCAACAGCTGCTCATCATACACGTGCATTATTGATTGTATTCACAATGTTGTTTTTTAAGACTTACCCACTCAAAATGTATTTGTTGCCAATAATTTTAAATGTTGCCGGTTTACAATTTCAAATTCGATGTCATTTATAAATGTTTCCCATAACGAATTTTCGTCTTTTGTTCAGCCTGGTAACGTCTTATTCATATTTATCTAAAATCATAAAAAGTATAACGTTTTTATATATTAAAAATCAATAATAAAGTATAAAGTTATTATTTATACTTTTATAGACAGTCGTAAACATAATTTATGATTAACGCTTTTGGCAATGAGTTAATTAATATTTAATTAATTTTTCACATGTTTTCTATGTGTTAAAAACATCGATTGATGTTTAAAACTGAATGATTACTTTATAAATTGGAAACCTCGTTACACGAATACGAGTATTATTTTAGGGCGTAAGCTCATCGTTTGTTAGGATCAATCGTATTTTGGTTAAGGATGTATGTAAACAAATACATCATAAAATATACAAGCCTAGCCTTGAAGTATAGAATCTTGATTTATTATCAATAATTTCATTTATTTACTTTTTCAAGAAACGATGCAAGGATCCGTCAGAAAATTGTAAAGCAACTAGTTTACAATTGGTTTAGTTTGAGGATAAACAAAATATGCAATTAAACAACTGAGATTTATACCAGATTCAGCTTAGGTTTGCGAAGACAGGAAGCAAATTTAAAAATTCATCTGTCAAAAGAGACATGTTCTCACATGAGACAGGTCAGACGTAATATATTATAAGGTCCAGAGCCACAAGATCCCTTACACCATGGTTTATTAAGGCCACAGCCGTCCAAACAGATTCGTGTTCGTACCTAATGTTTCCTGCAGGTAATTGTACTACAATAGTATCCGTCATTGTGTTCAGTGAGACAACAAATACTAGGATTCAACAGTTCTTTATTTAGAGAAATCATTTATATGGCATGTGTTTGTATAGTACATTATTGAACTTGACAATGACCAGAAGAACAAACTGAGAGTACCATTTTCCAGGTTAAATAAATGAAACATCAAACTTAGTTATTATCACTACTCTTATAGAAATTAGGTGGTGTCTGTCTGTCTGTCTGTCTGTCGGTCTGTCTGTCTGTCTGTATGTCTTGTGTTGTCTGTCTGTATGTTGTGTGTATGTTTGTGTTTGATCCGTCACGCCAAAACTACTGGACCAATTCTGCTGAAGTTTTGCACATATATTCTATATACCAAGGAGTGTCATAGGCCTATTGCCGTTTAAAAACGTCCTCAGGGCTCTGCCCCACGGGACATCCAAGTCCATGCTATTTATATGGAGGAGAGTTTTTGGTTTATGTCACATGTGTTTTTTCTTAGTTCAATTCATTTAAATAAACAGCTAAAAAGAAAATACTGTATCTTACAGGCCGTCATTGTTTTGTTTACATTTTTTATACTCTGAATTTTCATAAATAAAGTTAATAAATATCAAGATAATAAATTGCTATACAACATAAAATGAATTATAAATCTATGTAATATACAATAAAGTGCTATTGTAATACAATCGTTATTGTAATATATTTTAAACAATTTCTTTATTAGCATGATACGTGTTGTTACAACTAAGCAGGATAAATAAAATAGTCTTACAACACTATAAGTACTATAAGTGCTGTAAGTTGTAGTAAGCACACTTATACTGTACTTACATACAAGACGGTAAAATATACGCAAAAGATGGTACAAGGCGATCGATTTCAACCAGTTACACCGGTCATCATCAGGCCCAATCACAGAATGACAGAAACAAGATGGCGAACAGCTTATATACTATTGGCTACCGGAAGTTCCGGAAACAAGTTGCGATAAGTACCACCAGAGTCAAAGTTGACCTGTTCATTGATCAATTTATCCCTATCGTTACATTTTTCTTAAAAATAAACAATTCTTCCCATGCATTCATTACATTTCCTTTCTTACAAACATGGGGAATACACTTTTAATATAGTTTACTAACATTTTGTCTCCCATGGCTAAAGAGATAAATTGTATGACAGTAAAATCATTGAAATATTGTACAATAGATTTCAGTTAATGGAATTTATTTTTCAGGTGGAAGTATGATTGGAAGAGCGTTTTTTTTTATGGCCGAGTTGTGTAGTGGCTAGACTGATCGTAATCTGAGGTTCGCCAGATCAATCCTGAGCAAAGTAAAAAAATGAGGTTCGACACTAGACTCAGCATAAAATAGTGATCCACCTATGTTTAATTGTTAAAACGGCAATGTAGACAGGATGCGGTGTTGTTAACACGTTGGTTGACAAAGCCAGAGATAGTTTCAAACTGCTCCACTCGTGGCGGCACACAGATTGCCACTTTGGTCTCCCAAACTTTGGCAGCAACTTTTAATTAGTGCTCTAAGTTTTCATATCGAAAAGGGGTTTTGTTTTTCGTAAAAAAATGTTCTTACGTACACTGTACGACTGAATTATGTTACAAATATATTTCCCCCGTGGGATGTTCACATTTAATCCATAACATCAAAAAAGGGTGTTGGTGTGAACCGTTTTATTTTCGATTTCATCTCAAACCAATTAAATTTAATATTAAATATTGTTATCAAGACCAAAATGAACAGAAAAAAATATGATTATCTACACCTATAAATATGAAATACTAATCATCCCCCAGGCAAAACCTCTAGCCCTAAAACAACGAAATTCGGCACATATATTATTTTTATAACGTAGGTAACCACGAAGATATTATTTTAAGAAATTTCATAGTGCTCCACACCGCGGGAAGTTAAAGTTGCAAACCAGTGTTATTTTTATGGTAATTCACTGTTGTATGAGCTGATGAAAGTTCAAACAGCTGTTCGTGATTCGTAGTAGTTCCACGGGTTGACCACAGAACACGCCACAAGTTTTGTTCACGAGTGAAACCGGGTACGATGGCAACTAGTAAACTATATGAACTAAACTAGTAGATTATTAGTTTGATTATAATTATTTTGCAATCTGATGTGCTTTTAGATTTGCTGAATATTTTATGGGCCAAAGTTGAAAACTACAGGAGAGTAGAATACAACTCAATTATGAGTCAATGTTTTTGAAATCCGCTTAGCCGAGCACTTAGCGGGTTTAACGTGTAGCAAAGTGTTTCCTACATTATTAACTTAAATACGAATATATCAAAGATTTCAACTGAATATAGAAAGTATATGAAATTAATTTTAACTATATCTATGAGTCATGATAGTTAAACTTAAAATCTTAATTTAGTAATCCTACTCATTTTAGTTATAAAATAAAATAAGTGTTTGAATAGGATGATTGAAGGTTAATTTTTAAACCATCCTTGGGTCACGTGGCCAATGGATCTTTGATGACTCTGGCGCTTCCTCCATCGAGCGAGACTCAAGAGAGAATCAAAGGTTTCGAGTACTATGACTAAGCTTTTTAAAGTATATGGATAAATTCTAGGACAGGCTGTCACTAAAACAAAATAAATCACAGTCAAATAAACAAATAAATTATTCATCCTCCTGACTCACAAGCAAAATTAAATTTGTTCAATATTCGGAACCATGTTTCATTTAGTATAAGCATAATACGTACACAGACAAACACATAATAAAAAACAATAAAAACAACCATTACGTATACTGTTAAGCTAACTTGGGTTCATCCCAGTAACATGGCAAAGTTCATTTTTTTCTAACAAAATCCTTGTAAATTTTAAGTTTAGCCAACTTCCAAGCGTTTTACTTTTGTGCAAGTGTTACATTAAGATAACTAATTCAGACACTAAAAATAAACCCATAGACCCATTAATGTTTTGTAAATGCCTCAGGGGTTTGCCCCATTGAAAATAAACTTTAATAATATTGACAATGGAACCAAACAACTGTTTTGAAACCCAAATGAAGATAGTCTCATAATATTAAACTGTACTATAAAGTGGAATATTAGTTCAAATTTAACAGCGACATGTTTTTTTTTCTGTGTCATAGTAAAAAGAGTGCACACTTTCTAATTCTACATCATAGTATTCTTTATACAGTCATTCTGCCGTTCTGATATTTACATTAGGCATTTTTTAAATTTGCTTCAACTACAACTCATTACCATTGATATTGATTCATTGTGTAAAAACATGACGGTTGTTTTTTGTCAGAATAATTCTCAAATAAGGTAACGTTAAGGCTTATGATTTAAAAAGTATCCACCTAATAATTTTATTTATAAAAATATTCTTTAATTTTTTCATTCCCTTTTATTTTTGATATGACTACACACCCAAAAACTATCAAGTTAACTTGCTCAAACTAATAAATAGTTTTAAGTTAATGATTGGTATATAGTACTTTCGGTTGCTTGAAAATAAATTGTTCATAATATAAAAAAAGCTAAAAAACATAATTTTAGTAGCGGGAATACTATTTAAAAGTTTTTAAGTATTTCAATTTCATTTTACTTCCTGCTCAATAGATAAGTTGAAGGGGGAAAAATAATATTTTTAGGTAACTTTAAATGCGACTCATGTATAAAACATAAATAATTAAAAAATGTAACATCTTTCAGAAGTATGGTTAAATTCGTTATTCAATACAATTTGCCAACGACTTTTATCCGAAATGATATACAACCACGCTTGAGACCAATTTATCTGTATTATTATGGTCTACTGATTTGGTCCTTGCTAAAAATAAGAGTGGTTGGGTCTGAAGGTAAAACAGTTGCGGGGATTGTAACGTACATTCAATACATGTAATATACGGTTTAATATTGTTTCAATAACATTAAAACCGGTTGGTATTGTTATTAAAATTAAAATCTAAACTGATATGTTGAAGTGTTTATCAAAATGGGATATCTCTTTGGAAAACAAGTAAGATAAGAAACTTATAAAATAAATTTCTTTAAAAAGGATTTAGTAATTTTCTATCATACCATTTTCGTTACAGTAAAATCTGTGGTAGTAACTATTTAAATGTACAACTTACTTATATGTTAGAGTAGGTTAATAAATATTATAAATATTTAGCAATTAATATACATTAATTAAGCTTAACAAAACAAATATTTTAGTTATATAAAAAAATGAGTGGTAAGTTTATGATGGAATTTATTTTAAAGTTAAAGTTTTAAGTATACAAATGGTGTGTTTTGATGTTTATACATCTGCTACATGTTCAAAACTCTATGATAACCGCTCTATGTATACAAGTGGGATATGTATGTGGGTCTACTATATATCAGATGCAGGTTGTTGATTGGCTGGCTTATTGGGCGTCCCTGGTTTTGACCACTGGCCACAGCTGTTTAATGTTTGTGCCATTCAAACTGTTACTTTGTATAGTTTAGTAAAGAGTTCATACAAGATAAAATAGTGCTTTAAAATACGTCTCTATCTACTGCATAATAACAGAATTAAATTTATTCATGAATAAGAACAAAAGTTAGACAACAAATCATTGTAGCAAATATTTTGTTTCTATAATTAGAAAATACGTAGGATGTTTTTGTTAAATAAAATAGAATTCTTGACTTTTAAATCCAATTTTTGTGAAGCCTTTCATTCATAATAAAATAAAGTCATTTATTCATTAAAACTACCATTTATTTATTATTATTATTTGTTTTGTTTAAGAGGTTGGCAGCCTCTTTTTGAATTACTTTGCCCGTCCACAGAGAGAACGACTGTGCGTCGAACGTATCCAGAAAGGAGTGAGCCGTTACAGTACGAATTGAACAGTACTGATAAAATATACATACCAGGGATTCAAACCCACGACAGGACTGCTGCCATGGTTCCGGACACCTTTAGCTACTATGCTATACTTGACTTGGAATACATTTTGATGTCACATATTTTTAGTGGATTTCCTTTGGAAAGTAAACTATTAGCATGACCCGCACGGTGAAACTCAAGCCCGGGACCACCGTAGAAGTTCCTAACGTGACCCCCTGAACACGTTTTGGGAGGTCGTTCAAAATTGTATATATATATATATATATGTATATGTATATATATATATACATATATATATGTGTGTGTTTGCACTCTAGCGATCGCATTTATTGTCCAATTTACTTCAAATTTGGTAGGGACGTTCCTTTCTGTAATCAGTTGGACAAGTTCGTTGGGCAAAACAATCGGAAAACTCTACACCCCTTTTTTTGGAGATTAATCTTTCAAATTTAGAGTTTTTGGGCCCAAAAAGGGTCATAAAAGCCCCAGATGTAAAATCAATGCATGTATAAATATGGGACTTAGAGAGGCGAAAGTTTTAAGTCCTCTCTCGTCATTCTAGCATAAATATTTACCAAGTTATTAAAGAGAATGTGTATCGACCAAACACAGTACGTTGTCTTATGGGGTTTAACACTAGGAAAGGCTGTTATTCATTTGTTAGAGTACTTTTATCAACCCCAGCAACCTCAAGCCTACTTTCAAGCCTGTCTGGACCTTCTCCTAACCTTATGCGCAAAATTGTATTCCCAGCTTTGCAAGTAAGTGAAACCAGGAGTATCAGAACAGCTAAAAAATCAATGTTTTAAGATTTCAATAAAAATTGGACAAATGTATGTTTATACATTTATTTTGAGTTTTACAAGTTTTTATGTGGAAATTCACTTCCCTCATGTCAGCGTGCTGTGTGCGAACTCGTTTAGGACTTGGCAACCCGTCAACACTTCGTGTTATTTGGGTATGTTTTATATATATATATTTTCAAAACAAACGTGCAAGTATTCAGAATTTATAATTTTAGGAGTCAACTTTTTTTTTAATTTGTTATGCGTAATTTGACGAACAAATCCAATATAACATGGCCGTATGCCAACCAGTCACAAAATATGTTATAACCAAATAAAAAACAGGGATTAGAATTAGATTCAAAGTTGAAATAAATTATACAGGTCTGTATATATATGCTAGAATGATATAATCAAATATATAAAACTGTTGAAAATGTGGAATAAAGCCTTAATCATTATAAGATTCCATTGGTGTAAACTAACACGATTTGTTGCATTTAGTTTTAATTTAATATTCAATACATGCTTGTCATCTAGATCGTAATGAACAACGTGACATTTGCGTTAATGTATTAATGTTTTATCACGCATGTTTTTATTTTAAGAACATGTCACTTTTCCGGAATTATAACAAAGGTACACAAAGTTTGTATTAATAGTACATTGGAAAATCATGTGTTCGGTGAAATAATATAGTAATAAAATCATATCGAAAACATTGTGAAACAAACAACCGACTGCTTGAAGGTAAAACAATAGGATCCGAATAATTTTCGTACTGAATTACAAATACACAATGCTGCCAATATCTACTATTACTTACTAAAACTTACTGACTACTTATTAAAATTTGAATAAATCACACTTTCAGAAAATACTTACTCATTCAATTGTTCTGAATTTCTGGTAATTTCGCCTAAAAACCTTAATAGCCTAGTAGTACATAAGATCACACCGTACACTACGTAGTGAATGCTTTGAAGATGAACTGTTATCTTAAAAAAATGTAGAGAACTTTCATTATTCCGGCAGGCGGTTTTTAATATACCTGCGATTGGTAGATTACAACTATTATAACGTGGATGGGTTTAATAAATAATATTTTCTGTAACATGTTTTTTAAAGTAATGAAAAATAAATACTAAACATTTGTAACTATATAAACATTTCCTGGCAATACAATTTAATACAGGCAATAAAGGATGAATTTATTTTTACCACTGAAAAACGCCCTAAATTATTATAAAATAGTGTTTAAAAAACCCGTTTTCTTTTAAACAAAGCCGAGAGAGAACTATTGGAAATTTGCAAAGTCTTAACTTTGAAAGAATTAAGTTATATTTTTCCATTATTTATTTCTATCTTTTTTACAGCTTTTAATAATAATATTTTACTTCTGTAAGTTTTTATTAAATTACCGACTAAATTAAATTTAGACTAGTGGCTTGAAGGGGCCAACGAATTACCTTTTCTCCAATACTCTGCCTCATCTGATTTTGATGCTGAGGAAAATAGAACATTATAAGTAGGATAGCACGTTTTAATGTTAACAATGCAGACATTTTTAAATCCCCATGCTTTTCATATGGGGGATGTTTTACGTAATTTATCGTTTGATGGTTACTTTTTGGAAGTACTGATATTTTTTCCGAGTCTCTGGGATCAAGACCTTTAATTTGAGTCGTCTTCTATCATCCTGTGTTTTCCTTACTCCCACAATTTTGACTTAACAATTTCGCTTACAGAATTATATACTCTTATAAAGATAATTAAAACAATAATAAAAGTGATACATTAAGATAGCAACCTTTGCAACCTATGCTACCTTGTACGTACAAACAAAATATAAATTTAGTACGATTCGTGCATACGTTTCCTTGATATTACAACGAAAGCACATATAGTTTAAGTTTGTGGGAAGGCTTGCCAACTGAGGTGTAACAGTCAGTTAGTAAAACATTTTATTTTTTTGGACTTTACCTATCGCTTCTAGTGTTTAAAACTACACTACGTTTCGGGAGGCAAGGAAACTCCTCCCGTTATCAAGTGAACCCTACTTACATCTAAATATCAAATTATTACACCTAACTAAAGTACATTTTTTTGTATTTTTTAAATCTTTTTCTTTTACATTTAAATTTACACTAACACAAAGATAACAAATATATATATACAAAAAATCAAATAAAATACACTAACACAACATTTATATATACGAACAAAAGGAAAACTGACAATTCATTACCTGTTCTGCATCGTAGCCTCCAAGCTGACGGCAAACACGGGAAACTTGATTCTCACGTCCATCCACAACCAGACCGCGCACTCGACTAGTGGCTAGCGGTAGTGGAGGGGAGACCCCCACCTACCGCCTGGGGCACGTGACGACACAGCTGTGGCTACCCACCCGTCTGTGTCAACGAGAACATGAAAAAATACAGTAGTAAACATCAAAAATACAGTAGTAAAACATTTTCATTATTTATCAGAATCCACCCCACCTCTTGTTTGATAATTAAATTTTGAAATAAAAAAGTATTGACAGGTTAAAAACTGTGTACGTAATGATCTCTTATCACAACCAGATCAATAAAGTTTTGTACAAGAGAAATATTAATACTTCATCGCTAAGTTTAATTCAATATAAGTTCATAGTTTAGGTTTTAATTATCTAAGGGTAAGCAACAAGCACATAATACAAGGTACGTTAATATTCTGGCAAATCCCGGACTAATGCACGATGCAGGTTTTATAGTTTTTTTACCGAGTTTCCATTAGGACAAACATGACGCGTCACATGTAACCGGATGTTCCGGGACCGTTTCCAATACCTCGCTGCAATATGTGCCCTGGCCTTTTTGGCGGCCTAGTGATTTGCATGGTACATCTTTACGATTATCTCTAACATAGGTTTTTTTAATATTTGAATCTGAATAATTTAAACAAAATATGTAAACACATGAAACATTATGGTTGTAAGAAGAAAATTTTTAGTTACTTGATAATTAATTTAAAGATAATATAATAAATAATAATAAACGTATGTACGTAATACCTTGGATGTTGAGATTATCAAGATTTTAAGATTGTTTAATTGTTACATAATTTTCACATTATACTTACAATACTTCTTACACTTACTTGTATACTTAATTCTTTATTATTATTAGTGAATTTCCTTTGGAAAGTGAACTATTAGCATGACCCGCACGGTGAAACTTAAGCCCGGGACCACCATAGAAGTTCCTAACATGAACCTCTAAACACGTTTTGGGGGGCCGTTCAAAATTTTATATATATATAGACACATATATCTATATGTGTTTGCACTCTAGCGGTCACATTTTTTGTCCGATTTACTTCAAATTTGGTAGGGACGTTCCTTTTTGTAATCAGTTGGACAAGTTCGTTGGGCAAAACAATCGGAAAACTCTAAACCCCTTTTTTGGGGGATTAATATTTCAAATTTCGAGTTTTTGGGCCCAAAAAGGGTCAGAGAAGCTCCAGATGTAAAATCAATGGATGTAAAAAGACAGGAATTAGAGAGGCGAAAGTTTTAAGCCCTCTCTCGTAATTCTAGCATAAATATTTACCGAGGTATTAAAGAAAATGTGTATAGACTAAACACAGTACGTTGTCTTACGGGGGTTTTACACTAGAAAAGCCTGTTATTCCTTTCTTAGAGTACTTTTATCGTCCCCAGCAACCTCACGCCTACTTTCAAGCCTGTCTGGTCCTTCTCCTAACCTTGTAATGCGCAAAATTGTAATCCCAGCTTTGCAAGTAAATGAAACCAGGAGTATCAGAACAGCCAAAAAATCAATGTTTTCAGATTTCAATAAAAATTGGAAAAATGTATGTTTTTACACTGATTTTGAGTTTCAAAAGTTTTTTATGTGGAAATTCACTTCCCTCACGTCAGCGTGCTGCGTGCGAACTCGTTATTAGCTAGCATGTTTAAGCTAGAGGGGGTTTTTAGTGGGTAGTCAAATTTGTTTAAAGGAGTCCCACACTACAGATTCCCACCTGTGTGCGTAAATGCATTTTCCCCTCCTCTCCCTCAAAAAAATTTAGCATGTTTACGTAACTAAAAATCGTTTATCTAAAGTATGCATACTACCACGCTTGCAACATATTTAACTAGATAGGTTTGAATTATAGGAACAATTTTACAAAATTGAAACATTGGTAACTTTGTCGTTGAGGCAAACCATTACATGTATGGCCAGTTGAAACTGTGTGTATTTAATACCGAAAGACACATCTTAATTTCAAACTTAACTTCCACTAGACGTAAGCGTGGTATGGCGGAGACGTAGGCGTAGGCGTTTAAGTGGCTAGACGTATTTAATATTATTAACTAACCATCGTCCCTATTAATTTCGTGTCAAAGAGTTATTGAACTTCTACCAAAAAAAATAAAACAGTTGGTATTTTGATTGTCAGAAATATAAATTTCCTCCAGCCAGATAATTTTGGGCATTTTTTTGAGAAACGTTGCACTGTGGATATGTCTCAGGCCATTCCCATTATCCTGGGACTCGTGTGATGGCAACATACACGGGGCAGAACTGTCCCGGATGTTTTGAGTCGTCAATTGCGACGAAACCTGCCCCCGAGATATTTACATTCCAACAACTCGCCATAACATGTCACCGTCTCTTTCAAAATCCTTTTCATTGTCTACGTGTTAAGTTGAAATTCATATATTAAATTCAGGAGATGTTGATAAAATGCACAATAATAATAAAGTATAAGATTTTCAAGAGTGATTCGTTTAAATACCGGTACTTAAAACAAATTCGATTTCCATTTTCATATGAACTGCATTCTTCTGTATAGTTTGTTTTTAAAACACAACGTTAGAAACATACACTGTATACAAGAGGTTTGTATACGGCCACATATTTCGAGCCGTCACACATGACAATACATAGATAACAATCATAGATTTGTTATCACTAGAGTTAAACATGAGAACTCGGTACTTCAATGTAGGATAATTGAGTTGAAAATTTCACAGAGCAAATACACTCCAAATATAATCCAATGTTTGCTGAAATCCGCTCAGAAGAGCACTCAAGAGTGCGAAACGCATTTTGAATTCTACTTTGAGTGCCGCGCAACGCTCCCTATTCAAAGGTTTAATACAGTAATATGGATATTTAACAGGAAATAAAAACAAAGTTGAAATTAAATATTTATCAAGTTTCTAAATATTGAAACTAACCATCTTCTCAATAATCAATTATAACAATAATAATAACCTTATGAATTATATAATTGTGTACCTTATTTCTGTACGCAAGCTCACTGACCTTAAAATAAACTGGGCCTAAAATACTTGTTGTTAAGTTTAAGCTGACTGGTTTATGAAGTGTATCCTGTTTTCTTTAAATCACATGATGGCTTCTATTATTTATCTTACCTTTAATAATTGGTTCCATAACTTAACAATCCTGTAACACTATCTTTATTCGTGTTTCCTAAAAATGTATCCTAGCTCTTTCACCTGTGGCCATAAGTGTAATTCAGGGGGGCATGGGGGGCAGTTGCCCCCCAATAGCTTAGAGGAAGTTAAAAAAAGTATAAGTGCATGAAAAATATGATTACAATTAAGTTTTCTGTAATAAATAAGACATAATTTTTAGCTGTTTTTAGAAATAGCAGTTTTAGTTTTTATAATTATGTAACGGCAACATTAGCCTATTTATTGTAACTCAGTTATTGTAGTTAAACAGTCAGCGATAATTTGATGCAAATCGACGGATATCGTGAACTGTAGTCTGACCTTTTCCTGTGGCGATCGACAGATTTCTTGGTAACAAGTCGCCGAGTAGCCGGTTGTACGGACAACACAACAATAACCTTCCGGTCTCCTCTTGTCCATTTTAGATGGAGATATTAATCCAAATTTAACTGATATTGTTACTTATCGACTTACCTGATAAAAATCAACACTTCAACTTTCATTTTGATTCCCATCATTCTCTTCCTCGGATCCAAATCAGTCGTTTCTTTACGTTTGAAGAGAACATTTCTATTTATCGTTTACTCATTTGAATTGTGAAATTGAACGTAAATTCTTGTGATAAGATTCCAAAGGTAAGTTAATAACATTAATATTTAATGTAATTAAACTAATTTAGATTTTAATATTAATATTTCAAAGGCAATTAGGTAATCTTAAAACCTTTTGCAGTTCTTTTAATGCGTCGATGATTATAGTAATTTTCCTAGAATTGTTTGTCGTATGCAAATAACAAGCTTACAAAAGAATTATTTTGTAAAACAAAATTCATAATGAATGGGTTTGAAGATTAGTTTGCCATTCGAAAAAATAGTATAATAAATAATACTTTTAGCTGAATTTACCATTTCGTAGGTCAACGTATTTGTTTTAAAATTACAAACAATCGCCTACAGTACAATTTGGAATTCACGTGCTCATGGAAAAGATATTTTTATCCGTTTGGTCCTTTAATTTCGAATATTCATAGGATTCATAAGCGCTATAAAATCGTACTTGAAATATGTGTTAGGCAATTTCAATGAATATTATATAGTTCTTCGTTTTAAGATTAACCGTAATTTTAGATCGATATTTATTTTATCTTTACTTATAGGTTTTAGTGTTAACACTACACCAGCGGATTTTTCAACAATGATATAGGAAAGTCCCAGAACTATCGTTATAAATAACAGTTCCATCGCTCTCACCAAATTTAAGAAATCCAATTCTATTGCTACCTAGACAAAATTGTAATAAATTAATTCTTACTAAGATTGAATGTTCTTTTTTTAAACATTTTTAAGAAGAGCTCTCAGGAATATATACTTTATAATTTATTGTTAATTTGTATGTATACATTTTTTTAACATTAACTTTTACCAAGAATTTGGAGTGACGCCCGGCCTGCGCGAGATATTGTTTTTTAGAAGACAGTGTAAAACACTGTAATATAATAATGTAATGTACTGTAATGTAATATAATATTTTTGTGACTAAACTTACAAGTAAACTGTAATTACATATTTTTATTGAGTAATATTAGAATGTAATTGTTACAGTAGCCAGTAATTATTAGTTCATAAACGAAACGCACGTTTTTATAATACATCAAAGAACAAAAAAAAACAAAAGAAAACAGTCTGTTATTAACCTGTTCAACAGTCTGTTGAATGTAAACCTTAAATGCCCAACGCCCAACTTAAATGTTGTGTGTATAGCTAATAATACGCTAATGTTTTTTTCTTCACAATCATAACTCGATAACAGCTGGACGGATTTTAACGTTTTAGGTGCTAAATTAAAGTTGTTTTTGTGTAGATTTGCCAATATGTCTCACAGTCCAACACAGTAAAGGACTGCATTTTCGGAACAGTGACACTATCCGACGGTGGAAGTCTAAACGTGTACGTGTTGATTGAAAGTACGTTGTTATCATTCGTTTTAATAGCAGATGTTTTGTCATGTTTGTTTACAACTGAAGACATCTTTCGTTGGGTGCAAACTAGCTCGGATTCGAGCAACAGGACAACTAGATATTTTTACTGTAACAAAGTATATTGATCAACAGTTTTACACATAAAATGGTAAATTATCGACTGACGTACACTATTACTAAGAAGGAACTAAAAGAGCGGAAGAGCGGCCGATATATCCTATGCTATCGTATGTGTGATTGTGTGCGTGTGTCGGTACCTTATCTTTTCCAGCCATAGTGCAGAATTTTCTACGGAAATGGTGATATAGGGTGGGCGGGTGTAAAATTTCGTATGATCAGCAGGAGGATGGGCCATGGAAAACCCCGCCCCCCCAATCGAAATGCTGAAATTACACCTATGTCCGTAGCATTTAGAGTATCTGTATTAAAGAGTGCAAGTAAAGCTGCTATTGCCAATTATACTTAAAAAATAAACATTTATAACCACTAGAGTAACTCTCTTAGTTTATCCTGTACCCTTGGCTAGGGATTGTATTACAATTTCTTTCATAAGAACATAAATATTAAAGTCCCTGTTTTAAAGTTGAAAACGACGTAACTATAAACCCTAAGCTAAAAAAGCTTTTGATATAAAATCAAAGTGTAAACCAGACACTATTCTATACCTGACGGTTATGTTAACATTTTATAATCCAAATCTGACAACAAGTGATTAAAAACAGTATAGAGCGCATTATTAAACTAGCATAAATCAATTTTCGAACACCGGAACCCTTAACCTTAACTCAATATCCTGTAAGGCTTTAAACCTGAAACTTAATTGTCATTGAACTGCTTCACAGTTATTCACGGCCATAAATATACCGCAATGCCCATTTTACAATTATTATTAACTAAAAATGTGTTAAATTTACCAATTAAATAAATAAATTGTACATAATCAGACTTATAGACTTAAAAAATCAACCAAAAAATAAATATAAAATTAATCATCTCGAGTTTTTAAAGGAAATTGTTTAAGAAATAATAAAATTCAACGCAGAAAGTTTCCCATAATTTAAAAGTTACATTAACGATTTTTGTAAATTATTTACCTAAAATAATAATTATTTACCTATTGTCTATTAACATTTGGAGACATGTTTCCTCGGTGCGGATTACAATAATTTGAAAAGAGTATTGGTTTACAAGAACGATTACAAATTACTTTTCTCTGCAACACAAATTGGAACACTGACATCATATAGATTTTTTCAGTCTAACATTGCGGTATATTAAGTTATTCATTTTATTACATTGGGAACATGTTAAGAAACAGAAAGGTCAACATCGTTTAGTGGCATGGAAGTTCTCTCTCACGATCAGGTGTCGGTTTGCCTAAGCAATTAAGGTAATCTGTTTTCTCGCTTACCGATAGGCGTCCTTTCCTTAGATCCTTTATAAAATATTTAAGAACTATAAGCGCTTAACACGTAATATTAGTAATATAGACAATAAGACTAATAAATTGGTTTATTTGTTTATCTTAACTTGCTCTTAATATTACTTAGACAAGTTTTAAGGAATGAGAGTAGTGAATTACGTTGGCACACTATTTTTAAGGTCATCAGAGAACTATTACAACTATAACCTAAAAGTTTGTTCGAGTAAGTGTGTGTTTGTTTGTTGTATAGCCACATACTCAGTAATAAGCAAACAACTATTATGTAAAGAAAAATTATATATATATATATATCTAATTAAATTAAAGTCTTTTTAAATTCTTTGTTTATCTAAACAACTTTTAATCTCTAGCATATTACATTTGGAATTTACATAAATAAACATTGCACTTTGAGAGCAAAATCAGAAATTATTCTTACAGTAATAGTTAGTATTTTTCTATTTAAATTAATTTAGGTATTTCCATTAGCCCTTAACCATTACTTTCAACTTACCCACATTTAAGGAGTTTAGTGAGGATCCTTTCTATCATTAATAAGTAATGAGGAATATGTTTGTTTTCCAGATGAAGAAATCTAACAAAGTTTGAACCTTAATCCAGCTCTAGGTTTTCATCAGTCTAAATAGGAAGCTCTAAATAGTTACTCTCATTCAACGTAATAATTTTCTTATAGTTCAAGAGGTTATTGAGGTTTAATCTTTCCTTCCCGAAATGTAATATTGTGTCTAGCACTTACAACAATTTAATTTACAAGTCTCAATACTAAATCAAAACCATACTTCTTTATATTTCTATCTCTGAAAACAAAATAAGCATGATTTTTTAGTGAAATCGTAAAACTTATTTTAAGTTGATCCAGTGTAATATTTACTTTATTCTACATTGTATTATTAACCGTAGATTTGTAAAGTGTAAGTGTAAAGTGTAGAGCAAAATAAAAATTAAAGCATATTTATAATAAGGTTATAATTTAGTAGTATAAGAGAGTTAGGTGTTTTCAGGATCAGTGTGATGAACATGTTAAAGGATGGAGATAAAGCATCATGACATTGACAGTCGCATGTGAAGTCTCTAGGATATAGACGGTGTTCCAGAGATGGATGGATGCGGATCACATCAGCATTGCTAAGGGTTGAGACTCTTTGTTGTCCGGACCGCATCTCTGCTCACTTGATATTTATAGGGGAACACATCTAGGAAGAGTGAAGAGGGGAAAACCTCTAAGAAAAGTGTCTTGATTTATACACGATTGACAAATTATAGACTTTATTATATTCCTTGTATTTGTTAACATACTTGTAATTAAAATACCACGTATATGTACAAACTTTCAAAAAACTTGTTTTAAATTTTTATATACAATCTAATATTCCATTTTTGTACAATAAAACCAACCGAATGATCGCTTTTTATCATCTGTATTTCGGTAACGCTTTCAAGCAGTAGCTATTCTGGTTCCGGGAAATATGTCCCACTTTGTTAACTGTTCAGTCTAATAGATTAATACAAATCTAATCCCCTCCTCACTAGCTGCCGAGGATAAAGATTTATTCTATCAGCCGAAAGATAGGCAGTGAGAATTATAAACAAGGTTATAACGTAATTTCACTTGAAGTTAACATACAGTATGTCAACAAAATAATACGAATTCGTTTGACCTTACGAAAGTTAATTATTAAAATTAATTATGAAAGTATAAAAACTAAACTTAATTTAAGACTGTAGCCGGTAATTGATTGTTTTAATTTTAAACACTGCTGCCTAAGCCGGAAAATGGTGTTTGGTTTCCTTTAATTCAAAATTAAGTAAATAATTCAAATTAAATGACGTTTTGCATTATTTCAACCCATGAATCTCCCATAACCGATGCAAAATAACTGTCACATCAGGCCCTCCTACGTGCGAAACAAGTTCCAGGTGGTTCAATCGTGTTTTAGATTAATGGACATTCCGTTTATAAATATGTTTTAGTAAAATTCACAGGTTATATATTTTTATAAACGTATTTTGTTCCTTCATTAAATGTCCTATCACCACACACATAGTTTTAGGTGATATTTTAATGAAAATAAAATACAGTTTGTTTCGAAAAACCGATCAAATATACACTTTAAATACGCATAATCAAAAATATTAATATAATATATTAAATGTCGTTTTAGGATACATAGCAAGGCTTTCTAACTGAAAAAATGCTTGATCTTAAACGATAATTAATTGCCTAATGCAATCTGCGCTGTCTTGAAAACGCGACGATCTGATTGCTCATAAATATTCATAGCTGTGATGGAGAATTATTGGAAAAGGCGGTTTGTAATCTCTTAAATGTAATTCAGTCATAATTACTTAACAATACTGGTATATTTTTAGGGTATTGTTAAAATCGAAACCCTACCAAAGTGTTCGTATTTTTAAATGTTATCGATTTACCCGAGTACATTGTATCATATTTATACTCTTATACTGTAAACATGATTATATGAAAAAGTAAATAAAAGAAATATAACAAAGCAGTTTGTTTAACGGACCGTAGAGCGTTGCCATCGCAGCGCATTGACAAATTTAACGAACTGCAAACTGCTGCGGATGTATATTCAATGCAACCGACATACGTCACACATTCGGAAGCCAGTAGTCTGTATATATGTATCTACGTTTTGAAAACATACTTTGACGTTTACTGCGACATGAACTGAGTTGATTTGAACGTGAATGTTTTCAGTGAATACATCGATATATTTATTCCGCAAGACCAAATTGTAAATAGAATTTAAATTAAAAGTTTGATGGTAAATTAATAGTTTTTCATTTTACGTTTTTGAGGTCCCCAGACCCCAAACACCATTCGTTCGAAACTGTATATATATATATATATATATATGTGTGTGTGACCGTGGGTACGATAACTCTCGTAAAAATGGTCCGATTTTGATGAAATTTAGAACAAACGTGTGAAGCAGCATTTATGACTTTAAGTTCGAAAACCAGTCAGATTGCCCCGTCCGAAGTGGTATTTTGGTTTTTTTTACCCCAAAAATGTATGTTTTGAAGTTGTTACATGTATCATTTTAGAAATTATAATTTTAGTTTCAACAATTAAATTCAACTTTAAAAATACGCAATTTGGTGTTTTGATAATTTCTATACGTCAAATGGTTAGAGATCCATGCATTGCTCCGAAAATTTCGGAGCAGTGCATTTCGGACTAATGCCTTCGAAAATACCTATTTATTTCGGAGTAGTGCCTTTCGGAGCTATGCATTTTCGGAACAATGCCGTGCACCGAAATGGTTACAGAGATATTGAAAGTGCTAAACACAGTACGTTGTCCAATGTTATTCTTATGGAGAATAAGAAACAGTTTATATCTCGCTTATTTATGAACGGATACTAATTAAACTTGGGATACGGCTTCATATGGTTGTGGTTTATTGTTATTTGCACAAAAAAAATAATTTTTACCGATTATTCCCGTAGAAGAAAACCTGTGTACTCAGCCCCTATGTTATTCTTAAGGAGAATAAGTAAAATGTAATGTCTCCCTTAATTATGAACATAATTTAATAAAACTTGGTAAGTGGCTTCATCTTGTTGAGTTATATTGATATTTGCATACAAAACCATTGTTTGTGTTCCTTGTTGCAGAAAACCTGCGTAATCATCCCCCATGTTATTCTAATGGAGAAAAATCAAAATGGTATTTTTCGCTTATTTATGAATGTATATTGATAAAACTTGGTATGTGGTTTCACCTAGGTGATTTATATCGATATTTACACGAAACCCCATATTTTGTGTTCCTTGTCACAGCAAACCTACGTACTCATCCCCAGTGTTATTCTTATGGAGAATAATTAAAATTGTATATATCACTTATTTGTGAATATATGTTTATGAAACTTGCTATGCGGCTTCATGTGGTATTAAGACATCTAATATGCGTTGGAAATTTGCTGATTATGCAGGTTTGTTGCGAAGAACAAGCGGTACACGTTTTAATCATAAATTTAATAACTTAATTTATTTTGATTAGATTAATAATGTTATAACTCTTAAAGCTCCCATTGTTTCTATCAGATGAAACCCTACTTAAAAATGGAATAGAGATATATTTTATATTGGGCAAACGTCAGGTTGAATAATTAAATGAACAATACATATTTGACTAAAACGTTATACTAGCCTATTGGTTATACTAAAAAATAAACAATATTTTGAAAACGCTTTAAATTAAATTCGTTTTTAGGTTAGGCTAAGTTCAGTTTTGAGGAAAAAAAACTGAATTATTTTAGGAGTTATTTTTTCAAGCCTTTAGCTATTAGAATTTCTCAGTGTATATTTGAGTTTTAGCGAATTTCCCCTATAGGGAAGAAGCTATTACCGTAGGTCTCATGGTAAGACTTAAGCCCCAGACCATGATAACTTTTTGTTTTGAGGTCCGCAGATGCCAAAAACACTATTCGTTCAAATTTATATATATGTATATATCTATCTATATATACATGTACATATATCTATATATATATATATATATATATATATATATATATATATATATATATATATGTCCGTGAATGCGATAACGTGAGTAAAAAACGTCCGATTTCGATGAAATTTGGCTCAAATATGTAAAATGACATTCATGACTTCGAAACCAGAAAAATCGGAAAATGGTAAGGGAGGTTTATGGGGTTTTTCCAAAAATCAGTTTTTTTGCATTTTTTACCCTAAAATTTTTAAAAAACTTTATTTTGGTTTTGACCATGTTATAGAGCTTAAAAAACAAATAAAATAGTATTTTGAATTATTAACCTAGGTTAAGTGATTGCGGATAATATCCAAAAAACCTACTAAAAAAATCTCCCATGTTAATCTTAAGGGAAAACAGTTTTTAGCTTTTCCTCAATTTATTTTAATGTAAACTTCACATATGCTTTTACCAATCTGTTTAGTTCCACAAAACAATCATTTTGATGTTTAAATTTTGATTCTACGCCCAACCGTTGCAGAGATATTCAAAGTTCTAAACACAGTACGTTGTCCAATGTTACTTATGGAGAATAAATAGAATTTGATATCTTGATTATTATGAATGTATCTTGATGAAACTTGGTATGTGGCTTTACGTAGTACTGGTAAATTGATATTTGCACAAAAAAATTGAGTTTTTGGTGATTATTCCCTTAGCAGCAAACCTACGTACTCAGCCCCCATGTTATTCTTATGGAGAATAAGTCAAATGTATTGACTCCCTTAATTATGAACATAAATTAATAAAACTTGGTATATAGCTTCAATTGGTTGAGTTATATTGATAATTGCATAAAAACCCATGTTTTTGTTCCTTGTTGCAGCAATCCTGCTTACTCTGCCCCCATTTTATTCTTATGGAGAATCACTAAAATGTTATGTAGCGCTTATTTATGATTGAATATTGATGAAACTTGGTATTTGGCTTCGCCTAGTTAAATTCTATTTATGTTTGCGCATAAAAACCATTTGTTTGTGGTCCTTATTTCAGCAAACCTATGTACTCATTACCAATGTTATTCTTATAGAGAATAATTAAAATCGCTTATATGTGAATATATTTTTATGAAATTTGGTATGCGGCTTGTGGTATTAAGACATATATTATGCATTGGAAATTCGCTGAGTATGCAGGTTTGCTGGGGTATTTAGTATAATATCGTTCCAGCGTATAGAGTAAATGAGTTAGATGTAAATTTGTTAGGCTTGCTGGCATCATATTAAAAAAAAACTATTTGCCGGTTGTGGATTCGATAGCGATCACAGAACAAAGTTACGTTTGAAATGTTAAATACACTTGCTAAAAGCACCTGGCTTTTGCTCTAAAAGCCAGCCAGTTTGTCCATAATACTTAGAGTACTTTCCTCACCAACCCTCTCCATTTTGGGAATTTTTTGTTTGTTTATTTTCTCTTTTCTTTTTATTTTTGGCATGTCTAATTCATATAAAATATAATTGTTGTGGTTCTAGCAATGTATACATAGCCTAATCTTGTATATATTTAAGTTGTGCATACATGGATTTTAATCACTATTCTCTCGAAAATCATATGATAGTAACAAGTAAGTGTGATTTTAAATTAAAACTTAATAACCGAAATGGTTTTTCCAAATAATTTTAAATAAATAACTAAATTATTCCAAGGAAGGGGCCTGTTGTGACATATTTGTCACCCGCAATTTAGCTAGTTCAAAATTTTGATGAATTAGCTCGTATCATTTTTGAGACAAGAGCTGCGAACCAACAAAGCAAGTCTAGTAAGAAAGGACACCTTACTCATTTTATTTTATAAATAAGAAAACTATTTATTTTAAAGTGCTTAGTTGTACAATGATCAATTTACACGTTTTACTGTGGTGTTTAATATAACTCATCCTCCTTCCAAATTGTAGATCAATCGGTTCAGTAAATATTTACTGTCATCCAGATTAGTTTGGAATTAACGTGGCCAGAGCCCTAAATTATTTTTGGAGTGGGGGAAGGTCTACACAATATTTTAGTTTACCCATCTCGCTAAGTATCAGTTCTAACTATCATCCTAACTAGTAACTAGAACCAGTTAACTTCTAACACCAGTGATGTATAAAGTAGGACTTTGATGTTAGGAGCTCAAAGGACATACGGAACGGAAAGTGTATAGGCCTGTTTCTGATTAAAGTCCCTTACCTTTTGTCTTTCTTCTAAATCCTGCTCAGTCGGTACAGTAAGTATTAATGTAAATATGATTAACATGGGAATTGTGAATGCCAGTCGGGCCGAGCATCAAAGGAACTGAATAAGCCTCTACTGGTTGTTAGGTTATACCCATCTTCTTCATAATGTCTGCTCAGTAACTCATGTAGTTTGTAACTCATGATGGACTAGCAAAACAAACAAAATTCAGTATTAGAATCACAGTAACTACACATGATTAGCTTTAAATACTATTCTGCAAGGGCTTGTGTGTTCCGTACCCAATGTGTCACTACCATGCCGTTATATTATGTAGTTTAGTGTAACGTTTTAGAGTAGTAAAAATATGTGTTTCCTCAGATGTTTGGTAAAAGCTAATTGGCTGAATAAATTCTCATTGGAATAAATATGGTGCGTCCTGTGATGAAATATTGAATAACATACACCCGCAAGTTCAACGGTGGAGTATTGACGGACTAAGGGTCTAACCCTATAATGACAAACAATGATTTTGAAATAGAATAAATGTTTCCTGCTTCATACGACAAAGGGAAAACATTTGATTTAACTCAGTCCAGTCCTTCTTATGTGATACGTGGAAAAATTCTGGATTATGAAACGTAACAGAAAAACAAACACGCTAATATTAACATCATTTTAAATATTTCCGATGTATAAAACATTTAAAGGATTAAAGTGATGTATAATCCAAATTTATTTAATTTATGTAGATATATTCCTTACTAGTAACATATTTTACTGCTAATACCCTGTCATTAACAGCTGAAATTTAAAAAAAATTACTCCCCATACTAATTTTATGGGCAACAAACGAACTGTTAGGGCGGCCCGCGCCTTTTAGAATTAAAATATCGAAAAAAACCTTTATGCACAACTACAAATTGGGAAAAATATTTAGACAATTGTACACATCGGTTCAGAAATAAAGGAGGAGTTCTCTTTACAAAACTCGCCTCAGCGTATTATAATATAAGGATATACCGCTTTCCCTGAAAGAATTTGTTTACTCTATTTAAATAAATGCCAATGGTGTAAAAAAGGAATAGTGAATATTTTGAAAAGGCTGCTGTTTTATAATGAAATTGAATTAAAACTGATCTATATATTATTCTCATAGGTGAAAAACGAACTTTGAGGTTGGCTTGTGTCATTTAGAATGGAGTGGATAAAAATTTAAAACCACTTTGCAAAACTGCGGGTCGAGACCATTCTTTTTATACCTCAATCGTCGAATAAGATTCAAAAATAAAATATACGTCCTATTTAGAAAAATCACCTTAGACATAGATTCAAATTATAAATCGTATTGTAGATTAAGAATATTATAGAATATGCAAAGAAAGCAATACATTTCGTTAAAAATGTTTCACCGAAATGAAATTATGTTTAACAATAAATGATTATAGCTGATTTCAGTCTCGAAAACGCCTGCTGGATGGGCAACGCAACATGACTACACTACTTATATTGCCTACCGGCCACGGTACGGCGCCGCACGGCAAGGCTGATACTTATTTCCACCTTCCTTCCAACTATCGTGCGTGATACACTAACAAACACACAACAACCAGCTTTAATATATCACAATGATTATCTGGACAATTTAGCTCAAAATTTCCCTCTCCAGGGGACAAATGTTCCTTAGCCGAAGTTTCCTTCCACTAAATGTCTTTACCGTTTAGTGTTTGGCATATTGTTGTAGAGCAGCAAAGCAGACTCCTATTCAGCTGACTAAATTATCATTTGAAAAATTCATGGTGCGATCTGAAGTGAAAGATTACGATTAGTAAAGACCTTTTCCTATAAGATTTACGTTGCAACGTTGTCAGACTTTGGGGCAGGACCCCAATGATGTGGATAACTAGAAAATACCAATATTGTTCCCGGCAATGGAAAAAAGAACTTTCGAATTCGGCTTTTAATTATGAAGTATGGTAACATCTGGTTCATCAGTATTTTAGACTCACAGACAAAATTGTTAAACACTAATCTCAGTTTATCCAATCCATAAAATATCAAAATAACAAAAATGTTAACAAGCTAGAAGTGGTGTTCAGACAAAAAAAATGTATTCATGCATATAGATATATTCCTTTCTTGTAACATATTTTATTTCTAATAACCTGTTCCTAATGTATTAACGACTTAAATTAAAATAACAATATAATATACCTTGTTAATCTTATGGAGGAAACAACTTTGAGGGCAGCGTGTTTTTAAGAATGAAAATACGATATAAATGTAAACATTTATGCACGACTACGAATCTGGACAAATATTTTGTTACCTCAATCATCAAAATCTGTTTGGTCAAACCAACGAGTTAAAGAATTTATTCAGCACTAATTTTTAACTCTAATATTTACCTCTAATTCTTTTAACTAATTAGGCAAAATTATGAGTTCCCTTAACAAAAATCGCAATACCCCTTGATAAATTTACGGAATGTTTAACTAAACTTGATTCACCCAGCATTTTAGCAACACTTTTTTGTAAAATTGTGATTGACCTTTTTTAGGATTAATCTAACCTCACAAACTTTAATCCCAGGTAATAATGCAGAGCCACAACCTTAATTATAATACTATCCTATCCATTAAATTCCATTAATTACAGTGATAAACAATTGTTTTAGAATAGATGTTGATCTAAGGTTTAAGTTCACAAGAGATTATTTGACCCTTCTTCTAAATACAGGAACATTAATATTCATAGAAGGCTTAGGAAATTACTGAATAATGTGTTTGAGTGACGTTTAGTTTTCCCGATAAATATAACGACTTTTCCAACTCAACATTAATTTATAAAGATTTTTATACTTATTTCACTAACCATTCTATTTGTGTTTTATACAAAAATATTTATTTTATAAATTTCGTTTGACACTGTGTGCGTCTTTGGGTTGCTAATTATTTAACATACAAATAATTTAGAGATACGTATAGTGATGTAACCTAGTACGAGTGATGAGTATGGAAGTTGAGAATTCTAATGTAAAGTCTTTGGCGAAGGCTAACTTAACTATTTTTACTGTTTATCTGAGCTATGAGAAGTTTGTAATTAATTTTGATAAATTTCCAATAAGCGACGATTTGGAAGTCTTAACGAACCCAACACATTTTGAATCTATCTAGTACACTGACATATAATATCTTTTAACACTGTATCTTCCATTACCTACTACTGAAATAAATTCTCTTGTGAGTTCATTCACAGTAAAGGTTTCAAAGGTATATCATTCTAACAGTAAGAGAGTTATGACATCCATGTTTACCCACCCCCGCTATTAAACACCGATAGCCAGAATTGATTTATTGGTGGTGGGTCAGTTTAGTTTACTTTTTACTCTTCTGTATTTATCCCTTTTAAGTTTTTCTAACCGGACATGCGTTCATATTTCAACCAATATTTTTGAATTGAATTCCACTTAAAACTTTGCATGGCAATACTCAATGTTGATGAATAGTTTGTCACGTTCTTGTAGCTTTTGTTAACGGACTAAATTAATTTATTTTACCTCCGTTATTTTAATGTTGCATAAATTATTACTCGAGGATTGACATAATATCCCGATCATTGCATGATATTTTATATTTTATATACGAAACACAAATAAATATTACTGGAAGGGTTTCTGGGGAAAATAGTTTATCAGAGAGGTAATTATATCAAACATCTTTATCTATTAAGCAAACCTGCAACAGAGATTACCTAAACCAGACAATTAACTATACAATTTAGCCTAAAATTTCACTCTCTGGATATTATGCTGTTTATTGGATAAGCGTTTTGTTGGACGTTATGTGCATTGCCTGACGCAAAACGTCAGGCCATTGTTGGGACACGGTGTCACGGTATACAGTACAGAACTATTTGCATTTGTGTAATGGCTTACTTTGATAGATTGATTTCATCATCCAAATTCCTGACTTACAACCAAAAGAGACACAGCGCAGGGTTCAGACAAACCTTAAGAGTCTAAGAGCCAATGACTCAAAAGGTCATACCATTTGCATACTTTTCTAATGCTATATAACCAGTATACATCATTTTAAAGGGGTCGTTAAAAGATAAATTTTGGCGAAAACTATATTTACTTATCTCTATCCGTTTCAAAATGGCGGCCATTTTTTTGTAAAATATAAACATTTATCGACCTGTATTTCTAAACCACAACTTGTATATTTTTCAGACTCTGATTTCTTACTCGTGATAATCTCAGCTTTACTCTGGTATGCTACATGACAGGTTTTTTTAACAAATCTAAATTTCAATAAAATAGTTTTTTTAAAAGCTTAAATACCCAAAATTCAAAAAAGTTAAATAGTAGTGTACGTCAAAAAGCATATCATAAAAAGGTATTGCAAATTCTATAAACTTTCAAATGTACACCAACCTCGTATCTCTTTTAGTTTTTTTTTTGTAATCAGCAAAAAACCTTATTTTTCCACATAAAATGCATGTTAATTGTACAAATGAATGTGGCCACAGAATACATAACAGTTTTATGCAAATTAACATGCATTTCATATGGGAAAATAAGGTTTTTGCTGGTTACAAAAATCTAAATGAGATACGAGTTTGGTGTAAATTTGAAAGTTGCTAGAATTTACAAGACCTTTTTAATTATATGCTTTTTGACATACACTACTATTTGACTTTTTTAATTTTGGGTATATAAGCATTAAAAAAAAAAAAATGTTATTGAAATTTAGATTTGTTAAAAAAAACCAGTCATGTAGCATACCAAAGTAAAGCTGTTTATCACAAGTAAGCAATTTGAGTCTGAAAAAGATACAAGTTTTGGTTTAGAAAATACAGAGTAATTTGTAAATGTTTATATTTTACACAAAAATGGCCGCTATTTTGAAACAGATAGGATAAGATAAGTGAATATTGTTTTCGCCAACATGTTTCTTTTAACGAGACCTTTGTAATGATGTTTAATTTGCCCTATGTTTACATACACAATTTTAGAATCGAACCCGAGACCTTCAGTTTTGGAACATTCTGTACATAGATTTCGATGAAAATATGTGTAGTAAATTTCCCATATGCGTTTTTGTTATGAAGAATTTTGTTTGATGACTTTAGACCAAACATTTCTCCCGTTATACATGCAGGACGGGATTATTTATTAAATATATAACGGGATGTAATAAAAGACGTCTTACAACACTTAAGATATATTTACACTTATACTGATTCACACACAGACGGTAAACATATATAAAATATGGTTCTAGGCCATCTTTTATATATGTTTACCGTCTGTATGTGAATCAGTATAAGTGTAAATACATCTTAAGTGTTGTAAGACTATTTTATTACATCCCGTAAGTAATAACAACACGTAATATACTAATTAAAAAGTTGTTAAATATATAAACATTGTGTATAGATTTACACAGTTTTCGAACGCGATTAAGCTGACAGACTTTGATTTTCTGACATAAAATTTTAATTTATACTGTTTATATAGCATTAGAAAAGTATGCAAATGGTATGACTTTTTGGGTCATTGGCTCGTAGACTATAACGAGGATTACCGAGTACCAGCAGCAAATACAACTTTAACTCTTTGTAGTAGCAGAGGAATAAACTATAACCACATTTTCTAATGCCTGAGGTTAATCTAATAAATATTAATATAGTAGGTGATCAGACTTTCCTGTCATGCAATACATGTATAAATTGTATTCTTCAACTTGAATTGCCCTTCATATATGTTATCAACATCATTCAAAATACTTGTTATACATCCACACAACTTTTATTAGACACGATTTTATTTATTATTTATTTTATTTAACTCAATACAAGCAGCTTAAGATAGACATAAACAACCCTCTTTGAATTTGGTTTACGTAATGTTTTTCCCGATTAAAATATCTGTTATGCTTAAAGCTTATGGTTAATTTTGAAATCTTAAGACTAGATTGCTTCAATTTCACCAAGTGAATTCCCAAAATAAATACTAAAATTAATATTGAAAGTTTGCGATGGTAACAATATATTTTTAGTTTATAAGTCACCAGTTAAGTTTAGACATTGATTTAAGGAAAATCCCCTAGCAAGGCGAAGGCACAAGGCACAAGGCACAAGGCACAAGGCACAAGGCACAAGGCACAAGGCACAAGGCACAAGGCACATTGCACAAGGCACAAGGCACAAGGCACAAGGCACAAGGCGAAGGCACAAGGCACAAGGCACAAGGCACAAGGCACAAGGCACAAGGCACAAGGCACAAGGCACAAGGCACAAGGCACAAGGCACAAGGCACAAGGCACAAGGCACAAGGCACAAGGCACAAGGCACAAGGCACAAGGCACAAGGCACAAGGCACAAGGCACAAGGCACAAGGCACAAGGCACAAGGCACAAGGCACAAGGCACAAGGCACAAACAGATCATCAAGGACAAAGTGATCCAATACCTCAGTAGCCTCTGTTGATATCCGATGGTTGAAGACCATCTGGTATCCTCGATACACCACACTGCAATAACATACCTAGACCTAATTATCATGATAAATACTTCGGTAGTTTAACTTTTTATGATTAATAATAGTCATAAGTCACAGTTCGTTATGATGAAAAACCACGATGAAATTAAATACCCCCGTCGCAGCAATCCTGCATACTCAGCGAATTTTCAATGAATATATAACGTAACACATTAAAACACTTAACAGGATTCATAAGAAATGTATTCACAAACAAGCGATATTTAAAATATTAATTATTCTCCATAAGAATAACATTGGGGATGAGTATGCAGGTTTGCTGCAACAAGGCACACAAAATAATGGATTTTTATGCAAATATCAATATAACTCATTTTAGTGAAGTCACATACCAAGTTTCATCCATATACATTCATAAATAAGCGATATATAACATTTTAAGTATTTTCCATAAGAATAACATGGGGACCAAGTACCTAGGTTTGCTGCTACAGGAACCATAGGCGAAAAATAGTTTTTTTGTGGAAACAACAATAAACCACAACCAGATGAAGCCATATACCAAATTTCGCCAGTTTATGTTCATAAATAAGCGAGATATACAATTTTTCTTTTTCTCCATAAGAATAACATTAGACAATGCACTGTGTGTAGCACTTTCAATATCTCGGTAACCAATTGACGTAGAGCAATGATCAAAATACCAAATTGTTTGTTTTTTTAAGCTGGATTAAATGGTATGAATTAAAATTTGATTTAAATTAAAATTACATGTGAAAACCCCAAAAAACACATTTTTGGGGTACAAAACCCCCCAAAAACCCCCCTTCGGATGGTGCGATTCATCTGGTTTTCGAACTCGTTCAAATAAATGGTACTTTACACGTTTGTACCAAATTTCATTAAGATCGGACATTCATGGTCTCAGGCTTAAGTCTTACCATGAGACCTACGGTAATAGCTTCTTCCCTATAGGGGAAATTCGCTAAAACATAATAGATATGCGTTATTACCATATATTACAGATAATTTTAAAGACAATATATTAAAAATGCAGCCAAAATAAATATTTTAAAGTATCTTCATTAAAACCCCAGTTGAACAACCGATATACTTTTTATGATTATAATGTATTTATTACAACCATAGTCTTACAATGTTGTTGCTTTTTCGTAAGTATAGTAGTAATGAAGTTGTTTTGTTTAAGAAAAAATCACTCCCAAATGAGCGTTGTATTAAACTTAAAGGAAGAGAAAGGACCCCTCGCCATGGTTATCAAAATGTTTATAAATGTTAACAAATATCCAAGAATATGTAGTTTTTTTAAATTCCCAAACTTGAAAAGAGGTTAATGTAATGTTTTGTTTTGTTTGTATCATCATCCTTGGGTTAAGCGACATGTATCGTCCCCAAAATTCTCGATAGAGTTTTTCGAGTCAACATTCGAGTTTTTTTACGTGGTTACACACAGGTATTAAACCAACACTATACACTATTTTTGTATCATATTCGTTTCCAAATATGAATCTACATTTAGAAGCCCTTCTGTGTCGTAAGTACAATCTATATGTATGATGTAACATGCATGAAATATTCATTCGACCGATGAATTTGACAGGAAAGCAAAGGCTCGTGAAAGGTTTGAGGATGGAATGGTTATCTAAGTCACAAATCAAACATTAATCTTGTTCAGTAGGTTTATCTAAGTAATATTAATTTAGACGGAAATATGAGTTAAATAATGTGTTACCAAATCATCCACCCTTAGCGCGAAGTAGTTATTTTTGTATGACATCCTCAACAACAATAACTATAGTTTCATTGCTAGATCACAAATGGGTAATATCCACAGACCGAATGCTCGAATCTATAATTTGTTAGATTAATAAAAAATAATTTATTTTTTAGCGAATTTCCCCTAAAGGGAAGAAGCTATTACCATAGGTCTCATAGTAACACTTAAGCCCGAGACCATGATAAATCTTTACTGAGATATTAAATAAATAAATAAATAAATAAATAATGACTTTATTTAGCAAGCGTTCATCAAAGTATCACTCTGTTTTACATGACAACTCTTGTCAACATTATACAAAGAAATACAACAACAACAAAAATGAAAATAACAATTAGATATCTAAAGGGTCTTTGCGTAATATTTACAAACAAATATCAAATATACAATTCTTTTACATATTTTTTAAACCTAGAATAACTACCATTCCTTAAACTAAGTGGCAAAGCATTGTATTTTTGTGGTCCAAAGTATCTAAATGCCCTTTTCCCAGTTTCTAATTTTGTTTTTGGCAGGTGCAACAGGCAGTCCTGTCGAGTACTGCGCACATTGATTTGATGTCTAAACACTAGCTTTTTTCTTAAATATTCAGGTTTCCCAGTCTGCAGAACTTTGTGGACTAACTTGACAGTTTGCAAATCAGAGAGGTTCATTATTGATAAAACCCTAGCACTTAACCTGAACTCACTGATATGGTCAAATTTTTTCAGGTTGTAAACGAACCTCAGAGCTCTGTTCTGTAATCGGGTGAGAACCATCTCATTTTCCCGTGTTAAACAAGAGGAAAAAACTGGGAGAGAATACTGAATGACAGGAAAGATTGTCGATCGTATGATTTCCAATTTAGAGGACTCTGCTAAAATTGTGCTAAATCTGAGAAGAGTTTTCAATCTTACTATAACGGTTTTACATATGGAATTCACGTGGCCAGAAAAATCAAGATGGGAGTCAAGAGTGACACCAAGTGCATATTGCAAGTGCTAAACACAGTACATTGTCCAGGACGTTGCTAATGCTATTCTTATGGAGAAAAATAAATTTTATATCTCGCTTATTTATGAATTTAAACTGACGAAATTTGGTATATAGCTTCATCTGGTTGTGCTTTGTTGTTGTTTGCACAGTAAACAAAATTTTCACTTATAAGTGAAAATATATAATGTAAAAATATATATAATATAAAAGTATATAATTTTCCCTTAGCAGCAAACCTAGTCACTCGGTCCCCATGCTATTCTTAAGGAGAATAATTAAAATGTTATGAATCGCTCATTTATAAATGTATATGAATGAAACTTGGTATTTGACTTTATTTAGATGAGTTCTATTGATATTTGCATAAAACCCATTATTTTGTGTTCCTTGTTGCGGCAAACCTGCGTACTTATCCCTAATGTTATTCTTTTGGAAAATAATTAAAATTGTATTTATCGCTTGTTTATGAATATATTTTTATGATACTTGGTATGAGGCTTTATGTGGTATTGAGACATTGGAAATTCGCTGAGTACGCAGGTTTTATGCGACGGGGGTAGCTACTTTTTTTAAGGAGGGTTGGAAAGTTTATTTTTGAACGCAGTTGGCCAGCCTGTGGAGTGGGACCACTACAAGACTGTCTATCCACCAAAAAAAGCTTCTCTCCTCTATCGGGCTGTAGCCTCGCAATTGTTCATCATGTGGTTTCAAGATTTGTCTACTTTAGCCGTACACCCTCAGCGCTCGCTCCTTTCATTCAAAATAAACCGTATCAGGAGACTGACACATACTTTCTCCCTTTTAGCCTAACTTTAATGAAAAAATCACGTTTTTAGCAAATTTCCCCTATAGGGAAGAAGCTATTACCGTAGGTCTCATGGTAAGACTTAAGCCCGAGACCATGATAACTTTTTGTTTTGATGTCCCCAGATGTCCAAAACACTATTCGTTCAAATTTATATATATGTATATATATATCTATATATATATATATATATATATATCTATATATATATATATATATATCTATATATGTGTCCGTGAATGCGATAACTTGAGTAAAAAACGTCCGATTTCGATGAAATTTGGCTCAAATGTGTAAACTGACATTTATGACTTTAAGTTCGAAAACCAGAAAAATCGGACCATGGGAAGGGGGGTTTATGGGGGTTTTAAATTTTCCAAAAATAAGTTTTTTGCATTTTTTACCCTAAAATTTTTAAAACACTTAATTTTGGTTTAGACCATGTTATAGAGCTTAAAAAAACAAATAATATGGTATTTTGAATTATTAACCTAGGTTAAGTGGTTGCGGAAAAAATCCAAAAAACATGCTCATAAAATCTCCCATGTTAATCTTATGGGAAAACAGTTTTTGGCTTTTCCTCAGTTAATTTTACTTTAAACTTCACATTTTCTTTTACCAATCACTTCAGCTCCACAAAACAATCATTTTGGTGTTTAAATTGTGATTCTACGTCAAACCGTTGCAGAGATATTCAAAGTGCTAAACACAGTACGTTGTCCAATGTTATCCTTATGGAGAATAAATAAAATTTGATATCTTGATTATTTATGAATGTATATTGATGACATTTGGTATGTGGCTTCATGTTGTACTGGTATATTGATAATTGCACAAAAAATAAATGTTTTGTTGATTGTCCCCGTAGCAGCTAACCTGCATACTCAGCCCTAATGTTATTCTTATGGAGAATAAGTAAAGTTTTATATCTCCCTTAATTATGAACATAAATTAATAAAACATGGTAAGTAGCTTCACCTGGTTCAGTTATATTGATAATTGCATAAAAACTCATTTCTTATCTTCCTCGTTGCAGCAAACCTGCGTACTCAGTCCTAATGTTATTCTTATGGGGAATAAATAAAATGTAATAAATCACTAATTTATGAATGTATTTTTGTCAAAATTGGTGAGTGGCTTTATGTACTAGTGAGAAACATATCAATGCACTGGAAATTCGCTGAGTACGCAGGTTTGCTGCGACGGGGGGTATTATTTACTAATTATAGAATATAAAGTACGGTTGAATGTACAGAAAATCTTCTAAATAAGTTGTTTTCAAAAATATCCACCCAAATCCCTTATATGGAGGCACTACAGTATCATTTCCTGCACACAGTGGTTAAAAGAGAGGAAATGCCCCCTCATCCCCCCACAGGGTTAAGTGACAACATATTTTGAACATCCTCTGTTTGTCAATGCTAATTTGACCTGCATATCAATTTTTAATGATATTTATCAGTAAATAATAGGGAAATAGTATTTTTTGTATTTTTGTAAGACTAACATTGGATAACGTACTGCGTTTACCGAAAACAAATAAAATTTTCTCCGCAACCAGCAATCGTAGAATAGTAATTCAAAATATTAATTATTTAGTTTTTTGAGCTATTTTTATGGTAACTAGTAATCTTTTATAACATTTATATTTTTTTGTAAAAAATAAAAATAACTGAATTTTAGATGTTTTAAGTCCTGTGATTTTTGAACCCGAATTTTCACAGAAATTCGGGTGGTGTAATGTTGTTGGAAACCTAAAGCTCTACAAAACACTAAAGTTGAATCAAAATCGTTAAAGCCGTTTGTGATAAATTTGGATTTTTCATGTTTTTTGGTGATTTTTGGGGTATAATTACCCTTAAAAATCAAAAATTCAAAAAAATGAAAAAATGCACCTGAAGATATTGTGGATTCGTAACTACAGATCAAATATCATAAAAATCGGCCCAATGGTTAAGGCTCTAGCTCTGTTCACATCCACACACCCACCCACCTACACACACACACACACACACACACACACACACACACACACACCACACACACACACACATGCAAACAGACACCTCGTAAAAAACACTTTTTTGGGTTCAGGGAACACCAGAACGAATATTTCCACTAACAACTCAAATTCTTTGACGAAAACAATACTTTCTCCTTATACTACGTATAGGGAGAGAAAGTAAAAATGTGAGACATAACCTACATCCCCGTCAAGATCTGTCTTCTTTGTACGGAGAATGTCTTGGACTCGACGTGGCAAGCAGTCGCAGTTGTTTTTACCTTCCATCATCCTCAAACAGAGAGTTTTTACCAACAGCACATCAATCTGTGATGAGGCCTCCAGGCCTTTCCCAACGCAGAAAGCGGAAGAAAGTATGTTCCGCGTCATTGGTAATGCCCGGGCAATATATGCAGTTCGGTGAAACGGTCTTACCCATCACGTACATATATGACCTGAATTTTGACAACGGTATGGTACATGTTACCTGCTCGTGTTGACGCCACCACGCTCTCAAAAGCACATCATGTATTATATTTTTCTTAAACTATTTTTAAGAAAGATTAAGTTATATTTTGAATTTAATTTGTGGTATGTTGAGCTTAATCCACTGATTTTACCAAAAAAATCAAAAAAATAAGAAATTTTGATTTTAACAATAGTTTTTGTTTTACATTTACTCTTTCAAGATCAAGCAAAGATATTAGACTACCTTACACTTACATTTAATTGAATTCACAAACTATGGCACAAAATAACACATTTTTTTCGGAACTTAAATACCTTAATTGTACTAAATAAAAGCGTGCACGAATTATAGTGTATATCAAAAACGGTTAAGGTTACATTCAATAAAAAACATTATTTACGGTAAATAATTGTCATCTGAACAAAAAAATAAGTTTTTTTAGATAAGTTCGTTTTTGAAAACTGTGTAAAACTCGTCAGTAGTCAGTACACAGGATATATAGTAGCTTTTACTATATAAAAAGGTAAAAATATTATATTATAACCTACTAAAACTATAAATGAAAATTAAAACAGTTTGTCATAAAATAAAAAGATCAGTTACTACAAACACAAAGTTACTAAGTAATCCTCCAAATTATAACTCACAAAAGGCAGACATCACGTGTCTAAGCCATTTAATGTTTGATGGAAGAAGCTCTCCGAGAAGATTTCAGCTGTTACACGAACGATGCGGAACAACTCGCCGACGTTTGTTCCGTTAATTCATTTCAATCCCGCTTGTGATGATAAATTTAATTATGTCTGACAATAACCATCGAAATGATAGATTCCGCTCCCGGTATTTACGTTGTAACTGCTTAACATTCGCCTTCCTTTAGAGCATTTAATACGAATATTAATTTTAATATTCCTAGACCGTGTCGTGTAAAGGTGATAGAATAATGGGGATGTGAAATAATGACATTTTCAGTTAGAGTTGTATACAATAGTAATTATTTCAATTTATTGAATAAAGGTATATTTTTCATAGTGTATATTATTGTATTAAAACAGATTGAACATAGGAAGTTATCTAGTTTTTAATCCTATATATTCATGAAGACCAGGGTAAATCTGATGATATAATACATACATCCATACACTATTTAATTATCAACTTTAAACTAATTGCCATTAAAATCCCAAACTTCTGTTATTAGTGAATTTCCTTTGGAAAGTGAACTATTAGCATGACCCGCACGGTGAAACTTAAGCCCGGGACCACCATAGAAGTTCCTAACGTGACCCCCTGAAGACGTTTTGGGGGTCGTTCAAAATGTTATATGTATAGACACATACTGAAACAATGATATATGTGTTTGCACTCTAGCGGTCGCATTTTTTGTCCGATTAACTTCAAATTTGGTAGGGACGTTCCTTTCTGTAATCAGTTGTACAAGTTCGTCGGAAAAAACAATCAGAAAACTCTATACCCCTTTTTTGGGGATTAATCTTTCAAATTTCGATTTTTTGGGCCCAAAAAGGTCAAAAAAGCCCCAGATGTAAAATTAATGCATGGAAAAAGATGGAAATTAGTAAGGCGAAAGTTTTAAGCCCTATCTCGTCATTCTAGCATAAATATTTACCGAGTTATTAAAGAAAATGTGTTTCAACTAAACACAGTAAGTTGTCTTGTCGGGGTTTTACACCAGAAAAGTCTGTTATTCCTTTGTTAGAGTACTTATATCATTCCCAGCAACTCACGCCTACTTTAAAGCCTGCCTGGACCTTCTCCTAACATAATAATGCGCAAAATTGTATTCCCAGCTTTCCAGGTAAATGGAACCAGGAGCATCAGAACAGCCAAAAAATCATTGTTTTCAGATTTCAATAAAAATTGGAATGAATATATGTTTTTACACAGATTTTGAGTTTTAAAAGTTTTTTTGTGGAATTTCACTTCCCTCACGTCGGCGTGGTGCGTGCGAACTCGTTTTAACTGTGCAACGTTTACTCGAATAAGTTTTGGTTTGTTGTATTCATCATTATTTTTCTATATTTCTTTACTATTGTTTATAAAAGTTCATAGTGGATTTGTTTTGATAAATATAAATCGATTCATCAATTGGTTTACTACAGGAGGAAAATGTACAAAACATTATTAAACTACTCTAAACGACTCTCGTTAGTCCTTATTTTTTCTCCCATTCATGATAATATTAATCATTTTCTTCCAGCGTTGGATCTCAGTAAATAATTTGTTTTCTTACTTAATATTAAATTCTTCCTTGGCACTTCCCGGAAATTTATTTACAAGTATCAAGACGAAAGTCAGCAGCCCACAAAGCAACGAGCGTTTATAATTTGTAACCCTTGTTTTTTACAGAATAATTATGGTAATTAAGGGGAAGTTCTAATAAAAATGTAAAGGTTCATAGAGCAAGATAATTATACCATAAATACTTGGTAATGACTAAAAATACCCAGTAATATGTACAATAAAACAAAATACCAATTAAATTACATTTTTAACCAATACACTTATTATGGTATAAAACCCTATCTAGTTGCAGGGTAAATCTTAATATAATAATTCATCAGCGTAATGACCATTTTAAATATATAAATAATGGAAACTGCCATAGTATTGATGGAACAACTAAAGTCTCTATGATAAAACGCTCAGGAGACGGATGGGAGCGGATCACCTTGACACTACTAGTGGTCATAACTCAGATGGGAGCGGATCACCTTGACATTATTGGTGGTCATAACTCAGATGGGAGCGGATCACCTTGACACTACTGGTGGTCATAACTCAGATGGGAGCGGATCACCTGGACACTACTGGTGGTCATAACTCAGATGGGAGCGGATCACCTTGACACTACTGGTGGTCATAACTCAGATGGGAGCGGATCACCTGGACACTACTGGTGGTCATAACTCGGATGGGAGCGGATCACCTGGACACTACTGGTGGTCATAACTCGGATGGGAGCGGATCACCTGGACACTACTGGTGGTCATAACTCAGATGGGAGCGGATCACCTTGACACTACTAGTGGTCATAACTCAGATGGGAGCGGATCACCTTGACACTACTAGTGGTCATAACTCAGATGGGAGCGGATCACCTTGACACTACTGGTGGTCATAACTCAGATGGGAGCGGATCACCTTGACACTACTGGTGGTCATAACTCAGATGGGAGCGGATCACCTTGACACTACTGGTGGTCATAACTCAGATGGGAGCGGATCACCTTGACACTACTGGTGTTCATAACTCAGATGGGAGCGGATCACCTTGACACTACTGGTGTTCATAACTCAGATGGGAGTGGATCACCTTGACACTACTGGTGGTCATAACTCAGATGGGAGCGGATCACCTTGACACTACTGGTGGTCATAACTCAGATGGGAGCGGATCACCTTGACACTACTGGTGGTCATAACTCAGATGGGAGCGGATCACCTGGACACTACTGGTGGTCATAACTCAGATGGGAGTGGATCACCTTGACACTACTGGTGGTCATAACTCAGATGGGAGGGGATCACCTTGACACTACTGGTGGTCATAACTCAGATGGGAGCGGATCACCTTGACACTACTGGTGGTCATAACTCAGATGGGAGCGGATCACCTTGACACTACTAGTGGTCATAACTCAGATGGGAGCGGATCACCTTGACACTACTAGTGGTCATAACTCAGATGGGAGCGGATCACCTTGACACTACTGGTGGTCATAACTCAGATGGGAGCGGATCACCTTGACACTACTGGTGGTCATAACTCAGATGGGAGCGGATCACCTTGACACTACTGGTGGTCATAACTCAGATGGGAGCGGATCACCTTGACACTACTGGTGTTCATAACTCAGATGGGAGCGGATCACCTTGACACTACTGGTGGTCATAACTCAGATGGGAGCGGATCACCTTGACACTACTGGTGGTCATAACTCAGATGGGAGCGGATCACCTTGACACTACTGGTGGTCATAACTCAGATGGGAGCGGATCACCTTGACACTACTGGTGGTCATAACTCAGATGGGAGCGGATCACCTGGACACTACTGGTGGTCATAACTCAGATGGGAACGGATCACCTTGACACTACTGGTGGTCATAACTCAGATGGGAGCGGATCACCTTGACACTACTGGTGGTCATAACTCAGATGGGAGCGGATCACCTGGACACTACTGGTAGTCATAACTCAGATGGGAGCGGATCACCTGGACACTACTGGTGGTCATAACTCAGATGGGAGCGGATCACCTGGACACTACTGGTGGTCATAACTCAGATGGGAGCGGATCACCTTGACACTACTGGTGGTCATAACTCAGATGGGAGCGGATCACCTTGACACTACTGGTGGTCATAACTCAGATGGGAGCGGATCACCTTGACACTACTGGTGGTCATAACTCAGATGGGAGCGGATCACCTTGACACTACTGGTGGTCAAAACTCAGATGGGAGCGGATCACCTTGACACTACTGGTGGTCATAACTCAGATGGGAGCGGATCACCTTGACACTACTGGTGGTCAAAACTCAGATGGGAGCGGATCACCTTGACACTACTGGTGGTCATAACTCAGATGGGAGCGGATCACCTTGACACTACTGGTGGTCATAACTCAGATGGGAGCGGATCACCTTGACACTACTGGTGGTCATAACTCAGATGGGAGCGGATCACCTTGACACTACTGGTGGTCATAACTCAGATGGGAGCGGATCACCTTGACACTACTGGTGGTCAAAACTCAGATGGGAGCGGATCACCTTGACACTACTGGTGGTCATAACTCAGATGGGAGCGGATCACCTTGACACTACTGGTGGTCATAACTCAGATGGGAGCGGATCACCTTGACACTACTGGTGGTCATAACTCAGATGGGAGCGGATCACCTTGACACTACTGGTGGTCATAACTCAGATGGGAGCGGATCACCTTGACACTACTGGTGGTCATAACTCAGATGGGAGCGGATCACCTTGACACTACTGGTGGTCATAACTCAGATGGGAGCGGATCAGCTTGACACTACTGGTGGTCATAACTCAGATGGGAGCGGATCACCTTGACACTACTGGTGGTCATAACACACTCCACAACTCGTCTCTAACAAATCATAGATAACTATTTTCGAAAAAAAAAATTCTGTAAACAATAGCTTGTAAAACACTAACAAAAATATGTTAAAAGTATTTCTTCATGTGGAAATCTACCGATTTACCCTGAACATTTTACTTTAATTTCGTTAGGAAAAATATAGTGATACAATATTATAAATACCTTTCGCAGATTCCAACCCATGGGGAATAACCTGGGTTTCCCATGTATGTTAAGTGCCAATCAAGTTTGAATAAGTACCAATTCTTGTACTTTCAACGTGAATTATTTTATTTGGAAATGTTTTCAGAAAATCTCATTTATGTTTACTTTTATAAACTTGTTACATTTTGAAAGTATTTGTTAGCGTATAATTCTTAAAATTGGCAAAACCTTTTTATTTCGGTTGAAAAAATGTTTAAACAACCTAATGCGACCGAGTAAAGCAAACAACTCTCTTCTAAAAATAGTCAGTAATGTATTTACTATTGTAAAAAACCTTAACATGTTCATTTTTATAAATTAATATATGACTAAGCTTTTCGCCGTTGGAGGCTTCGCCCCCAAACCCCGTTTAGGAGTTCGGTTCGCTCACGTGTACTCCTCAGATAACACAAGTTTAAATCAAACTCAACTATTGTAATTCGTTAACCATAGAAAAACTACACAGCAATGAGCTTTGGTGAGCACATTATTTACAACATATTCACTGCGTGGCTACCATACTTCCTGAAAGTTACAATAATTCGTAAAGCAACGGATATAAATTCATTCGATAGAACAAACAATCGGTCGATGACATTTTCCGATATCGTAAAAAATGGTATTATTGATATTGAACCTCATTGTGAGCACATTCTAGCCTACACGGTAGGTTTATATAAATCAGCTGTTACAAACATGTGGTATTGGCCAAATGTACTGTGCTTTCATAAAACATCCAAAACTTTGTACACATTTAACTGGGCCAAAACACTCATAATGACTCCTTCTCGGATGAATAGCGGCTAAGCCGATGATCGGATATTAAATCAGGCAAGAAATCTTGAGTTTGGAATTAAATTGTCTACAACTTTTGTATTTATTTAACATTTTTTGTCATCTCTTACCGTTTCCGTACAAAACGCGCTCAAAGTGGATAAATTGAAGTAGTGGACTTTCCCCCGCCCAAAAAGTGCCTCAAAAACTATAAGATATTAACTTTTGACAATTAATCTATGGATTTCTCATCAAGAGCTTTAATTTATGCATGGGGTCGAGTAGGGTTCGATTACGGGAAGTGCCTCATAATTTATGTCAGTGAATCAGTCAATGAGTCAGTCAGTGAGTCAATGAACCCATCTGGTTTTATATAAGTAGATTTACGATCCAATTGTTCGTTAGTCACCGTTTGTTTATTATTCACCCGTAGTATATATTATGAAGAAAAATACCACAAATTTATGAGAAAGTAAACTAATTAATGAAAACTGCCTTCGCCAGAATTAGAATGGTTTATTAGGTGACTTACTAGACCACCCTGGGCTTGTAACAGGCCACAACTGAGTAAGTTTGTGCTAGTTAAACTATAAACTGTAGCGTAAATTAGATATAGAACGTAATGGTCGCGTTATATTACACGTGGTGGGGTCCTCATCCGTTAATCACTAAACGTAATTCAAAGTAGTTAATTTGTAATTTTACTAAAATCCATATACTCTAATATGGATTTTAGAGTAAATGGATATAGATATCCGTAGAGGGATTTCAAATATTGGAGTAATAAAGACATTATTTCATTTTCATTATTTCATATAAGTAAGGTTTTTTGTTGGTTGGTTGGTTGCTTCATTGATTGCAACTTTGATCTCAAAAACGGCTCCAACGTTGTTTTGCAAATGTTGGAAATAACTAATTTCTGGAAAAAAAAAGTTCCAGACAGGTCTTATCCTTAGGAAAAATCGAATAATGTAAACAAATTAATACGAACTGTGAAAAAAATTAACATTGGGCTTATGGAGTTTAACATCAAAACAAAACAAAATAATCATAATCAAAACAAAACAAAATAATCATAACAACTCTTTATAATCAATCAGTGAACTGTCAAAGAAATAATGGTAATAATTGTAGTTTAAGTGTTAACATGTGGTTTCCTGAGAGCAGTGACTAAGACCGTTCAATGAAGATTACATACTGAGTGGTCATGTCATATCCAAAAAGAGGCAAAGGCCATCGAGCCTATAACAACAGGAGTGACGTTAAACACGTAGACAAGAGGCAAATGAGATTAGTAAATCTGATCATTAGTAGACGTGGTGAAAATTGCTCCAAGTTATCTATAAAAACTGACTAACCTTCTCCGATCAAAGCTTGGCCCCAGGTTCTCATTTAAATACACGCTGTAAGCCCATCGTTGTAATTTTCGTCGAATTATTCCACTCACATTATACTTTGAGGCGTCAATCAGCTGAGTGCCTGTAGTCAGAACACACACTCACAACTCTTAGTTTGGACCTTTTTAACTTTGGATTCATAATATTTTAAATTTAGTTAATGATTACCTCACTTTCTATCTTTGGTTACTATCACCCATCTTTGTTTATATCAGTTTGATATATAATTGTTTTCTATGACAGTTTTTACAAGTTGCAATAAGATGACTAAGTCCTCTTAGTCCTATCATAGTTTGTCTATATTGTACTTACAGCCGTTACTAAATAACACATTATGAAACGTGAGTGTAAATTTAAACTCTAAACTATATTTTACTTATTTATTGCAGCAATATTATGCGACACTTTGAAAAATTTCGTTACTATAACAATAAGTTTTAAGGTTAAATGTCATAACTGTTTGTGTGTTACCCAATAGCAAGTCGTGGCTGTTGTATTTCATTTTATTTTCACAAAGCGTCTCGTTCAACTAGAAATTAATGACTGTTGTTTCCTGTGATACAACTGATATATGTCGTTTTGCCATCGTGTTCACAATACTAAGCACGTTTAGCCAACTTGGATATTTCAACAGTTTTTGTTATTTCTTTAAAGCTGAAGTATTATAATTAAAACAACACAATCAAACTGATATTTCTTTACTTTATTTTTGTTTTTTGGAAAACTGATGCAGCTTTAAGATTTAACTGACAAAATAAATTCAATAATATTATATTCAAGTTAGTAAAATGCAGTCCTGTAGTATTTAATAATTATAAATGTAATAAAATTCATAGAAACATTATAAAAGACTAATTAACGAGCATGAAATCAGACCATCACGATTTATTTTTGTATTTTGTTGACATCACTCAAATTTAAGCAAACTTACACTCCAAAAATAATATAAAAGATCAGAATTATAAATAATAAAATGTAATCTAATTTTTAAATCAAACAAAAACATCTGGGAGACAATATAAACTGTAGCAGGTTTTTTTAAAATTTATTCTAGACATAAATAAAATGGTATATTATGCTTATATCCATTCACATATATCATATGGACTAATTATATGGGGTTCAAGCCCAAATGCCAAAATTGTATTTAAAATGCAGAAAAAAGCTATAAGAACACTTTGTCAAGTCTCAAGAAGAACATCGTGCAAACAACTATTCAAACAATTAAATATTCTAACATTATCGTCAATTTTTATATTACAAGCAGCAAGTTTTGTACATTTGAACCTTGATAAATTTTCCTTCAGAAGACAAATTCATAATTATAACACGAGAAATATCAACCATATAGACTTGCCACATCCAAATTCAACATTCCGACAAAGATGCTCAGACTACATATCAATCAAAATTTACAACAAAATTCCTTCAGAAATAAAATCTTTAAGTAACATAAGACAATTCAAAAATAAATTAAAGCAATACCTTATCGTTAAATGTCCATACAAAATTGAAGATTTTTAAAATGAAAACAACAATGAAAATATAATATAAATTTAAAATCAAAATGTTGTGTTTCAAGATTGGACGAAGATTATTTTGCAAGATTCAAGGATTTAAATAATCAACATTCTATCAGTTATTATTAGCATTACATACTCTGTTAATGTAATTTAGTCTTAACCATAATTTAGTTATGGCAATTAAGATACTTACCAATAAAGAAAAGAAAAAAATTCTGCACAAGTTTGTTGGATATATGTTATTAAAAACAACTCATTCCCCATAAAAATATAGCAATACTAATATTTTAGTCCCTCCTAAAGATAGTAAAACCCTTAAAAGTAATTATTCGCAAACATCAGCTATTGAGAATTATGTTAAAGAAAATAACATAGGGTTTTAAAACATTTTAAATTTATTTAAGTACCAGGAAACATAACTCTAGCTAATAAGAACAAAGTATGAACATCCGGTAACTGTACAAGGACGGGCAAAGTAAAGCAAAAAAAGGCTAACGTTTTCTCTACTTCTAAACTTCTATGGCAAATTTTATTGTCTATTAAACATCATAATCTATTGCAATGTTTTATTTTATATTTTATAAACAAATCATAAATTTATTTTGATAAGAAAACACTTCTTAAAAAATTTAATAATTCGAATGTCCAACAGTAATACAAATACATAGCTAATTAAATAACTCAAAAAATTAAATTAAATCTCTACCTGTATTCAAGAACTTAATTTTTATTTTAATATTAAGGAATCTAAGGAAAAATTGTACAAATTCTGTGAAAGACGCAAGATCTTGTGATGTTATATAATTTACACTAACACTAAGGGATTTGTAATACATTAAGATATCCACTCAATTACGACACCTATTGCATCCTTCCAATAAATATTCCTACAACACTGCACATTACTAATTACTTAATTTCATCAATCCAACATTTAACCCGGGTAACAGATTATGATTGTGAGATTTTAGAAATAATTTATTTGTCAATGAAGATTTTTAAACTTTAAACTGTGAAATGAAAGCATCAAAATTCCAATAATAATAAATTTTAATTGACTAGGCCTTTCGATATCAAAGTTACCATCGTCAGGTAAAATCAACAACATACACAAGGATTTTAATTTTGACATAACAAATCAGCTGTAAAGAATAAAATAAGGTAATTTAGTGAAATACTGTAAAGTAAATATAAATTAAAATAAATATCTTAATACTATGTACAAAATATTTTCACAAAAACGGAGAATTTTGAATTGGACCGAGATCACTGTTTACTATTCAATTTTCGTATTTTTTAATTAAAAAGTTTCGTATGCATCCAACTGATTTACATTTCTTATTTATTTTAGGCTAGTAATTTTTTGTTTGAAAAACGGTGTCCCTCTTCAGTAACGTGTTTTACAGTAGCAGTTTTTTAGGGTGGATATTTTTCAGGTTTGCCTTGTGTTCTTTAAATCTGGTTTAGATGTTTCTTCTTGTTTGACCAATATAAATTTTGTTGCACGAATTACAATTTATTTAATAAACACCTTGTGTCTTCTTCTTTTATTATATCTTTTGGGTAACCGAGGAAATATTTTAATTTATTGTTAGCAGAATATGAAATATTTATATTAGCATGGTTTTTTTTTTAAATCGTTGGAGCTTCCTTTGTTAGTCTGTTATAATTAAAGAGCTTCCATACAATAAATATTTTATTTTATATTTTTAGGGTTGTTCTTGATTGTTTAAAAATTTGTTTCTTACTATTCCTAAAATTTTTTTATCAACCCGACTGAGTATCCATTAAAAACAGCTATTTCTTTTGAAGTATTTAACTCTTTTTCGAAATCAAAATTTGATAATGGAGTATGTAGAAGTCTGTGGATCATTGAACTGAAATATGCAGACTTTTGCGATGGTGGATGAAAATAATCATAAGGAATAAACCTATAGTTTCTAAATATATACTATAGTTATAGTAAAGTTCATAAGCAATATTTGAGTTAAATTGTCTCTTTGCAGTTAAATCTGGAAATGGGATTTGATTATTACTTTCTACTCCATTAGTAAATTTGATTGTAGTGTAGAAAGAGTTTATTTCAGAGATAAAGTCTTGCAAGTTTTCCTCATTGTTAAAAATAGCAAAATCGTCATCAACATTTCTTAGCCATATTCTGGGAAAATATCTCATTTTAGATTTGGCTTCAGTTTAAAATTTACTATAACTTATACATACATAACATAATAACATAACATGATTTACATTAGCTATAAAGCAAGAGAGAGGGTTTCCCATCGAAGTTCCTTCTGTTTGGAAAAAGTATTAATTTTTAATAAAATTGGAATTTTGTTGATTTGACCTGACGATGGTATCTTTGATATCGAAAGGCTTAGTCAATTAAAATATATTGTTATTGTAATTTTGATGCTTTAATTTCATAGTTTAAAATTTAAATTGATTTCCAATTATTAACTCCTAGTACGTTATGAATGTTCTTCTGTTTTTACCCGAAACCATTGATTTTAATTATTTTTATGTATTAATTAAATAAACACAAACCAATTACATAAAAAAAATTGCAAATATTTGATTGCATACTCGTATAAAAACTGGTTATAATTACGAATCTTCTCTTTTATTTTTTTAAGTAATTTTAATTATTTCACAGTAATTAATTATCATAAATTAGATTTATTAGATCTTAAAAAAGTTAATTTTACTAAACTTGTAATGTGTACTGTTAGTACTTGTGTTGTGTACTTGTATTATTATTTTGGTAGGGATAAAGACTGATCAGATGCACTTTAAAGAAATATAGTCGTAGATATTTGTATTATTATGAAATGTAGGTACCTTATGCACCTTATATTTAAAGACACGGCTTTCTATCTACAAAATTGTGTTATCATAAATTAATAGCTTAATACAATCTTTGCTGTCTTGAAAACGCGAAGATCTGATTGCTCATAAATATTCATAGCTGTGATGGAGAATTATTGGAAAAGGCGGTTTGTAATCTCTTACCTTCAATATAATTCAGTTATGATTAATTTAATTTAATGAGATTTATCACTAAAAGTTTTTTTTTGCACTACTGAAGTTTGTGCATATTACAAATGTATCAGTTTGTTAAAAGTACATATTTTTATTTACACTATACTTTACTCATTATTTGAAATAAAAAACAGTAATTAAAATATAACAAGACATTTCTCTTGATGAACGAATCGTAGAATTCACACCTTTAACGAACTGAAACCTGTGGTGGGTACATTTTCTATTTGACTGGTATATACGTAGGTAGGAATTGGACAGCCTTATTTCTACTGAATAATTTGTCCAGTAGGACAGTACGTGTTGTTACAACTAGACGAGATAAAATAAATTACGTCTCACAACACCTCAAAGTACACTGTCACTTGTATTGTATACAATATGGTAAACTACACACAAGATGTTACAAAGAAATCGATTTCAACCAGTAACAGTAGGGGATGACAGAATAAAATGGTGTCATGGCTTATTTTATCACTGCCCAGCATTTGATCAATAAATATTATTTTTGAACTTGTTGTTTAATACACCAATGGGGTTTTACTAATGGTTAGCTCAAATATTACTCAAATGTATTTCTAGACAGTGATTTAGGCCAACAATTTTACTCTTAAGATCTATTAAAGCTCATTGGTTTTAGTAATCAACAATGTTCTGCGAATAAAGTTTTATCTAAAGTATAAATACAGAGAGAGATTATTTCACCCCGCATCTAAAGACAACAACATTAATATTCATAGAGGGTTTAGGAAATTAACGAACAACGTGGTTTGGCGACGTTTAATTTTGCTGATAAATAACTCCAGATTTATAAACAACTAGCTGAGTTACCGTGCTTGGCTGCAATATTTTAGGCTATTTACCATGGGTTGATAAATTTCAAACACTTTTAATACACAAATTGATTATTTGTACAAAATGGAAACTATATGAAGACGGGATGTGATAAAAACCAACTAGCATTACGTAAAATGTTGGTATTTACATATGCAGAAAATAAGATGAAAACAACCCATTTCAATCAGTCATACAGGTCATAATCAGATCTAATGAGTGATTCTTATTGAGGGCCTTGTTATATTTAAATTAAGTAAAGCTAAATAAAGTTTAACAAATCAGACGATCCGTTATTTTGAAGTTGGTATTATATCAAATTAAACATTTTATTATTTCCTAAATTGTTTTTAAGAGAACAACAAATATTTTGTGACATAGTTTATTACATTTTGTTAAAATATTGGGTTGATTTTCGCATAAGCATAATTTATTTAATATTTCTATTGTTTAACATACTTTATTGTTTTGTATCAATACTGTATTGTTAAATTTGTTTAAACAATATTTTAGCATTAACTTCAAGCTCACTAATGTACACTAACTTTTTCAAGTCCCAACTTTCAACCCTTTATTCTCGTTCTAGGCTTGGTAGTTTATTGTATATGGTTCTTGGAGTTTAATACGAATATAATTATATTTTCATGATGTTTTTCACTTTCTTCTGTTATACTTTGTATATGGAGACTATTGCATGTCAAAGTGTTTCTGAGACAATGTCTGTCTTTCTGTCAGGTTTGTCTGTATAGCATAATTAGTTTTTACCCGAAACCATTGATTTTTAATAAAATTAACACACAAATTAATCACAAAACAGAGCTTTAACAAATAAATTAACTGGCCTAATATCTCAAATTATCAATCTACACGAATTATCATACTAATTTTAGAACTTTTTTATAAACTAATTTTAGAACTTAGTTTAGAAATTTCATACTAATTAAAAAGTGTCAGTTTTATGATACCGTCTATTTAATTTTGTATTACAACGTGGCCAATCATTTTTATAATTATTATTTAACGGGAATTAAGCTCAATTACCGCAAATACCATCGGTAATAGTAATAGTATTTATTCCATGATAATAGTTAACAAAGTTTGTAATTGTAATTCAAAAATAATTAAAAAATACAATTTTTTAGTAAATATTTAAACCAGATAACGAAGGAGTCCTATCTTTCCCTGGAGCGGTTCGGCTCTTTTTTAAGGAACTATTCCAGTATTTGCCTAAGTGAGATGAGAAACCGTAAAAACTCAACTCAGAATGGCCGGCTTGGACCGAAACCTGAGACTTCCCGAATGTGAGGAGCAGTAATTGCTACCTTACTCGGTTGTATTTTTTAACATTTATACACTGCATTTTCTTGACTAAATGAACACTATTATATATAAGATATATCAAAGGGTTAGTGGTAATTATGAACTGAGAGCTGTTGATGTAATCTGGTGGGTCAGAATAGCTTTGATCAAGACAGGTTATCAGAGCCTCTTGCTGCTATTGAGAACGTTAGACCTGTGTTGGAGTTCAATACACTAGCCGTAAATTAGTTGCTGAAATTGGAGATTCTACTTGCTTAACTAATTTATTTTAATTGCTTACAAAAAACAAAAAAAACAGACTCAGCCGTGAGTTACAGTGGCCCGACCTATATATGGGGATATCCGGGCACTAATAGCAATAACACCGTTACTTTTTTTATTCTAAACTACTGCTAAAGAATAGAATATTACCATTTACTAGAATTTGGTGTTACTTTATTTTAATTTATGTTTCGTTAATATCACTATATTTATTGCAACAAAGAAACAAATTTAGTTCTGCAATTGATATAATCTCTAACTGCAGATACAAACATGTTTGTCATAAACCATGCCGAAATAAATTGAGAAGAAACGCATTCCATGAAATGGAATATGCACTTAAAATGTAAATAATCTGGAAACTACAAATTTGAATTAAGTAAAGCGTCTCCTGGATAAAGTCTGCTCTGATTGTTCAAACAAGCTTAAAGGGATATTACGTCTATAAACCGTATAAATAGATTTAGAAACTCAACTGAAATGTATATTTTAAGAGTACACATTTTAGTTAAGTCAGTTTAGTAGTTTTTAGTTAATTGATTATCTAGCTGGGCAAAAACACGAGGTACAAATAGAGCAGCATCCCGGACAAAGCGTTTTAACACATCACGTGACCACCTCTGGTTAGATCCTATGATCAAAGCCGGCCTCATCGACCCACAACTTTATCAACTATATGCATTTAAATTAATTCCTGGAGTAAATACTTTGTTAAATCGGGGTTTATCAAACGTTTTAAGAATCGTAAAATTTTCCAGTTTTGTACGGAAGAATTATTACTTTCATGATATTATAAGATTTAAATGTTTTATCAACTTTTAACCGTTTTGTACACAATGTTGAGCACTCATTTATGTTACATAGTCATCACCCGATACAAGAAACAAAAACACGGGAAGGATTATGGTATATATCATTATTTGCGACTAGGTACTGAATCTTTCTGATTCCCCAAACAAATTAATAGTCGACTAGTCTTCATTATCTATATAAATAAAGCAGAGTTCTTGTCTGTGTGTGGATCACCATACGGCTAAACTGCAAGGAGTTAAGGCATTACATTTTCAGGGTAGGTTCCTTTAGGTTACAGCTGTTGAACCTGATTCACAGTTTCCTCTAAATCATCTAGCGAAACTCCCTGTGGGACATGAAAAATTCAATGTTAATCAAATGAGACAATACTGTTACAGTTTTCTGCTATTTGTTTAATGTTATTCAAATAAACCGATGATATTAGTAATTTAATTTTTAACTACATTTTATACTCGAGTGAAACCGGTATAATCAGCTAGATCCAAATAAACCTGATGACTCTTGTTAACATTCGTAATCGTACTGGAGAAGAGCTTAAACAGCGGAGAGCATTTTGTGCCTAATAAACTATTATAACTAACTAATATGGCCCGTTCTCTTGGCTTACAAACCGCAAACAATTCATTATTGCTTGAAACTTGCTTTTAGCAAATTTCTCCTATAGGGAAGAAGCTACTGTATTACCGTAGGTCTCATGGTAACCCGAGACCATGATAAATTTTCATTCGATAAACTAGGAAAAATACATTTTAAATAGTTTAAAGAATTTGGAAATTATATTATTAGCTACATAATGAATCGTATAATACCCCCGTCGCAGCGAACCTGCATACTCAGCGATTTTCCAATGAATATATAACATAACACATTTAACAGGATTCATAAGAAATATAGGCCTATTCACAATCAAGCGATATTTGAAATATTAATTATTCTCCATAAGAATAATACTGGGGATGAGTACACAGGTTTGCTGCAAAAAGGAACACAAAATAATGGGGTTTTATGCAAATATCAATAGAACGTATCTTAGTGAAATCACATACCAAGTTTCATCCATATACGTTCATAAATAAGCGATATATAACATTTTAATTATTTTCCATAAGAATAACATGGGGACCAAGTACCTAGGTTTGCTGCTGCGGGAACCATAGACGAAAAATGTACAAACAACAATGAAACACAACCAGATGAAGCCATATACCAAATTTCGTCAGTTTGTGTTCATAAATAAGCGAGATATAACATTTTTCTATTTCTCCATAAGAATAAAATTATACAAGGTACTGTGTTTAGCACTTTCAATATCTCAGTAACCAATTGAGGTAGAGCAATTATCAAAATACCAAATTGTTTTTTCATGCTGAATTCGATGGTAAAAATTAAAATTTGATTTGAATCAAAATTAATTTTTGAAACTCCAAAAACTCATTTCTGGGGTACAAAACCCCCCAAAACCCCGCTTTGGATAGTGCGATTCGTCTGGTTTTCGAACTCGTTCAAATAAATGGTGCTTTACACATTTGTATTAAATTTCATTAAGATTGGACCTTTTGTAAGAGAGTTATCGTGCTTACGGACACATTTATATATATATATATATATTTATATATATATATATATATATATACATACACATACATATATAAAAATTTGAACGAATGGTGTTTTTGGCATCTGGGGACTTCAAAATGAAAAGTTATCATGGTCTCGGGGTTAAGTCTTACCATGAGACCAACGGTAATAGCTTCTTACCTATAGGGGAAATTCGCTAAAACCTAAGGTACTTAATCCTACACATCTCCAAACAAAAGCGTTCATGCATTTTTCAACTAACGTTTAAAGTTCTATTCAAATAAGGGACCCTTAAATTATTATAAATTAAGGTTTAGAATAATTGTATAAAAAGGTAAACTTTTAAACAATAAACCAAACTGTGTTAGGATGTTACTCACTTCAATAAGTTTGACAACTTGGGCATTATCTGTACTCTGTCGTTTCTTTGCAAAGCTTCCTTAGGTGTAGCAAATCAATTCTCTTATGAAGAAATCACACATGGCAATATAAATTAAAATCTTCATCTTGTAACAAACATGGTCATATCACAAAAGTATGCATACCTCCGATCATTAAAAGTATATCCCAACACGAACCAATCAATCAAACACAGCCGAGTACGTAATCAGCATAGCACCGAGAGGCTACCTAATCTACTATCAACTGTTTCAACAAGTTCTAGCGTAAACAAGTTTTGCTCTATACAGAAAATAATAGTCCATGAAATACATGTTACGCCATGGTAGTTTTTGTGACGGGCACTTCTTAAATAACTGAAACGAAACAAAAAGAAGAAAATATTAGGGCCACTCTAATAAAAGGTACCTATGAACATTGGTGTTATGAATCGCCACATTCACTTCCATAGTGTATTTATTTATTTAAGCCTAATTGGTTTTAAAACTATAAAATATGCGTCACCAGTAAAAATATGTAACATATTTTTCCTTAAAATGTCAAATAGAAAAATATCAGTTCGTATCCTCTTAGTTACTGCAGAGCCTATATACTCTTTGAGTAAATTAAAATCCTTTGTCTTACCAAAAAGCTATAATCTTAAGCTTTACATGTTATATTTTTTCAATTGCAACTAGTTTATAAATCTCCAATCTCCAATCGACAAGAAAGACGTTTTAAGTCCAAACCATTCAATGTCCATTGGAGGAAGCTTTTCCGAGAGATCGCGGCTGACGCGGAACAACTCGCCGACTTTTGTTCCGTTTTAATTAATTCCGGTTCAACTCCATCGATCATCGATTTCATTATGGCGAACAGTAATGTCGAAATTATATTTCAGGTTATTCCCACTTACTATCTGCGTGCCACAATAATATTAAATACTAAATTTGTGTTTCCATTAATCTAGTAATGCAAACTCCAATTTAAAATTACATAATTGTTCGAATCGCGTCACGCATGAATACTATTGGATTGCTACATTGCTGTAAGTGAGAAATTTGTTTATTAATTATCAAGTAATATTGGAACCAATCTGAAAACATGATACACATAAAGTAATTACTGTAAACTTTCTTTCCCTATTTAAACATTGGAAATTAAAAAGTCGTTATTACTACAGCAAATGCAATAATGTGCGCAAGTGTAACAGTTGTCAACTTTATATTTTGTTAACAGTTTTCCCGAAATTAAAGGACGTGTATAGTGTCACTGTTCCATAAACTAACAACATTAACCGTTTTTCTACAAACAATTAAAATAACTTTAGATCTACAAAAATAGCAGTATTAACTGTTGTAAGATCCGGTAGCTTTGTTTCAATCCTGTTTAACACTAATTTAATTATTTTAAAACAAATCTAGTTTTCATAGCATACTAGGTTGTTAAATATAAGTAATGTTAATCAATTCTTGAAAACCTAATAAGTATATATTTGATTTTAATGAAATATAGCTTATAGATGAGGAAAACTGAACAACGGGAAAAATCAAAGAGGAAACCTGTAAGCTAAAATCTGATATTTCAGAACAGTGGAACAGAGAGGAATTTTAGCTTGTTCTTAAATTGAAGTATGTTCTTATTATAACAAATATTCTTTGTAAGTTGTAAGGGATTTGTATGTAAAATAAAGGCTGAGAAAAGAGCCTTATTTTTGAATTTGATTCTCTGACTCTTTCTACTATCTTGATCTGAGTTTTAAAATTAACATAAATTTGTTCCTATTTCTTTGATTTTTTAAATGAATTTATAAATTTAATAACAAAATAATAACATTAAAACAAGAACGATTATATAATCAGAAATTATTTAACACACTTTTACCAACTAGTTTAATTAAAATAATAGTTAATACTAATCACTATTTTTTCAGCAGGGAAATAATGTTGTATATTTGTTAATCTGCATTCAAAGAAAAAATAAAAAGGTAAAAAATTGGTTAAAGATTGTAACTACAATATACTCTAGCATTGACGTTCACCGAGTGAGTTAATAATTCATACCGAGACTCAAAATTCCTGTCTATTCCTTTTGATTGAGGAAACACAAAAAGCCTCGGGTAGTATTAATTGTGAAAGCAAGGAAGGAAGATTAGAGGTTCCTTGAAATGCTTGCCAATACTATTTCATGGTTATAAAGTTCTTACACTTACTCCAATGGCTATTTTCATCCTAGGTGGTATTGGGCTTATCGACACGATGCTTTTATATTCGTTGGTCCTCTGCACCCGCCAACATTATTTCTAACATCTCTATGCTCTCCTTCACCTCGGTGGTCCTCTTCTGGTTCTTCCCTACCTCACACACTCCACCTACAACGTGTTCTATAACACCACCCGTGTTTCAGAGGAGCGAGCCTGTCCCGGCCGTAAGTATGGCATGACGACATCCGCCCCCAACTTTACCGCCCCCAACGCCACCGACGACTCTCCGCCCCTCCTCACCGCCGCACCGCCCATCCACTCTCTCGTGGTCCTGTACGTGTTCGTCCTCGTAGTCGGCCTCCTGGGGAACGCCTTCGTCGCCACCGCCATCTGGACTCAGCGAGTGGTCCGCAACATCCTCCTGCTCAACTTGTGCGCCTCGGACTTCCTGGTGTGCAGCCTCAGCGCGCCCGTCAGCATCGTCGCCGCCCTGCAGCAGGGATGGACTCTGGGGCTGGTGCCGTGCAAGATCACATTCTTCCTTCAGGTAATGTCAACCTTATCACTGTATAACTATCTAAAGGTTTAAAATTGTGCTTTTAAGGTGAATATGAATGAATTATCCATGTATGAAGAATTGAAGATCTTGTAGAGCATTTATAGTGCCTACGACCTACTATTTTTATCAAGGATCTATACATTAACAGGCTAAGGACATTTTTGTAGTACCGATTTATTGGACATACAGAATCGTAAAATTATGAAACTTGGCACACTTATTTAAAACTATTAGGGGATGTGTCAAAAGCAAATAAGTTGTTTGTGTAGGGCTATGCCCTTTTGGCTTTCAAAGTTTACATGTTATCCCTATGGGAAGTTGCGTTCTGATTTTCGTTATGCTTTTTATTTAATAAACAGCTGCGTTATTCAAATAAATATGTAGCAAAACAGCAAGAACTGATGATTCATAAATAAACAATTCACTGACTACTGGAATGGTAACACCCATCCCTTAACTCCTTCTCTGTTTTAAATCCACATTAAACAAATTAAACCTGTTTGTGAGGGGGGAGGATGAGGGACGGGGACATGATGAGATGGAGAGGTTTCAGGCATAAATAAAAAGGCTACTGATTACTGGAATGTTAACGCTCTTCTGCTATCCGTTTTAAATCTACGTAAAATATTACCAGGAGGTAAGGATGGCAGAGGGAGAGCGAGAGAGAGAGAGAGAGAGAGAGAGAGAGAGAGAGAGAGAGAGAGAGAGAGAGAGAGAGAGAGAAGGGAAGAGAGAAGGAGAGAGAGATGAGCGCAACAGAATGCACTAAATATTAACACATTTTTTATATATTCGTCGACTTTATATTCAAAAAATATTTGGTTGAATTTAGACCGTTGGGCGGTCTTTACTCATTATAATATACCAATTAATTACCAAAAGTGTTTAGTACTCAGAATAAAACCCCAACTGAGGATGATACAGCTTAAACTGGGATCCGTACTACAAACTACTATTCCAGATTCAGTTCTGAATGTACTGATGTTTTGACCTTGTAGTTGCATCGTGTATGGTGTAGACACAGTACCAGTTTTAATATTTTAGCGTATAGCGGACGCCGATGAACCGTCAGTAGGTAGATTAGTTATCCCCTCGCGCAATGTTATCACTATACCTGACCTCCAGGTGGACGGTTCACAGGGATATGCCACTTGTCCCACTCACGCAAGTGAAGTAAGTCATGACATGACCGATAGAGTTGTCTTCTACAGAAAATAGTTACCCGAACCTGGTGCAATATTAAATTTACATGAATCTTTTAATAAGTATGAATTCAAGACATTATTGTAGGTGGTAAGAGAAATTCCGTTGGGTGGAGAATAGTACTAAGAAGGAGGTTTTCGAAGGGAGAGTTATTGGTTTTGAGTTAAGATTTCATGACGCCGCGAAAGGTTTTGTTCTGAAAGCAATTTACTCAGTTGCCGAAAGTTTTGAAGTGCTCTTACATTTGTTATAAGCGATGATGGATGAGACTCGATGGAAGACGAATTGTAATGGGGTTCATGATGTAGTAACGGTTAAACAACTTACAGAATGGCGGAGAAAAGCAGGGAGTCACTTATAAAGCTGGAAATCATCAACCATATAAATTGGTTAAGTACAATCATTGGTTAGTACATATATATATATTAGTACTAAAAAAATAAAATAATATGCTCGATAAAAGTTGTTGTTGTTGTACCTTTCTGAATTAATTTGGCTAAGAGTAACTGTTCTATTCCGTTATTTTAAACTAGTGGTTAGGTAATTTGAACGAAGATACTGGGTTATTTTATTTAATACAGCTGATCCTTGGTATTATTCCCAACCAGGACGTTAATCCAACACATGTGATGGGTAAATCAAACCGATAGTTTTTATTGATATAGCCAAGCTGTTGAGTTAATGTCAACTATTTTCTTGGTTGCCATAACCAAACTGTATATTCGTAAATGAAACTGCAGTTATTTAAAGTTATTATTTTGTAACTAACTGGTTTAAGTCCTAAGGAACAAACAATTTCCCGTTCGATTTAAAGCAATATTGGTCTGATGAGAAACATATGTGTATAGTGACCAAATAAGCATAGGTAATGTTCCACTTATAAATTATCATCTGTTATACTGCGTGTACCAGTTGCAGCCAGTATTTTTGGTCTCTCATGATGTTGTCCCTGGACAAATACACGTCCATCCACCACCTTCGGGTATTAAAAAGGTTCAGCAGCTACGTCCCCTGTTGCTCTCCACTTATACATCATCTGTTGTACAGGGTGTACCAGTTGCAGCCAGTACTTGGTCTCTCATGATGTTGTCCCTGGACGAATACACGTCCATCCACCACCCTCGGGTATTAAAAAGGTTCAGCAGCTACGTCCCCTGTTGCTCTCCACTTATACATCATCTGTTGTACAGGGTGTACCAGTTGCTGCCAGTACTTGGTCTCTCATTATGTTGTCCCTGGACCGATACACGTCCATCCACCACCCTCGGGTGTTGACACGATTCAGGCTGCTACGTCCCCTGTTGATCTCCACTTATACATGACCTGTTGTACAGGGTGTACCAGTTGCAGCCAGTACTTGGTCTCTCATGATGTTGTCCCTGGACCGATATACGTCCATCCAGCACCCCAGGGTGTTGACCAGGTTTCGGCAGCGTCGTCCCCTGTTGATCTCCACTTATACATCATCTGTTGTACAGGGTGTACCAGTTGCAGCCAGTACTTGGTCTCTCATGATGTTGTCCCTGGACCGATACACATCCATCCAGCATCCCCGGGTGTTGACCAGGTTTCGGCAGCGTCGTCATTTGTCTTTCCTCATGATTGCGGTCGTCTGGGCCGTCTCTCTGGCGGTCTGCTCACCTATTATTTACAGGTATGCTTTAACAAGCGAAATCCCTGTTTAACATCAGAGATATATTTATTTTCCTTGCGAAATATCAAATCAAATTGAAGTAATATTTTCTAAGGGAAGGATATTCCACGTTCGTCTACAAAAACGGATATTTATTACGAGTATTTACTATAGCCTTTATTTTACTGATGGATGTTAGCCTCCGGATTACTGTATAATACTTAAAAGTGGTAAACCACTTTTAAGTATAGTTTTTATATTTACTTCAACAACTAAATACAAAAATAACTATCATAATAGACTGTATTGTATGATTAACAAATTTAACCTAATTACTCAGTAATAATTTAACCACGTTCAATTATTGGCCTCACCCTTTAAGTAACTTGAGTGTATTACAAAAATGGATAGTAAGGTTGTTTGCTGTTAGTTTTATGTGCCTTTTGTTGGTTGAACAAGGGAAAGAAAGTGATCCCTTGTGGAATTGTATTTTATTTCTCTGTCTTACCAGAACATTTGCTAACCGTTACATAGTTTTAACCAAAGAAACATAAGTATTTAGTTATTTTTAGTCTACTGCATTTGAGACTTAAACCTTAACACAATGCCAACGGCTATTTACTGTGCATAAATTTGCAATATATTGACCCCCCTACGGCACTTATATTTACATGTGTTCTTCATCACCGATAATTCATAATTTTGTCCACTGCTTCAAATCGTTACTTCAATTTCTAGTTATACGTATAAAAGTAATTTGGGAATACAATTTTGAAGAGAAAGCTTTAGAAATAGTTTAAGTTATAGTCTGTAACAAGCTGTTGCGATTTGAAAACAATTGACGTTTGTAACTGTCTCCCAGCCGCACCCTGACCGGGGACCCCGGGCCGTGCGAGGAGACCTGGGACGACCACTCGCTGTGGACCGCCTTCGTGCTGAGTCACGTGACCCTGGTGTACCTGCTGCCGGGTCTGACCGTGGCCGCCTGCCACCACTCCGTGGGCCACAAGCTGTACGCCGCGTCCCTGTCCGCAGCCGTGGCCAACGGGGACATCCCGCTGCCAATGCCGACCCTGGGCCGGCCCAAGGAGGTCATCATCATCGCGTCGGTACAGAACGACGTGCCTTCCAAGGTCAGACCACATCTAGAATGGGGAAAGTTAAGGGAAACGTCTCTTCAACTGTTTACCATGTCTGTCACTGAGAAGTGTATATTTAAATAAAGATTGCAAAACATACCTTACTTTCTAAAGGTTTATAGCTACTATATAGTATAGCATCGAAGCTATGTAGGTACCCATATTTAGTATACAACTACGTTAAGTTGGTATGCTGTTGGTATGACGGTTTACTAAGATAATTTGATGTAAAGAGTTAAGGCGCGTCCACACTAGGCTCGCGAGCACCACACAAGCCTAATGTGGACTCCCTCAGGAATGCTCGTTAACCGCTCGCGTGGAGGCGCCTTAAAATTAATGTTCAATCAAAGGTAAGACATTCAAGAAGAGGTCGCTTCTTGGATATCTCAATAATAATTAGACATATTAATTCAACTTCTCGCGAACAGATATATGTAATAACAAGCATATGTAATTTAACTACTCCAAGTCAAATTACACACAAGTAGTTGAAATACCTCAACAAACCTATCAAACATGACATTAATTAGCTACTTATTCAGCTCCAGGCAGTCTCATTGGTTCAATAGTACACAAAATTAAGACAAAAAAATGTCACACCTGAACGTTTTTATGTTGATCATTCTTTTCTTGACATATTTTAAAATAAAAAGAACCCTCTATCTTTAAACCCAGGTATTTTATTCATTCTCTATGTCCAGGAAGGAATTGGTCAATACTAAAGTATTCCACAGGTAATCCACTACAAACATGACCAGGAGGACTCAGATGACGCTAAGAACGGCGCCAAGATCCGCAGTGATATCGCGGAACACCGGCGCGGCGGCGCGCTGCAGACCGGGCGACAGGCGCAGGCAGACCCGCGCCGCAAGAAGCTCCCTCGCTCGCCCAAGCAGGCGCGCGCTGCCCGGAGCCCGCGACGACCCCCGCTCACCAAGCAGGCGAGTCGCCAGTCGCTCCACAGTCGCCGACGACTGGCGCAGATGCTGGTGGCTCTGGTTGTCGTCTTCGCCACGTGCTGGCTGCCCTACGTCACACTAAGGTAGGTTACTTTAAAATTAGTTATGTTATTTTAACGTTTAACTAGATCAGATTATTTAGTTTTGTGTTAACCATTTGATCGACATATCTATTACGTTTCAAATATGATTTTAATTTAACATATGATTTTCCTTAGCTGATATTTTATTTTTATTTGATATGTCATTGTTTAGCCATGGTGATGACCTAAAGATTCGAATCTACTAGTATCAATAATAACACAAAAATTGTAGTACTCTGTTGAAGAAGTTATGTTTAAACATACTTTAACTTTTTATTGAAACTATTTGAAGCTTAAAAGGAACTTTAAACCCGGCTATGTGACACCTGACATCCCATTCATTTAAATATTAAAACAAAAATTACCGAGCAGTTGTCAAATGCCCATAGCTATTTCAGTTAAATTCAAATAACAACTAACTGTCTAGTGAAAGTCTTACAAAAATTAAGTACTTGGATATCTATTTCGTTAATACTGGATCTGGCTGTTTCAGAATCTACTCGGTGACTTCGTCGTCCGACCCGGCTCTGATTCAGAGCCTCCTACCGTTCTGCCTGCTGCTGGGCCACACCCACTCCGCCATCAACCCCATCGTCTACTGGTTCCTCAACCGCCAGTCGCTACAGACCACCTCCTGCGTCGCGTGGCTGAGGAAGGGCTCGCAACGGGACAAACTCGCCTCTCACTTCCGTTTCCTCGGTAACAACCCCGTGGACCATCGACGACCCTCGTCCACCAACGAGGCCGCCCTGGGAGCGTTCCATCCTCGGTTCACCGTGCCCAAGACGCGGCCTCGGGTGCACCAGCCTCGGGAGTCGTCCCAGTTCTACGCCTAGCAGACCTACGACCCACCTGTCCCCCTCCCCGCACACCCGACCGTTCGGCATCTGGCTCGAAACCCCCCTGTCCATCTATAACTTGTTCGGAAGAAAGTTATTTTGGTAATCAAACATGAATTGTTTAGGCTTAAAGAGATATTTTAAACTTTGTACTGTATTGGATAGAATATTTGATTAAATTAAGAGTTCCTGGGCAGTTCTCATTTGTAACAAATTATGAGAATTCACAATTCTCATTATTTAACAAAACACAACTAAAAGATGAGACGAAGCATTTACTAAGGGTTAGTTGTTAAATATCGTAGTTAAAAGTGTACCAAAAATATTCACTGTGTTATAAGGTATCAAGCGTATATACTTCCAGGTGTCGAAAGTAACTTTAAAAAATAAATTTATTCTATTTTGAGTGGATATTTTGTAAACTTTAGAACCTCTTCGTGACAATCAGGGCTGGACCCTTGTGAGTTAAGTGCTACGATATAGCTTCTTCTGTGAGATAAATATAAATTTAAGCTATTCTTACTTAGAGTAAGCTATTGTTGTTTTAAAGGGTAAATATTTTGTACGTAAATGTTACAAGTTCGCTCTGAAATTAATATAATGTTGTACATTTGTTTTCACTTCAAATTATTTTATTGAATAATATTAATTTACCGGGTTAGAATTAATTGAAAGGCCATTCCAATATCCAATATATTGCGTCCGTAGGTGTAGGTATATACGTGATAATATTTTCCAAATTAGATAAAAACATGATAGAAATGTATAAATTGTGTTCAGTTCACCAAAATTACATTTTCTCTTTTTTCACCAGTCAACTATTATTAATTTTGTATTTTTTCTACTAGTAAATAATTTACTAGGCAGGCAAACAAGAAAGTAACAGAAGCACAACTATTATCATGTTCTTTAAAATTTTACAAAAAAACTAAGCTCCAAAACCTTCCTTAAAATATCATAATAATCTATGCTATTTGCTAACAGATGTGTGCATGTATTTCTACTGCGTTGCCTCTAAAGGGTACACATAAGATATGGCCACGCAAGCTAACTAAACGTATTCGATTAATGTTATTTAATTTTGAAATAATATATATTGCAAATCTAAGTAAAAGGATGTTTTAGATGCAAAACCTATCCCAATACCCTTTACGTTATCAGTAGCCCAATAACAAAGCCTACCCCAACAACCTTTAAGCTGACAGTGTTCCGTTATCAAAGCTTATCCCAATAACCTTTACGTTTCCAGTGGTCCATTAACCAAGCCTATCCCAATACCCTTTACGTTATCAGTAGCCCAATAACAAAGCCTACCCCAACAACCTTTAAGATGACAGTGTTCCGTTATCAAAGCTTATCCCAATAACCTTTACGTTTCCAGTGGTCCATTAACCAAGCCTATCCCAATACCCTTTACGTTGGCCATTGGTCCATTAACCAAGCCTATCCCAATGCCCTTTACGTTGCCAGTGGTCTATTAACCAAGCCTATCCCAATGCCCTTTACGTTGCCAGTGGTCTATTAACCAAGCCTATCCCAATGCCCTTTACGTTGCCAGTGGTCTATTAACCAAGCCTATCCCAATAGCCTTTACGTTGCCAGTGGTCCATTAACCAAGCCTATCCCAATGCCCTTTACGTTGCCAGTGGTCCATTAACCATGCCTATCCCAATACCCTTTACGTTGGCCATTGGTCCATTAACCAAGCCTATCCCAATGCCCTTTACGTTGCCAGTGGTCTATTAACCAAGCCTATCCCAATGCCCTTTACGTTGCCAGTGGTCTATTAACCAAGCCTATCCCAATGCCCTTTACGTTGCCAGTGGTCTATTAACCAAGCCTATCCCAATAGCCTTTACGTTGCCAGTGGTCCATTAACCAAGCCTATCCCAATACCCTTTACGTTGCCAGTGGTCCATTACTAAGCCTATCCCAATAGCCTTTACGTTGACAGAGGTCCATTAACAAAGCATTTACCAACTACCATTACGTTACCAATGGTATATTTACAAAGTCTAACATGTTTTAATTGAGCACCTATAAATTAAACATAATAATATTGATACAATGCTGAATAGTTAGAACGAATTGGAAACTAAGATAATAAATATTTGGAAGGTAAAACATTTTTGAGGAGAAAATAAAGACTTTTTATAAAGAGATCATTTACGCTGCCTACGTATTTTACAAAACAAAAATACATAAAATTGTATCGCTATATCCTAGTCTATTGTTAGTATAGTGATTGAAGTAAAGCTGATTCTAAACGTAAACTCTGATTTAACCGTTTCTATCGTTAAATATAAAGTGACCATTTTAAATGTTAGTTTTCCTCTATTTTTGGTTTGTGTTGTTTTAGTAAAGTCTCAGAATATACTACTTGTAAATACACACTTGGTTTTGTGAGTAATTTTTAGTGAAATCTGGTGTAATTTATTGCAAATATACAACTCGATCTGTCCGTTTACACAGTATAATTGAAGATCCACGATTTTAAGAGCAACATTCAGATCATTGGCTGTCACGTTAGTGCACGTTATATTAATAATGAATTTCAAATTCCTTTTCATCGTACTTCATTAGTACTCATGACTTTCTTATGTGAGTAATTGTTAAATGAACAATGTTCGATGAAATCGATTTTATTATGACAGCTTTAAATACTGTGGAATAGGGTGGAATATATTCTATAAAATGTTTATATTAGTTACATTTGCAGTGCATAATTTCACCATTGTTATCGCATATTTTTAATTAAAGTGGATCCTAATGTAATTCGTTTACAACTGTAGTATCTGATTTAGATTTTAGTCATGGAAACTTGCCGTCCCTCTTAATACACAAATTAACTAGTTTACAAGTATATATCTGAATTAGCATTTCGTGGACGGTTTGGTAATGTAATTACTTAGTTCCTTCTATATTTTCATTTTTAATTTGGTTTTACTTTTATTTGTTAATCGGGATAGTCAACTAATCATGATATTAATTTTAGTAATTTAATTACCTTGCACATGCATTTAACTACCTACGCACACAATTTTATTTTTATGATAAGTCTACACGACATACTTTTATATTCACAAATACAATACTGTACAACTTCTTATTTCAATTCTAATTTGTTGTGATATTATGATGCGATACAATTCCCAGCACTAGAGCCATCTTCTCACACTATCATATTCTTTATACACTCTTACATATTACTAAGTCTTAACTACGGAGTGACTGCCTTTTCTATTACTAGTTTATACTGTTCGGTTTTAATCTCGTTGTAGAACAATTTCTGGGGAATTTATGCTTAGTCTATAAGCGGTAAAAGAAAGCGTGGCCATTTCTGGCCAAACTGAGATTTTCGAAATATGTGCTGTTGATGTTTTTTGCAATATACGAGTATTATCGATAATCTGATAAATATTTTACTATAAGCCGTTTTTCAATGTACATGTTTGTTGTTGTTGGTGTTTTAACTATAACGATATATTTTTATGGCTCTCAAAGTGCTATCCTAACGGGGACACTATTTTGATACGTAGTTGTAGTCAAATCTGTCCCTCGTACAATAGAATTAACTGTGAAATTTCACTTGCACCCTAGACCTAACTTAAATGTGATATTAGAAAATATTTTGTTATTTATTTAAATTTGTAGTTTTATAATTGCAGTGATGAAAATGTAATCTTAAATATATTATTCTCTTTCGTGTTGACTTAAAATCCGTAAGCACAATATTTTATTAAGCATATTAATTATATTTAATTAAGCATGTTAAACATTTATTGAGTATTATGATATGTGTTGTTACAACTAAACAGGATACAATAAACAACTGTTGTGAGACGTAGTTTATTGGATCCTGTATAAACATATAAAACAACAATTCAAAACCTGTACTCTACGATAACATATGGATTGTATTTTCGTTTAAATTTTCCATAATTATTTAACTTTTTTATTTATTAAAAATTAAACCTGATGAAAATGCTCTAATAAGACTTATGGAAAAAATTACAAATATATATTGGGACGTATTAAGATGCAAACCCCAATTCAGAAAAAGCTACAGAACTTCGCATATCAACAATATAGAAATAAATCTACTTTTTAATATTAAAACAATGGTAAAAGATAGGCAACCCTCAAGGAGTCAGAAAAGCATTTTATTTATAAGCGTAGGTTGGATTGTACATCAAAATAATTGTGATACTTGAAGTAGAACAAAGCTGAAAAGTCAACCTCTAACTAGCCACCTGGTTAGAAATGGTGGCCGGCCAATCAAGTATTTACATAGTTCCCGTAAATTGATAAAAAACAAGATTTGTATGTCAAAAGTAGATTAAGGATCATGCTATCGATCAGTTGCATCAACTCAAGTAGAAAAATAAATATTAAAAGTGGACTTAATTATCAACCTGTTTATTTGTAAATTTTGAAAAATAACATTAAACCATCTATAGTTCAAATTTAAGTGTTAGTGTTCCAACACAAAGGAGATTATTCAGATAAAAGCTAACCAATTTTTCTCAAGTTAACATTTTATAATTTTAAAAATTGAGTTAAAAAATCGTAATTAAGTGAAACGACTCTGTTTTACAATTATGATTCAACTATTTCAGCCATACATTTTATAAGGTTAACATTTCAATAGACTTACGTCAAGATTCACTGGAAATAGTCCTGGATTTTACTTTTTGTTAGAATGGTCGAGATACTTCAAGTCTAATTTTTTCCGAGTCTTAGTAGTCATTTGATAATGCCAGTTGATGTTTGTGTATTTGTGTTTCAGTAGTTATTTATTAATACATTTTTGAATAAATTATTTATATTTGTGTGTGTGTTTATCATTTACAGATTTGAAGGCGACTCTTCAAGAAAGTTTGGCCTTACTAGTATTACAATGAATTACTGGATAATTTAATGTTCAACGATTATACAATCCTATAGGAGGAGTATTTTATTCTATACAAGGTTTATTTGAGTATTGGTGTTTGTTAGTTTTAAATTATTGTTAAAGAATATTTTAAAAATATCTAAAGTTTATATTAATTTGCGCCCTGTAACTTTTCCTAGACCCTAATAAATTAAATATTTACCCTGTAAGACATAAAGTCGAAATTTTCTTTTTGTAAAAGATCTAAGGCATGGGATTGTTAATGAACTTATTCCGTAGTCATATTTATAATTTTAATAATTGTTTTCCGACTTTCTATTAGATACTGAACTGTTTCGCTGTCACGATTGTTATATATTTGTATAGATTGATGGACCAATAAACATTTATTATTTTCTAATTGTTTTATTTTGTGTTCCTTTATCTTTTAAACTGTCACAATACATCCTTACTTTTGTCATTAAAAAACTGATTTGAGTAGTTTTTAATAGCAATATCTCATTACAACCGACCATTAAACACCACGACGTTCCATTGTTAAATGTAACCACTCTCAGTGACATCCATTGTGCCAGCCAGTGGCATTATGCCCAGTGTTGCAGAGAGAAAACAGATTAACTATTTTAGGCCAAGATTTCTTAGATCATTAATTTTTGGAGAGACTGGGAATTTAACCAGTGACCCTGTAAACCCGTGGTTTCAACTTACTCCCTGCACTCATTTACTCTTTAAAGAATGTAATTCACAGAATTTACAAGATTTTATACGCTTTGTTTTATTGTTTTTTAATAGTAGCTCCCATAAGTGTTCCAATTGCAATATGCATATTAATTTTGACTAGAACAAATTCACAAATTCATCTATACATATTTTCTTTTTATTATTTTTACATGTCGTAGAATAATTGAACAGTATAGTTTCACTACTTTGCAGGAAAAGAAAGCAAACAAAGAATGAGATAACATAAACTCACCGCTGGGTGGACGTTTTCAGTGTGTTATTGCACTCCGTGGACGCCCATTACATTTAGATTGATGGATTTTCTCTGTGGACCGGCCACAACAAAATTACTAAAGTGCTCATGCTCATGTAGAAACACTTTTGTAGGTTTGAATGTAGTACTTAATTGCCCGGTTACTTGTTCTTGCAGAAAGTAGATTATGAAAATACGGAAAAATTATGGAAATTCCAAATTTCCAGAGCCATTGTCCAAATAATATTTGTTATTTATTTACTTTGAGATTAAATTATCGATTAAATAAGACTACGCTAAATTTAAACTCTAAGTTTCCTTCACACCGAAATCCCAACAAAATACGATTCACAAAACATTGCTCATAATAAAATACTTCTATTTCCTATAACTCATTAACCTAAATGTATTGGATGTGATTTGTTACTTCTAAAGCTAGAGGGAACGAAACAGTAACGTCCAGCTATGTTTCAGTTAGTGTTTGTCATGATTTGTGTCAAGTACAATCATCAGTCACATAAATGTTCGCTTACATCACTAACACTCTGGCCAAACACACTCTGTTCGTCACATTAATGGTTGCGAGATGAAGAACAATGTTTCTCAGTTTCTCGTGTATTTTTAACACAATTAACACACTGTATTAATTTGTGTTACACATAAAATTAATTTTTAACACACTGTATTGTTAACACAGGTGTAAACATATCTCACTCTATGCTACTGAGGGTTTGATTATTTAAACATGTCATATATTAGTATTTAATAATTTCTTTAGTAGCATGATACCCGATGTTACAACTAAACAGGATAAATAAAATACGTCTTGCAAAACTACAAAGTACCACCATCCAAAGTACTTGTACCATCTTCTGTGTATATTTTACGGTCTTGTATGTAAGTACAGTATAAGTGTAAATATACTTCGTATTGTTGTAAGACGTTATGTATCCTGTTTATATTAGTATTTCACACATACAAAATAAATAAAATGTAATTTTATAGTGCGTTTGTGTAATTAACAATAAATTAATGTTTATCAGTGTTTGCCACCTCTAAATTTAAATAATCAGTATCATTCGTCAAGATTTAACTTTTGTCAATTCAGATTCATATTTGTTGTCATCAATAATAGGAACATATTTACAAGATTTAATCGAGCCTTTACCATATACTTTACAGATATAAACCTATTGAGCCAATTATAACTAAAGGAATTAAGATAATCCAGAAAATCTAAGTAATCAATTTTTTGTAAAACCACTTTGACAAACCCATCAGCCTCGTCCCGATAAACTGAATATTAAGGTTAGGTTTGACAATCGGGCTTTAACAGAGACAGCTGCTGTATCGGTGTACTCAATCTCGTCATTTTAATTATGTTGATACAATATCCGTGGGAATTTCCTTCGCAGTAAATTAAATGCATAGTTTTAAAATTATCAAAGCTAGATGTTCTTTAGTACGCTACAATAGCATTTTCTAGGTTTGACTTCTAATCGAGATTTTATAACATAGCAGTCAGGCAGGTGGGCACTCAATTGTAAGTTAATTTGTCCACACTATTGTGTTAGGTAAAAAAGTCATTTGATTATCCATTACTAAGAAAATTAACAGTATATTAATCCGATGTGCTCTAGACCGATCCTGAGCAGAATCCCGAAAAAATGTTGTGAAGGTTTGATACTGGATCCAGCTACCATTAGCCATTGGACTATTAATTAATGAACCTGGCTAAGGAATCAGTCCGTCTTAGTCTGTAACAGCATCCTCACTTATTCTACACTAATCATTCATTCATATTCACCTTAAAATACGCCCTATTTGCGTCGGTGTCTTACAGAGAGATTGTATTAAGAACCCCACTTCCATTTATTACTCTTTAATTCTAGAAAAGCGAATATTTGAAGTAAACTAATCTGCTAGAGAGTAGCTTCAGTGGATTAAACTCTACGTTTGAAAGTGGTTACAACACTTAAGTCCTCTAAAGTCCCTACACGTCTCCCGGTACAGTCTATACTACTTTGAAACTTGATATTGGGCTCAACCAAGGGAAGTCTTAATTTATCTCCGGGGACATGGGATCTGAGATGCCCGGGTGAACACCAGCCAAGAAATTGCCCCTAAATGGAATCCTAGATCTTACTTGCCTATCTGTTGTCATATTTTGCTGACCTGGGCGACTGTGTCTGATGGATTCTAGAAGCCAGAGAGGTAGATGGGCTCACTGTTGAAGGTAAGTCAATCACCTGAAGGGCTCAAAAGCTCAACCGAATTAAAGATCAAACAATGAATACATTCATTGGATCGAACTACCTGAGCCTAGGGATACCTCACTGTGACCTTAGGTGCTAGATTGCTGATGAGTTACTTCATTTTCATTTTAGGGTCACTTTCTGCCCCTGTAACGGATTCCCCATCCCTGAAGACCCCTTACGTCCGGTGGCCGTACAATATCCCAAAGGTGGATATCCCTAGCCGGCTAATGCTAAGGACCTACTAATCCCTAAAATCTAACTCCTAACTTTCTGAGCAAATCACCAAACTTTTTAAAAGCAAAGTTTGATGTGTACGATAAATAATACTTATAAAAACAAAGGTTCATTCTATATTAATATGTTTTGAACAGGAGAATCGCCGTGATAAAGCGTCTGGCTGGATCACCTCCGCTACGCCGACAAGTGATTACTCACTGCAGACTGATGTTTACGCGGAATATTCTTAATATTGCAAAGCTCCGAGTAAGTTATGACGCATAGGTTAAATAAAACACAATAAAACATTGTAACACAGATTAACAGAAAGATAAGAACAAACAATTATTACAGCAGGTATCTTACACAATAATCGCAATTTTGTTGTGTAATTATTTACTATCAAATCATCAAACATTTCGATCGTAAAGATTTACAATAAAAATTGTTATTACCTAGCCATTATTTCTTAAAATAAGAGGAGCTTCAGTCACAAAATATTCAATGATTCTACCTGCCTCTCATTTAAGACCGATGTTAACTTTGAACACCCGAAGCTCCTGAACAGATAATGTAAAATAAGAGCCAATTATATTTAATTTTGAAATAGCAAAAACACTTTGTGGTAAATAAGTGTATTCTGACCTACAGTTAATTTAAAACTAAATATAAATGCAATAAGTCTTGATATATTGCGGAATTATGCCTGGATACCAAACTTTATAAAATAAGGGCCATTGGTGAAGTGTCCAAGCCTAACATATCCCGACAGATGGATAGATATCATCACTTTGATAACAACAATTTTAAGGAGGAAATAAGTTGAATATTTTCCCCAACTAAAATTCGGAATTTGTAACGAAAACACACATTCTCCATATCCTATGAACAGGGGAAGGAGTACAATATAAGAGAGAGACTGATGTAACTCAGTGAAAACACTCGGATGAAGATAGTTTTATAACCTTTTTATTTAGTGAGATTATGATAAATATGGTTTTGTATTAAAGAGGAATACAGTTTTGTGAAAAGTTAAGAAAATAGGTATTGATAAAATTGTGCTCTAACTATTCAAAACAAATATTGAAACAGCTTGTCATGCAAAATAATTGGAAGCAACGATTTATCAGTTAATAAAAAATGTCAAAAACTCTCTTCAATCCATTAAGTGGCATTTGAATGCTCAAACGAATGATGTTTTTTTTTAAAAATTTACAAAGGAACTCATTTCGACTAGAACGATCTTCAACTTTTCAGAATAAAATTGAGGACTGTTTAATTGCTACTGGATGAGAAATATTCTTTTATTGTGACGTGACAACTATCAAACATCCTTTTCATCTTAGTATTTTTTATTGATTCGCTTTAGGTGAATTTAATAATCTAAAAGAAAAGTTTTCGTTATTTACTCTCATAGAAGGCTTTAACGTGTCCGTACCACGATTATGCAGTTTAAAAAGTATAAATGAAGTTAATAATAACAGCAAAACTTCTTGACGTTAATAGACAAACAAACATGCAAAAAATTTCGACTATACAAGGAACAACAGCAACAACCACCACTCCTAAAAAAATAACATAGGAAAATCTCCTGTCCTACCCTTCTCTTCTCTTTTTTTACTCAGAAAAGTTGTCCCTGGGAGTAATATTTGTTTATAAAACAAGAAAAAGTATGACCAATAGAATTCTATGCTTGAATGGAGAAGAGAATATTACAGTAACCCGTCCAGCACCATTTACCCATCCATGATAAAATTGGACAATGGATGCAAACATCAAATATCAAGTAGGTAAGTTTGTCACAAGCTTGACTGTTATAAGTGATAAACTAAGATTCCTAAAACTAGTTATAGACTGTTCAATTATTTGTATATTACTTTTGTTATATTTTTTATTTTAATTCCATATTAGAAGTATACATTTGTGAGTACATAGTTAACACACTTGAGAACTTTGAAAGAGATAAACATTTTCCACAGTGAATCTCCTAACCAATCAAAACTGAAGTTAACCAATAATCTAAGTATAATGGTTAACTCTAAGATATTTTAAATTCAAAGTCGTATCATTGTCTTCTTTTAATGTCACAATAAATAAAACGGATTGTCACTAACCAACAGGCGACGTTGTACCATTAGGAACAATTTAAAATGAAGTTATGCACTGTACTGTTCATAGCACTAAAGTGTTCATAAATGTGCGGTTAAAACCACTGTACTGTGCATAACCCTGTGCTAATAATACACTCTACGATTAAAAGCCATATACTATTAATACACTGTACAGGTCAACTTCTGTACTATAAATATACAGTACCGATCATAACCCTATGCTATTAATACACTGTACAGGTCATAACAGTGTACTGTTAATCCACTGGACTGTTCATAACAATGTACCGTTAATATCACTATATGTAGATAACCCTATACTATTAATACACTGTTTTGTTCATAACCCTATCCTATTATACACTGTACAGGTCAACCCCTGTACTATAAACACACAGTACCGGTCATAGCCCTATACTATTAATACACAGTACCGATCATAGCCCTATACTATTAATACACTTACAGGTCATAACAATGTACTGTTAATCCACTGGACTGTTCATATCAATGTACCGTTAATATCACTATATGTACATAACCCTATACTATTACTGCACTGTATTGTTGATGACACTATACAGTTAATACAATGTATCGTTCATAGCTCTATTCTATTAACACTGTATTGTTCATAACCCTATACTATTAATTCGTTGGACTGTTCTTAACCCTATACTATAAATACACTGCATTGTTTATGATAACGTACTGTTAATAACACTGTATATACGTAACCCTGTACTAATCCACTGTAAATATACAGTGCAGTATACTTAACCATATACTATTAATATACTACATTGTTCATAACCATATAATATTAAGACATTGCACTATCCATGACAACGTACTGTTGGTAACACTGTATGTACGTAACCCTGTACTATTAATGCACTGTACTGTTAATAGCTCTATACTATTAATACACTGCACTGTTCAGAACTCTATACTATTAACACTGAACTGTTCATAAACCTAAATTATTACTACACATTTCTGTTCATAGCACTTATTAAACAGTACTCATATTCAGATAATATTGAATAAGTCTATTGTTTACAACCAGTCACATCGAACATCATCAAGCCCAATGAGAGAACAGTATAAATGTTTCCAAAACACCGTTCAGCTTACGCCTTCTAGTTTTACAACTGCACTCACTAAGCTTATAACACGTTTCTTACCGTTAATATGTAAAAATTGTATAACTTTAAACTTATTTTAGTTAATGGTCCCTGTAATGGGATGCAATATTCTGAATAAATTTATTCCAATGGTTGATGACAAAGTTTATTTTCATACATTTCTAATTAAACTTTACATTATTCTTTTAAAATAACTTGCTAGTTGAAAAACTGATTAGTTGACTAAAACTGACTTCTAACAAAATATATGATATTGTGTAAATAATTCATCTCTACTCCAATACAAACAATTCATGTCAGCAAAATAAATCTTGAAATCTCGCCGGAGTATTTTGTTTAACTTAGGTGTTTTTGGGCCACGGTAATGGTTTGAACTTAGGAGAACTAAAACTTTGCTCTTGATTTAATATTTTCCAAACAATTCGTAGGAAATGTATAGAATTCCTTGATATCACAGTTTGCCTGTAACTTTTATACATATATATGCTATATGGAGTGCCCCCATAAGAGTATATTTCACTACTAGTCACGAAAGTGACCTATTTCGGGGTAAGAAACCGTAAACAAAATTATTTGATATTAATTTTCCATAAATAAACACAACACGGTCTTACAATTCATTTTAGTGTTAAATTCACTTATTTGAACATAGAATTCTCAAAACAAATAACGAAATCACACTGGTGCTTCTTTTGAGCATAACGGGAACTGCAGTTGTTAGGACAGGACATGTTTTGTTTGGGACAGGAAAAGTATTGTTTAGGGCAGGCAAAGTCAGCTGATCATGTTTTGTTTTATTACAAGGAAATAGATAATTTTCGTAAATCTCAACTGCATGGTAATGGGCTATTTTCGAATACAGAGTGATAAAAAAAGTATTCTTGACCAACTTCTGGGGAACATTTAATTATTTAAAAAATGCCATGGACAATATAGTTTTATATTTTGTATCATTAGTATATAATATGAACACAATCCAGAAAAGTAACAGCTAAACTGATGACACAGTTTGAAAAGGAATACAACAGCCGCTTGACACTTATAGTTACATTGTATTCGGTTGACTGATATTGTTGGGGCAAGACGAGAGCTCAGTGATAAATCGCCTACGGGATAGACGGGTGCGAATCATCTGCTCAACCCTGACAAGCCATCACTCTCTTAAATTTGTTATTGGGATATTTTGATGAATTTTAAAACACTCAATAACTAAACTGCTGCTCAATAACAATTAGTTGGCCTTCAGACACAATTACAGCGTATACATGTAGTTTAACACGACTTGTCACTTAGTTGTATTTGAATTAAAGGTTTTCTTCAAATATTGTATATAAATCGTGGAGAAATCTTGACGAATTATTTTTAGGAAATAAAAACTTAAATCATATATTTTATTTTATTATTCTTTTCTTTTATGTATTATATAACTTAACACGGATGCGAAACTTATCTTCTTGCACAACCAAGAGTTAATCATTAATTTACCAACAACATTTAGTTTGCTTGGTTAGCTGTTTAAGAAGTTTTGAATTAGTATTTTGTTTTGCTATTACTCTTTTTTACTTCTTTAATGAACCAATAAGAGACATGCTCAGCAAAAACTCATACGCTACTTACTAATGTAACAAAATAAACTCAACTTCCTGTTTTTAAGGTCAATATGCCTCTGCGGCGACCTAAAGACAGTGGAGGTGCCGCCAAACCAGTTGTGACCGGACAAAGCTTATAAACAAAACAAATAACGCAAAATAAAGTGGCACATAAGGTAGATATTAGTTTTACTATCATACAACTTTAAATGCTGTTAAATATACAAGTTAGGTTTCTTTATATCGTGCCGTACGTAATTACAGTGTTACTCTACAACCACGAAAAACTCCGAAAAAGAACGAACGTTGGCTCTTACTTCCCAATCTCTTTTATTATTGAAGAATTTCAAAAGTACTTCATTTATCTACAAACCAGTAGGCCCACTCTAAAATGTTTGAATTTAACCCACAAAGTATTCAAAAATATAAATCTATCAAAACTAAATATGTAATCATTTTCATTGTTCATAAAATAAACTACTACAATATTTGGTATATAATACGAATTTTAAGATAGTAGATCAATACTTCGTTTTATCTATCTCAAAAAACATAATATAAAGTTTTTGTATTATAAATACTTTATACATTTTTCATTGTGTGGAGTGTCGGTTTCAATTTACTTTTCATTACTCTGTCAAATAAAAATAACTATGTTGTTTATAATGATCTGTGATTTTAAAAAACTGATAAGTGATTGATGGATGAATGGAACAATTGAAAACTACAGCAACGTCAGCTTAAAACTAGAAGTAGCATTTCACAATGTTCGTATATAAGTTAGATTTAATAATATATTACGAAGAAATACAGTTAAGTCAGTCGGCAAAGTTTTCAAGCTCTAGCCAAAACGAGGACTTTAAAAATTATAACAGTTTATAGCTGCTTATTAATTACTTCAACCTAATGATATATATAGTTTTGTTACTTTGGCCTACACTTTAGTAACATTGGAATCACAAACTTATTACATAAATAGAAAAATGCAAGAAAGTAATTATTAATCTAAATCACGTAGTTTAATAAAATACACTCTTTTAAATTGTAATCTGTTTATTCGGACGAGACGTTTTGTGGAATTGTAGAAGCGAGCCGACGTCCACCCCATAGAAATGTGGAATAGTGCCCATCATTGCCCTTTTTAAAGGGAGTGGTTTAAATCAATAATTTGTTAACGTTGTCACAAAATGAAGTAAACACTGTTATCAGGCGGACCAGTAAATGTCTTATGTTACGCTATCATTTCCACAGCTATATAATGAATGGTTTTCTATAGTAAAACTAATTAAAGTAACGAACCAAAATTACAAGTTTTTTTTACTAAAAAGGTTTCTAACAATATACAAAGCGAAAACTAAATAACTAACTGTAGTTTAATAAACACGAAATTCTGGACTTATATATTTCAATACACATAAATCTCATTCAATACATTGATATATTTTGTATTAAACAGACTAATAAATAGGTATGTTATTTAGTGTATGATTACATTTTTACAAGGTTGTAGCCGGGGGAGTGTTGAATATTGGGTTGGGGGCCTACCATATGTAGCGGGGGGTTAGGATAATTATGCTACTGGGGGTCATTAAGGCATATTGTGTGTGCCGGGGAACTAATAGACTGGTTAAGGTATGGCTACAGGGGTGGCTAATTGGATAATTCAACTAATTAACTGTGTGGTAACTACAACTGGAATCTGGGCGTACTGACTCTGCTACTGGTTTGGCTAATTTAGGACTAGCCAACTAAGAAGCCAGGCCTTAGTCTGGCCTAACCATGAACTGCTAAATGGAATTGACATAACTACACGGGGTTGAAAAACGTGACTGGGTGCCCAAGGGCCTATGGATCTTTACCAGACCAGAATGCTATACCAGCCAGCTCTGATGATTGGTAAAACTATTAATAACTAATAAATATCCTTCCAGACCTAATACTGAAATTGTTACAAGTGTCTAAATCCTGGTAAACTGATAACTGTATTGGATAACATATGAATAACTAAGTTCCTGAATCCAAGCAATGATAGTTAATTAATTAATTGTCTTCTGAGAAGAGGGAAAAAACCTGAATCTAACATGTTAATCAAAAATGCGGTCGAGACACGAGGTCCCGACCGGTTTGCAATTCCTACATACTCCTGTTGTTTGGGGCATCCCCAAGGGATTGCCCCTTCTAATTGTAGTTTAGCCTACCATTCCAGATACTAAAATCTACTTAAATTAAGGTACTTAAGGTTTGACGGTGAATTATTGCTGGCAAGGAGCGGGGAGGGTTGCTGACACTTCAGGGCTGCATCGACGAAAGGGGGCGAGAGACGCCGCCGAGAATCGCCGTTAAAGGTTCAAAAGATCAGCTGGCTCGATACCGCTGATAGCGTTTGGAGCGGTTATGAAGGACGCCTACACTATATAAAATAGCGTGACGCTTAGCGTCACAACCACCCCCCCTCATGCAAAAGTGAAAACGAAAAAAAGTTTGTTGGAAGGTGGGTGAAGGTGTGGGTTTGATGTTGGAGTTTGAGAAATTCGCTCGGTTTTGCTCCCTCTGTCATGCTCGTGGTCCCGAGATATCATGTTCCCGGTTTTGATTCAGGGGAGCCGCGAGCAGACGAGGAAAGCCAAAAAGCCAGCACCAGTCCGACTTCGTCTTGGAACCTCGGTCGCCGCGTTTCTTTTGGGGAAGATTGCTAATGTTTATTTTGACCAACCACGGCAGGGATCGGGATCCACCCCCCCCCCCCTGCAGAAGGAGGATGGGTTGTAGGGGAACGACAGTTGAATTTGGCCTAACGTACCTGACTTTAATTGAGAACAAAATTGAAAACTGAGTGAAAAAGATTGAGTTAATTGGTGTAAAAGGAACGGACATCTGCACGCACAAAAATTTTGTATTTTTTGTTTGATTTTTCGAGCTATTTAGTTGTTGGATGGATTAAAGTCTTTTTTCACTATGGGCACTTCATCGGAGAACTTGAGGTGGAGGTGTGAGGTGAACTGAATCAAAATGTTGAGGTTGCTGTGATGACCGAGAGGAGGACTTGATGTGGTTGAGCTGATGGAGCAAGTGGGCTCTGGTCCGGTGTAGGCAGCAGCGTTGGTGGCTCGAAACACGTCCGGATCACCGCGCTGTGGTTGAAGGTGGAGCGCTGTTGGTGAGGATAGTGTTGCGGCTCTGCTGGGCATCAGGGTGTTTTGATGCCGTCCTCTCGGTATCGTCAACTGGGTGTCTAAGGTCTATTTGTAGCTGTCATTGGGGAATCACTTTTCACTTTAATTCACTGGGAGTTGTCCGGAGTCACTGAGATTATTCGGGCTATAGTATTTTGCTTTAAAAAGTTTGGCTTAGATTTGGTTGGTTGGGTTTAAATTATCATTCTTTTTTTTGTTTTTTTGATTGTGCAGGTGTCTTACTATGTAAAAAATACTTGGGGAGAAAGATATAGTTGAAAAGAAAGATTAATAGTTGAAAGGGAACTGTCGTGTTGGAGGTGTTTCACGGTGGCTTGCAAGGCGGCGGTCCGATCACTGACGGGTTGGTCGGTTCCTAAAGGGAAACCGAGGGATTGACCCATGAGTGGCGCCGGATAACCAAGGTTAGACTGGTGGGGCTCGCGGAAGCCGTAGGAGAAGTGTGAAGTAAGGAGGTTGGAAGGATGTAATTGCTTTAATCTTGAAATGAAAATTTTTTTGTTTTTATTTATTTTATGCTGAGAATTCGCATGCGATACTTTTGGGCAGGCGATTGCGTGCGCAGGGAGAATGGCGCATTTGGTCGCTGTGTTGAGCGGTTATTTTCAGGAAAGGGTGCTGGGGTCAAAAGAGAGTGCACTTTCCTTTCCTGACAACTTGTCGGGTTCAACCATTATTGGTAGGTGGTCTAGTTCGGTGCCTACTTAATATATATAAATATTATAAAATTCTGAAACTTAATAAATTGTATCACCTTGTTAACATAATCTGAAGAATTTAAATATATCTAGCATTTCATTAAAATAAACTGAGTTTTTCCCTAAACCTAACTACTACTACCTTAGTGACTAATTAAGCTAAGAAGGCTGAAAATGAAACAAGGGTTACGATAGGAAAGAAATAGAGAAGAGTTTTGTCTATCAACACACGACTGATCAGGTCGCCACAGAAGGTGCCACCACTGGGCCCTTTCCTGCGGAGGTAAAAGAAACAATAATAAAAAAGGGGTAACCAACCGCAGAAAAGTCATTTTAAATCTCAAAAAAATTCTTTACAAAACCCAGTGTGGGTGTCGTAGACGAAAAGGGAGGGGAAACAGAGTTGGCCGACAACGCACGGGGGAGAACGTGTAGGACAGCCCATCAGCGAAGGATACCCCGAGACTCACAGTCCCCCGGGCGTTGGCGGGGACAGCGACAGAGAGAGAAAACTTAACCTAATATCACTTCGGTATAGCAGTTCTGGTCTGGTAAAGAGGTAATTACTTTAAAACTGTGGTTGAAAAAATCTTTTGAGTTGTGAAACATGGGCGCTCCTAATGAGTTTGCCCGTGGAAGGGTTTAACAGTCGTGCAGTTACGGGTGAAGAAAAAGAGCCGATAACACATGGCTTAGACCAGACAGGCAGCAGCTTCCTGTTGATTGAATCGGCAGCTTTGCTAAGATGATGTTCCCTGAACATGACCCAATCACCGGTGTTGAACGGGTTGGGCAGCTTGTTCAGGTCGTATTTGCGCTGCCGACTCTGCCTAGCTTTCTGGAGGTTTTCAACGGCCTTTTCCCACTCTTCTTGTGAAGATTGTGGGGAAGTTTGGCCGTCGACTAGTCGGTCAAAGTTCCAGTGTAGCTCCAGAGGGTGAAATATGTTCCGACCAAGGAACAAACGGGCTGGGGAAACCTTGGTGGATTCATGGCGTGCGTAATTAAAAGCGATCTGGAACCAGTGAAGTTCCTGGTCCCAGCGCTTTTGATGTTGGTTGTGAAATATTCGGATAGCAATTTTGATTTGTTTGTTCACCCTCTCGGCATGCGACGGGTTCGGGTAATACGGACTGGTGTAAATATGTTGGATGCCTAAGCCCATGCAAAGGTTTTTGATTACAACTGATTTGAAATTGGAGACGTTATCAGAAACTAGATACTTAGGTGGGCCAAAAATTGAAAAACTTGCTTGTTGAGAATTGCAGCTGTGGTCTCGGCTTTAGTATTCCTAACGGGGAGCATAACGCAAAATTTAGAAAAGGTATCGAGCACAGTTAAAATGTACTTATTTCTATTAAGAGAAAGCGGCAGAGGGCCAATATGGTCGATGAAAATTTTCTCCCAAGGCTGGGTTACGATTTCGGAGGCCAGCTTCCCTACTTTAGTGTTAGGGGCCTGTTTGCACCTTTGGCATTTGACGCAAGTCCGTACCTTATCTGTAATATAGGCCTTGAGATTTGGTGCCCAGAAAAAGCGTTCGATGCGGGCGAGGGTCTTACTGATGCCAAGGTGAGCCGAAGTGGGGGATTCATGATAATATGAAAACAGGAGATCAAAAAGCTTGGTGGGAACTACTACCCTGGGCTTGGTTTGGTTGGGTTGACGGTACAAAAGTGTATTGGTATCTACTGAGTAATTTGGGGGTTTGTTGGGTGATCTAATAATTTTAATAAGATCAGGATCATCCAGTTGATGGCTGGAGATGTCCTTGAATACCTCAGGAAGAGAAAAGAGGGTCAAAACTGCTGGTGGCTGAACGGGGGGCGTGAATTCTGTTGTATCAGTGTTTTCAAAAAGACGGGAAAGGCAGTCGGCAATGACATTGTCCTTGCCGCGAATGTGGTAGATCTTAAATTTGAAAGAATTGATGAAGGAAACCCAGCGAGCGATTCGCCCCATCTGGCGTGGGTGTGTTAGAAGCCACGTGAGAGCCGAGCAATCTGAGTGGAGCTCGAACTCTCGGTGTTCCAAATACTGCTGGTATTTCTGAAGTGCAAAAACTATGGCCAGGCATTCTAATTGTAAGGTGGAGTAGTTGAGTTCATGTTTGCTGAGGGCTCGGGATGCATAAGAAACTGGGAAAAGCTGATCGCCGTGGGCTTGAAGAAGGACCGCTCCGATTGAGGAACCGGACGCGTCTGTGTGAACGACAAATTGCTTATCGAAATCGGGCATGCGGAGAATGGTTGATGAGACTAAGGCTGCTTTTAAGGTTTGGAAGGCTGTTACTTGGTCTGGTCCAAAAACAAAAGGAACGCCTTTTTTCTTTAAATGGTTAAGTGGCATGGTGATGGTGGCGTAGTCCTTGATGAAACGGGCGTAAAAAGCTGTCATTCCCAAGAAACGGGATAACTGTTTAATGTCCTTGGGGGTGGGGAATTCGTCTATGGGTCGTGTCCTATCGGGGTGAATTGAAATGGTGTGATTAGAAAAAACATGGCCAAGGAATTGAATTTTGTTGGAAGCAACTGTCATTTTCTCTGGATTAATGGTGAGGCCTGCGTCACGTAGGCGTTTAATTACTAGCCTAACCTTCTCCATGTGGTCTTCAAAGGTGGAGTCGCTATAGACGCACAGGTCATCAAAAAAGTTGTAAACGTACTTAAATTTAATATCTCCAAAAATTTTGTCAATCAATGAGGTGAGGACCATGCTGCCAGACGCAAGTCCAAAAGGGAGGAAATTAAACTCATACTGTGCCCATGGTACAACAAAAGAGGTGAACTGCTTAGACGCTTCCGCAAGGCGAATCTGATTGTAGGCTGAATTTAAGTCTAACAGCGTAAACCAACGTGCTTGTCCCAAGTGCTGAAAGGCGCTTTCAATGGTGGGCATGGGAGTGGCGTCTAATTCGAGAATGGAATTTAAATTACGGTAATCGACCACCATGCGCGTTTTCCCGCCCTTCTTGGGGACTAAAAATGGGGTGGAGGCATACTGCGAGGTGGATGGGCGGATGACTCCCTTCTTGAGGAGGTCATCAATATGCTGTCGCATGAGTTGAAGTTTGGGAGGGGCGTACTGGTAAGGTTTGTTGCGGATAATTTTGTGTTCTTTGATTTTACTGTGATACTGCAAAAGGTTTGTTCGGCCTAACTTACTGATGATTGTTTCTGGAAACTGAGAAAGTAACTGTGAGACTGAACGTCGCTGTTGGGGGTTCAAATTTTCCCCCATGACGGGATGATCTGGTTGTTCAGCAACTGAGGTACAAATGAATGGAAAAGCTGTTGGGACTTTGGGGATCCATAGGGGAAACTGAGAGTGTGTGTGAACATGTTAACTACTGCTTTAGTTTTTGTCAAAAAATCGGAGCCTATTAATAGGGGAACTGGCAAGTTATCTGTTACAAAAAAGGGAAAAGTCCAAGAGAGATGTTGAATTTTAAAATGGATCCTAGTAACAAACTAACCTAACAAACTAACCTGATGGGTTCACCCGCGGCAGATATGGCGGAAAAAGATGTCGGTTGTTTATCCACCACTGCTCTAGTATGGCGCTTTAGGAGCTGGTAAGTGTCGGAGGACAGCAAAGAAAACGAGGATCCGGTATCAATTAGAGCGTCTTTAAATAATCCCTTGAAATCGAGTGTGACGTAGCATAAGTCGTTAGCCGGTATACTTGGTGAACCCTTGGGTTTGTTGGTTATGGTTCGGTTGACAGGCACCTGCTTTACCGTTTGAACCAAGGGAGGTGCTAAGGCACCTAACGGCGCCCCCCTCTGGCGTTTCCCTGTCCCTGATTTTGTGGAGTGAAGTTGCGTTGAGGAGTAAATTGGTTTGGAGTTTGAAAAGATCTGAATGGCTGTAGCTGGTTTTGGTGGTATGGAAACTGCGGAATGCGGGGTGCGTATGTTTGTCTAGAAAAATTGGGAAAATTCCTATTATCTTGGGCTGAGGGCCGTCGGTTGTCGTGTCGAGAATTATTGTGATATGTGTGGGAAAAATTTGGAAGATTTTGCTGCTGGTGCCCGGTACTGTGGTGCGCGGTGTTTGGTTGCGAGAAGGCTTGACCCTGCTCCAGAGCTCGGACCACCTGAACCCTGGGGACCAAGGCCAGGAGATCTGCAAGACTACACGCTGCCAGAAAGGCCGCAAGAGCCGCCCGCGTTGGTGCATTGAGACCGTTGACGACTGTGTCGAGCACATCACGTTCAGAAAATTCGGGCATTAACAAGGATGAAGACGCAGAGATGCCCTCAATGAATTCGGAAAGGGACTCTGACGGACGTTGAACCCTGTAGACCATAGTGGTCACGATCGTGTGCCTAACTTGTGCGGGCAAGAAAAAGTCCCTAACGCCTTCCACCACCTGAATGAGCTTGCCGTGATCGGCGATTCCCTTTAGCCAGAAGGCTCTCAATTGTTCCGCAGTGCGGGGAAGAATCGCCAACAAAACATCTTGGTCGGCAAAGAGGTTCAGATTGGTGATTTTAGAGACCGCTATAAGAAACTCCGCCAATTTGTGGGGGTCGGCACCAGTAGTCACTGGCAAGGCCCTAACCATATCGTCTAACACCCTCATGGTACTGTGATTTGCGCGCGGAGGTGAACGGCAACTGGCCATAGCAGCGGCCACCTGTTGGCCCACGGCTAACGCGGTGTCCTGGACTAACTGGGCCCAATTCACAGCAGGAGAACGTCCGCTGTCAGAACTGGTGGTCGCGATATCGTGGGCGGTACTAGCATCCCTATCAAGTTGTTCCTTGGTAGCACCGGGTGTCGTTGCCGGCGCCGATTGAGTTAATGCGCGGGTTAATGCACGGGTGGTAGCCGTGTCAGGGGTCGAAACTGCGTTGGGGGCCAGAGAGGATTTATCTTCTGGTTCCAACTGCTGGGCGGTGACTGGGGAGGTTAGATCCGGCCTAGAATTTACGGGTAAGGGTTCGGGCCCACCATTTATTTGCAAGGTAGTCACTCAGCAGGGTCCTGTTTATAGACAACGTCGTAGAAGGTGTGATCCCTAGTACGTGGCACTGATTGGTGGCATCCTGGGCATTGAGGGTGCAGACCCAGGAAGTGCCGGTAGGCAGCTCCTCGGGGGAATACACCTTAGAGGGCATTTTACAAAAAAAATTATGAACAGGTATGGAGCTGCAAGAAAGAAAAAATATTTTAACTACAAGTACAAAATCTTAATTACAAGAACACCGAAAGTCTAGAGGTTTTGCCCCGTAAGCAATATTCACTGAAAAAATCAATAGTAGTGCAAAGGAGCACCCGAGGTAACGCGCCCAACACAGAAAATGAGGAATTGTCCTAAAAAAAATTTTTACAAAATTTCTGCAAATGCAAAATTTCATTGTGCTAGAGGAAAGAAAAGCAAAGAATTTGACCTAGGCCAAGTATTCGGATGAGATTTACCAAGAAATGACTTCTCTGGAGCATAAACAGTCGTTGCGTGAGACAAGGATGATAAAAACTACGTCGGTGACTGTGAAAGGGAATTTTCTATTACAGGAATTAACTTTCCAAATGCGTCGCTGTTGAAATGGATGCAATTACGACGCATAGTGTTCCCATAATATGCATGAAAAAACTTCATCTGATTTAATTCGTCGGGGAGTTCTATCACTCTTACTGAATCAGAACGTAGAGTAAGCAAAAATCTATTAACTTTGTGCAAACGGGCAAGTGCTGGGGTGGAGTTACTTATCCTCGGATAATGCAGCAAAGTCATGAAAACGATTGCCATTCCAGGATAAGTTCGACGTAATATTCTCAAAAATGACAGAAAGGAATTCTTAAATACTGCTACATCTACATTGGCTAAAAAATCGTTGGTACCTAAGAAAAACAGTAAGGGAATGCGTGACTGTATTGCAGAAAAATTTTATTTCACAAAAACCTTGAGGTCACTTATCCTGGCTCCAGAGATGCTCTTAACTAAAATTGGCCGTAAATTCCCGGTTAATGCCGGATTTGCTTGTGAAAAATTGAAAAATCTCCTGGCGAACGAGTCGCCAAGGACCTGAACATCTATTAATTTGCTTGGGTGGCTCATATTTAAATTAAACTGAAAGGGAAATGCAGAAAAAAAGGCCGACCGACACCAGAAGTGTCTATTTGAGAAATAAAATTGAGGTCGGTCCCACTAATCCTATACTTAACAAAAATTCGAATAACAGACAGGGTCACACTTAATCTACACTAAAATCAAAATTGAATCTAAATGTGGGTCACTCTTAAGTCAAGAGAATCTGTACACTAAACAAAATCCCACTAAGTCGAGTATTTAATGCATTAAAGCTTAGAACAGGAAAACCCTAGGTATTACTCAAGTAAAAAAAATCAAGACTAAGTTTCAAAAATAAGAAAACTGAAGTTAATTTAAACTCACTGTTTAACTAGCAAAAGCAATGTAGATGCGTCGAGCGTCGAACAAAACCGTTAACTTTAGGTTAGCTAACCGAAGAAGTGGCAAATGTATGATCGCCAACCGTGTGACGTCAGCTGTGACGTGTCGCTATTGGCAGATTCAAGGCTCGAGCAACAATGCAATAATAAAACCCCAATGGATAAAAAACTTTATAACTGGCTTGCTTTAATAAAATTCAAAGTATTACTAGCAAAAATAAAGGCTAGTACTACTTTATAGCTGTAAATAAACCCAGAAACCCGGATGGTACCTAACATAAACTGACTACTATAAGTGGCTGAAGTCTATAACTGAGGCTTTTATCCCTACAAAAGATCTACATTTTTACTCATACATAACCCCATTCTGTAGTTTTTTTAATGAAAAACAATAGGCTAAAGTCATCTAAACCTCCAAAAGATCCAAAATACAGCTTGCTGTACCTGACCAGGTATTGGCTAATTCCTGTTATTGGCTAAAACAAGCCTTGAATTGTAGCGCTATTTTAATAGTAGTAGAGGGAAGGCTACTTGGATTTAACTATGTAAAATTAGGCAAAATTCAATGTAAATCCCAAATGTATTATAATATTAGCCAAAAATACAAAATCTATTTCATTGCTGGCCACTTAATAGCTTGCTGTAAGACCCATGGCTGGTATTTGGCTGGGCGGAAAAACTGACTTTAAACCCTGTCAAAAACTACAAATGGGTCTGACTTTCCTACAGAAGCCTACTTTGTTACTTACATATGACCCTATCAAGTATTCCTACATCCTAAAATAGCAGCCTAAAACCACTTAACACCTCAATACAGGTAAAAAGATGACTACTGTACAGTGACCGCTAGGCCCTATAAATGGGTTTCCCTATTATAGCTTTCCTGCCTGAATATTGTTTTGCTAATTAGGTTTTGAAGTTAATGTGTCTAGGGATGGCCAATATATTATACTAAACACCTATTTAAACTTAAATCACAAAATTTACAGCACAAAATAAATTAACATTCAGACAAATGGTACAGCACAGACACTGCAATAGTGTTGGTAATAATCATTGGTGAGATGGAAATATATTTTATTAAGGGTATTATAATAAACAATCACTGAATTTAACACTTACAAGGTGTGGTTTAACATTAAAATAAAAATGGTCATTACTGGCAAAGAAAATACACCTTGTATTGCCAAATGCATTAGCTTTAATAAAAAACTGGGGAGCCTTTAATCCACTATACCTGGGACTCTCCACAGTATATTTTTAAGACCATATATGCCACTTGCTTGAGGCTTACACTTTAATTATTAAAAACACTGAAACATAATTCACTGTAACACTGCAGGCCGCAGCAGATGCCTCTTGTACCTATGCTGTAACAAACATAGACAAAAAACAATTTGTACCTACAAAATTGGCCATCCTAGAATTTAATTTGGAAAAAAAATTTGCTTAAAGCTAAAAGTCCTAGCAAGCCCCTAGTGTCGGCGGTGCAAATTTTAAATTGTCCTCTCCTCAGAAGACAAAAACCCTAGCAAAAAACAATTTTTTATACCCTACAGAGCTGACTGAAACACAAAATGGTCTGGGGTATCTGCTACCATATGTAGCCGGGGGAGTGTTGAATATAGGCAGATGGGGGCCTACCATATGTAGCGGGGGGTTAGGATAATTATGCTACTGGGGGTCATTAAGGCATATTGTGTGTGCCGGGGAACTAATAGACTGGTTAAGGTATGGCTACAGGGGTGGCTAATTGGATAATTCAACTATTTAACTGTGTGGTAACTACAACTGGAATCTGGGCGTACTGACTCTGCTACTGGTTTGGCTAATTTAGGACTAGCCAACTAAGAAGCCAGGCCTTAGTCTGGCCTAACCATGAACTGCTAAATGGAATTGACATAACTACACGGGGTTGGAAAACGTGACTGGGTGCCCAAGGGCCTATGGATCTTTACCAGACCAGAATGCTATACCAGCCAGCTCTGATGATTGGTAAAACTATTAATAACTAATAAATATCCTTCCAGACCTAATACTGAAATTGTTACAAGTGTCTAAATCCTGGTAAACTGATAACTGTATTGGATAATATATGAATAACTAAGTTCCTGAATCCAAGCAATGATAGTTAATTAATTAATTGTCTTCTGAGAAGAGGGAAAAAACCTGAATCTAATATGTTAATCAAAAATGCGGTCGAGACACGAAGTCCCGACCGGTTTGCAATTCCTACATACTTCTGTTGTTTGGGGCATCCCCAAGGGATTGCCCCTTATAATTGTAGTTTAGCCTACCATTGCAGATACTAAAATCTACTTAAATTAAGGTACTTAAGGTTTGACGGTGAATTATTGCTGGCAAGGAGCGGGGAGGCTTGCTGACACTTTAGGGCTGCATCGACGAAAGGGGGCGAGAGACGCCGCCGAGAATCGCCGTTAAAGGTTCAAAAGATCAGCTGGCTCGACACCGCTGATGGCGTTTGGAGCGGTTATGAAGGACGCCTACACTATATAAAATAGCGTGACGCTTAGCGTCACAAGGTGAAATTAAAAATACCCCCATTGCAGCAAACCTGCACGCTCAGCAAATTTCCAATGCATATATATATATATATATATATATATATATTATATACAGCTACTTACCAAGTTTCATAGATACATATTAAAAAATAAGCCGTATATTCAATTTTAATTTTTCTCCATAAGAATAACTTGGGGATTTAGTACTCAGGTTTGCTGCAAAAAGGAACAGAAAGTATTGATTTTTATTGCAAATATCAACAGACCACAACCTGGTGAAGCCACATACCAAGTTTCATCCATATACATTTATAAATAAGCAATTTATACAATTTTAATTATTCTCCATAAGAATAACATGGGGGGCTGAGTACGCAGGTTTGCTGCAACGAGGAACAAAATTATGGATTTTTATACAAATATCAATGTAACTCAACTAGGTGAAGCTACATACCAAGTTATATTAATTTATCTTCAAAATTAAATGAGGCATAACATTTTTCTTATTTTCCATATGAATAACATGGGCGCTGAGTACGCAGGTTTGCTGCTACGGGAACCATCGGCAAAATTTTGTTTTCTTGAAAAATTATCAATAGACCACAACGAAATGAAGCCATATACTAAGTTTCGTCCAGATGTGTTTATAAATAAGCGATATATACAATTTATATTATTCTCCATAAGAATAACATTGGACAACGTACTGTGTTTAGCACTTTCAATATCTCGGTAACCAATTGATGTAGAGAAATGATCAAAACACCAAATTGTTCTTTTTTTAAAGCCAAATCCAATGGTGTAAACTAAAATTAGATATCTTAAAATATCATATTTAGAACACTCAAAAAACCCATTTTTAGGGTACAAAACCCCCTTAAAATACCCCTTAGGATAAAGCGATCTGCCTGGTTTTTGAACTTAAAGTCATAAATCTTGCTTTACCCGTTTATACCAAATTTAATCAAACTCGGAACATTTTTAGAAAAGTTATCATGCCTACGGACACACACACTCACACACACACACACACACACACACACACACACACACACACACACACACACACACACACACACACATACCCGGTCCGCTATATTTGAGGGGCCCTGGTCGCAGACTCAATTGTGGGGTCTTTCAAAGTACAATCGGATTCTTATGTAGTTAGTAGTCCCATTGTTAATGGCAACATCAGTTTTCCTAAACACACCAACAGTTTCACACAACTACTGTATAAACCCCACTTATGGGGCCATGTCGTGTGTAAGGCACCATATTTGAGTATATTTCACACACAGCTAATTATGGGGCCTTAAACCCCCATATAGAGGCGTCTGCACACACACGTCACATTTTTTGAAAATTAAATGTCCTTAAATAACTATCAATTAATTGTAATTACGTTACATGTGTGTATCGATAGTAATGGTTCTCACGTTGGGACTCTATGGCGTTGGCTACGGCTGATCCAGCTGTGTATGTTTTTCTATATTTGCGGGGCCGTGTGTGTGAGTTTGACCGTACTCGGGGGTGGGGGGGCATGGCTGTCGTCTAATGAGCTTGTTTTGTTTTGTGTTAGGTTATGTTTTAAAATGTTGACGTTTCGAGTTTTTACGAGTATACCTCCCCCCACCCCTCAGGCCGAGACCAGTTCGTAGTTTTCATTGATAAGAGAGCTAAACAAGTTACTTCGATGGCCGGTTCTCCTGCTTACTCTCCTTCAACGCCTACCCTTCCGCCGCCCGCGCCGCCGAGTTTGTTATGATCTGTATAATAATACAATTTGAGGTTTTGTCTGTCTTGTCTGTCTGACTGTTTGTATGTGACGCTCGAGGAACCTACTTTGTCGGCCTTTCACAAGGTGATGGTTTTCTGAAAGTGTCAAATTTGTGTCCTGAAATTGAGTATGGCGATGAGAATGATTAGCCTATAGCAACTTGATTCACCTGTACGCCCTTAGGTCTCTGCCCCACAACCCGTCAAAGTAGCCATGTTAAAGCACTACGCGCACTGGGGCGGTACGGCACGGATGGGCAAGCGGTACGGTAATTTTCAAAAATAAGTAACATAGATTGTAATGTCCTTGGAGAACCGAGCTTTGCTCGAGAAGCCAGTAAGTTTGTTTAAAATTACCTAGACTACTTAGGGGCCCCATACACATATTACGTAACGCATTTTTTCGCAATTTCAGCCCTCCCCCTCCCCCATGTAACGCACCATAACGCTTGGCCCTCCCCCCCTCTCCCCCCTCCCCCTAAGTGTTCTGTAATTCAATCGAAGTAGGCCTTATAACAGCTTAATACTTTAAACATCGTTTTATTAGCAATTTGGATCATGGATTTCAGTGAAATCATTAAACTTTAAATGACTTTTTTTATCAACATTTGTTATTTCAAAGCGAATACTAATAATATTCAGAACAAAATAAACTATCTCAGCTAAACCGTAACAATTTTAATTTATAACTAATACAAATACAATACAACCTAAAAAACTAAAGATGCGGTTGGCATTGCGCAATATTGTATCAAGTCGTGATTTTACACTATAAATCAACACAAAACATAGGTGAAAAGCAATACAGAACTTACTAAAAACATGTTATGTATTTATTTCTAGTTTAACTGTTATTAAAATAGTATGACGGAAATATATTTAATATCACTAACTGTAACTTTGATTTAGATATAAAATTTGATTATTTTGTAATTTTGAAAGATGTATACCAATATCAATAGATACGGGAGTGCGCCAGCTCTTTGGACTAATATGTGTGGGTTACGTAACATTTATCCTCCCCTATATAACGCAGCACAACGCTAAGCCAAACCCCCACCCCCTTAAGTGCGTTACGTAATATGTGTATAGCCCCTTATTTTCACGGTTTCTCTTCAAGACGAGTATAATTTCTTTGCTTATTTGCTCGTTTCTTTTAATTTTGGGCATATCCGTTTGGTATTCAATCTTCAGTTTGACTGGTCCTCACAATGTATACATTATCTAATGATGTTTATTTAAAGTTATGTATATATTGATTCTAATAACTATTCTAACTTCCAACAAATATCACATGATACTTTACCAAATGAGTGTTATTAGTGATTTTTTTACGAAAAAAGAACTATTAGCATGACCCGCACGGTCAAACTTAAGCCCGAAACTACCGTAGAAGTTCCTAACGAGACCCCCCTGAACGTTCAAAATTATATATATATATATATATATATATATATATATATATATATATATATATATATATATATATATATATGTTAAGATTTGTGTGTTTGAACTCTGGCGGTCACATTTTTTGTCCGATTTACTTAACATTTGGTAGGGACTTTCCTTTCTATAATCAGTTAGACAAGTTCGTTGGGAAAAACAATCGGAAATTCTAAACCCCTTTTCTGGGGATTAATCTTTCAATTTTCGAGTTTTTGGGCCAAAAAAGGTTAGAAAAGCCCCGTATATCAAATTAATGCATGTACAAAGATGGAAATTAGTGAGACGAAAATTTAAGCCCTCTTTCGTGATTCTAGCCTAAATATCTACTGAGTTATTAAAGAAAATGTGTATCGACCAAACACAGTACGTTGTCTTATAAGGGTTTTACATTAGAAAAGCCGGTTATTCATTTGTTGGTATACTTTTAGCGAATTTCCCCTATAGGGAAGAATCTATTACCGTAGGTCTTATGGTAAGACTTAAGCCCGAGACCATGATAACTTTTTGTTTTGAGGTCCCCAGATGCCAAAAACACTATTCGTTCAAATTTATATATATGTATATATATATATCTATATATGTGTTCGTTAACACGATAACTTCAGTAAAAAACGTCCGATTTTGATGAAATTTGGCTCAAATGTGTAAAATGACATTCATGACTTTAAGTTCGAAAACCAGACAAATCGGACCATGGGAAGGGGGGTTTACGGGGGTTTTAAATTTTCCAAAAATCAGTTTTTTGAATTTTTCACCCTACAATTTTTAAAAAACTTAATTTTGGTTTTGACCATGTTATAGAGCTTAAAAAAACAAATAATTTAGTATTTTGAATTATTAACCTAGGTTAAGTGGTTGCGGAGAAAATCCAAAAAAACCTGCTCATAAAATCTCCCATGTTAATCTTATGGGAAAAAGGTTGTTGGCTTTTCCTCACTTTATTTTAATGTAAACTTCACATTTGCTTTTACCAATCTGTTCAGTTCCACAAAAAAATCATTTTGGTGTTTAAATTGTGATTCTACGCCTAACCGTTGCAGAGATATTCAAAGTGCTAAACACTGTACGTTGTCCTATGTTATCCTTATGGAGAATAAATAAAATTTGATATCTCGATTATTTATGAATGTATGTTGATGAAACTTGGTATGTGGCTTCAAGTAGTACTGGTATATTGATATTTGCACAAAAAATTGATTTTTTGTTGATTATTCCCGTAGCAGCAAACCTGCGTACTCAGCCCCTATGTTATTCTTATGGAGAATAAGTAAAATGTAATGACTCCCTTAATTATGAACATAAATTAATAAAACTTGGTATGTAGCTTCACTTGGTTGAGTTATATTGATAATTATATAAAACCCATTTTTCTGTTCCTTGTTGCAGCAAACCTGCTTTCTCAACCCCCATGTTATTCTTATGGAGAATAACTAGAATGTTATATAGCGCTTATTTATGATTGAATATTGATGAAACTTAGTATGTGGCTTCGCCTAGTCAAATTTTATTTATATTTGCATAAAAACCAATTGTTTCTGTTCCTTGTTTCAGCAAACCTAAGTACTCATTACCAATGTCATTCTTATGGAGAATAATTAAAATCGCTTATATGTGAATATATTTTTATGAAACTTGGTTTGCGGCTTTATGTGGTATTAAGACATATATTATACATTGGAAATTCGCTTAGTACGCAGGTTTGCTGCGACGGGGGTATTATCTTCCTCAGAAACCTCACGCTTACTTTCAAGCCTGACTGGACCGTCTTCTAACCTTATAATGCGCAAAATTGTATTCCCAGCATTGTAGGTAAATGAAACCAGGAGCATCGGAACAGTAAAAAATCAATGTTTTCAGATTTTCAATAACAATTGAAATAAGTGTAACCTATTTTTTACTCTGATTTTGAGTTTTAAAAGTTTGTTATGTGGAAATTCACTTCCATCACGTCAGCGTGCTGCGTGCGAACTCTTTTTTACATTTGACTGGTTGCTTTTGAACATCTGTTATGATTCTTTTGTTTTATTTATAAATCTTGTCCATAACCCCAATGTTAGATTTTTTTTAAATATCATTCTACACAATATTACAATTTTCCATGGATGAGGCCTGATTAGATCACCTTTATTAACCAATAAATTCAATAGTTCTATCATTTGGAAAACCCTAAAGTAAAGCACTTTTGGAGCAGGAGAAGGCAAAGGTTTCATTTTTATGTATTAACTATCCTCCTAACAAATGGATGCTCAATCGGTCCAGTAACTACTAACGTCAGTGATGATACAATTTTAAAGGCTGACGGAGCAGATAAGTCCTAAAGGACATACGGAATGGAAAGAATAGGCCTGTTTCTGATTATAGTGCATTGCTTGCTGTCTTTCTATCAAATATTTGCTCAATCGGTCTAGTAAGTATATAATTAACATGGACATGTTGAATGTCGTTTAGGGCCGAGGCTCATTGGAACGGGAATAAGCTCATAACTGTTGTTTTGGAATGGACACATCTTCATCCAAATATATGCTCAATATTACCTTAGTTTGTTGGACTCATTAAAGGTGGACTTAAAAACACAAAAAATATTAGTATTATAATCACAATGACTACCTAGACAAACTGAGCTTTAAATACCATGTTGCAAGGGCTTATGTGTTTTGTACTCAATGATTCATTGCCGTACGGTTATTTAATATTATTAAGTATACTCTTTAATTTAGTAAAGCAGACGTGTTTCCTACTTTCTGTGATAAAATATAATTGTCTGACTAAATGCTCATTGGAACAAATATGGTGCATTTTGTATTGAAAGGCTGAGTAACCTGTACCCTTAGGATCGACTTTGTAGCAGTGCCGAACATATGGGGCATAAACCTAACGACGTACTGTACTATGACTTTAAACAGCCAAAAGGTCCCTCCTTCACAAGAAAATGGGCAAACAATGTTAATTAATACAGTACAGTTTGTTTTTTGAATCGCATTTGTAGTCACAGACTGCGTTGTGTGGACTTTAAACAGACAGACGAATAAACAAATTTTAAACACAATTTTAATATCTACGTTGCATACAACATTTCACTCTTCAAAGCGTCGTAGAAAAAGATTTGTTTTATTTCTATAATTGATGAATATATTCCTTACCTGTAACATATGGTATTGCTAATAACCTGTCCATAATGTATTAACAGCTGCAATTCAAATAAAATTATTCCCCATGTTAATCTTATGGGAAAAAAGTTAACTTTTAGGGCTGCCCGTGACCTTCAGATTAAAAAATCTAACAGTGCACAACTACGAATCAGGACGAATATTTTGATACCTCAATCGTTAAAATTGGTTCAGATATAACGGAGGAGTTTTTTTTTAACAAAAATTGGCTTAGCGTATTAATATATGAGGTACTTTATTAGTATGGTTAATTAACCTTAATAAGAAACTTGTTCGTTCCTAGCATGGTGGAAATTATCATTCAAGCCTGGATTCCGGATTCCGGGATCTCGGGTCAATTATGGGTACCTGATAATCCCGGGATTAGTGTCTCTTAATCCCGGGAATAACGGAATTGCAAAAAGGTCCTTATTTTCCATGCTTTTGTATGATTTGTATGTTTAACTACTTCAAAAATCGTCTTTACGAACATATTTCAAACCTTAGGAACTAATGTAGTGCTAAAATCATTGAGGTTTTTTTATTAACGTAATTCTTTATTTGGGCTAACAAGTCAAGATTATCTAAGGAATTAAATATCAATGTAACCGAAAAGGATCTAATCTTTTCAAGAACTGGAGGGGGGTGAGTTACGGTCAACACTTTGGTTTTGAGGTACTGCCAAAATCATATGTGGAAAAACAATATTTGCTAGCTGCAAAACTATGGTTTAAAATTGCGTCAAGTTTCCCGGATTTTGCGAGTTTGCTAGACTCTATAGAAGTTAATTTTAAATTTGAATAAAAATTATGTTATCTTTGTGTATATGTCTTGAGTGCATATTGCTTACTCATTGTAGGCCTTAATAATAAAATAAAAAACAATAATTTTAAGGTTTGGGGGCGACCGCCCCTATCGCCCCCCCCTTGAAAACACGCCTAATATTATTGCTGGTTTTATTCAATCTCTCAACACCAATCACAACGCCCTGAAGTTGTCACAAAACGACAGAGGTCAAAACAACTTCTCGATATGGAATAGAGGGGAGCGGAAGTTGTGTTATCTGATATAAAAATTGAATGTTTAACTATAATGAAGGTGCAACATGGAGAATACACAACTTTCTTCCCAATACAGTAATGCCTTTCAACAACGAATAACGTAAAAAATTCAAAATCTGTCGGGTTTATTTACATATTTACAAATACTTTATTTAGCGCTAGGGACTACACCCCCCTACCCCGCACCCCACGACCCGTCATAAGTCCTAACACCGACCCCCAAAAAACACACTGCCCTAGAGCCGGTACTGCATATAAAGTCATATGAAGCTTTGATGGTTTCTCCATAAGAATAACATGGAAAACATATTTTTGTATTTTATCCATAACCAGTTGTGCTACGTTGATAATTCATAATGATAATTTTGGTTAGCTCTTTCAAATGGTCTTTGTTTATGTTGTTGAATTTTTTAAATTGGAGTAAATAATGCCAAAAACGTGTTTTTGACCCGTTTCAAACCCCCATGCCCCAATAATCCCCCAATAACCCACCGTTTCCCCCCATGCCCCCTCCCCCGGAGCCGCCACTAATGGAGTATAATTTGTTAAATTTATCAAATAAATGGGCTAAAGTACAGAGAAACCCAAATTACTAAGTGTAATAGACCGTTGAGGTAACACTTAGTACAAACTAACATTACTGACATGGCAAATATTTAAAGTTAATATATTAAATGAACCTCTGAGCGAGGGAGGGCGAACCACCAGAAAACAGAGTAAATTTTATCTGAGAACAAGTAAAGAACCGGAAGCCGACTTCCGGGACATGGCCAGTACCGCGAGCCAGTCGTAGTTCCTCAGTCCACCGCTGCCGGCCGAAATTCTAGGAGCGCCACTGTACAGTCAGAACACACGGCCCCACAACTGAAAAGCGCATAATACCCAATACAGGGGCCGTCCAACAAATGAGAACCAAAGACTTGGACTTAGAAAAATCTCTCAGATATTGACTAAAAGAACTTCGGGGCCGTGTGTAAGGCCCCGTAATTTGTGGCGGCCCCCGAGTACGGCAAAATACATACATATGGCCTCGTAAATATAAGGGAACATGCACACACACACACACACACACACACACACACACACACACACACACACACACACACACACACACACACACACACACACACACACACACACACACACACACATATATATATACAGTATTGAACGAATGGTGTTTTTGGCATCTGGGGACCTTAAAACGAAAAGTTGTTATGATCCCGGGCCTAGGTCTTACCATGCCGACTACGGTAATAGCTTCTTCCCTATAGGGAAAATTTGCTAAAATTAGCCATAATATATTAGTTGTATTATATTGAAAAAAATTATATTTATTTAAATTCACTTATTATACTCATGATATTTATAAACAAATGTATAGATAAACCTAATTTGTCACACCTTAATTTTATATTTATAAAATAATAACTACAAAATAGATAATACTTAAAGGGTGGATTGAATACGAATAGCCAATGAATATTGATTTTATATGACAATCAGCTAAGAGATAAAACATTAACTGCTTAATATGTATGTATATTCAACCAGCAATTGTTTAATAATCCAATTTGATTTAAAATTGTTTGAACAGAAAATAATAAACAGCTATCTAACTATCCATAAAATGTTTTGGGCACTTTACTGTTATTAGGAAAAATACTTTATCTTCCATTGTGCACTTTCTACAACAAATTCAACAATGGCTGAACTTACTAGTATATACAGTTATTTTAGGTATTTTATGGCAGTAAACCGTGCTTTCGGAAGTTTGGCAGTAGAAAATGTATTGGTAAAATCCACCTCCAATCTACGAGTAGAAAATGTTTACGTCTCATTGATGCTTTTTACTTTTTATGAACTAATTTATCTAAGCTATACATGTTACATTTTTTTGCGATATGGAACCAGTGGAACGTACGGATTACTTTATGCCGGTGTACATTTAATACACGTGGTGATGAGAGCTTTGATTTTCTTTAACTCCAAGAGGTTAGTAGAAGTGTTCTTGAATCTCGACAAGCAGCGAGCATCTGTAACAAAGATCTTCTCAAACTTGCAAATTGCATGTCCTTCAGTATTTCCTCAAACTATGTTGACATTATTTATTATGATACACGTGAGTTACCTCGGCAAGTTGCTGCTGTCCAACTACAGGGACGCTACTGATGTATCGTGGTTTTATTTTAGTTATGTAGTAGTGAATAACTTTCCGCACCGTTTTATTCTCATCCTGATATCTATGTATTATTGTTTGTATACAACGTTACGCGACATTCTCAATGTGTGGGTGGTCCACAAGCAATGTGCAATGAGCTCCAGCACAGTTAACGGATTCTCTACTATGATTGCAAAGCAAACACTCTACATTACCCGGTCTTTGAGAATACTGAAATATCAAGTTTTAACAGTACTTTGTTTTTGGGTGGTGGAGGTGTATGGAAATATTGGTAAAAATGCTTGCTTTAAAAACTTCAAAGTGTCAACCAGTTACTATTTAACCGTCTGGGTTGTTTTACTCTCCATACTATTGCTCGTTTTTCAGTTAAACATTGAAATGGTAAGTAATTTTGTAATCTATGCCAATAATCTTTAATGGAAATATTTGTAGAACAGGTAGCATTTACTTATGATTAAAACTGTGATTAAAATTTTTTCTTATTCGTCTACTGTAAACGGAAAAAATAGCCATAATTTTTTGCTGTAGGCCTAATAAATCATTTTATTCCAAATTTAATAGAACATGGAATTTCTTGGAAGAGAAGAGGGATGCCGGCGGCGCCAGGTTGGCCGCTCACGACAAAAGCACTGTTTTGTCAAAAAAAGATTGGGACAGGGTGCTCTACCTGGGGAACTGTGCCTTTACCCTTCACATCAACTGTAAAACTAGGTAAATTTTATAATTGTATATAGACTATCCACTTTTTGCCAAGATTGGGAATGAAATTGAACTTGTTATGAAATTTAAGTTGCTGATATGAGTCCAGATAATGTAGTAGACGAATTTATCATTTATAAGGGGTTAAAAATAAATCGTTAAAGTCCCTAAGCAGGGTAAAGGTTAGTGAGTTAAAGTGCACTGTATATAATTTAAGGAGGTTAAGGATAGAATGTTTCACCTACTGCCCAGAGTAGCACAGGCGTATAGGTTTACTGAGTTTTTCTAGGGCTTTATAGGTGTTACATCAAGCATTATTTTATAGTTGAAATTTAATAAATATTTCTACTTTAATGTCTTCCCATAAATTGTAAATAAATAGCTTCAAGTTTAATTGTTTGGTTGATTCAATAAAATAAAAACTTTACAAACACTACCAAGTATTTTTGAGTAACTTTTGCTTGTTAAAAGATTATCTTGAAGTAATTTAGTTAAGTGCAGTTAAGTATTATCTTTACTGGTTTGACAATTATTCTTGTTAAGTTGAAGAGTAACGTGCTTTGTTAATCATTAGCTATAATTTACAACCTTTGATGAATAATTGTTTACTTGATAATTTCTATGCTTATATCAACTTTCTGAAGTAATAAAACTGACGTAATAACGCTAAGGTTTAATTTTTAGGTTTATAAACTGAAACAAGAAGTTGCAATGACATCAATTGGGATGTTTCCAACAAAGAAAATGCAGTTCAAGGTAAGGTTTAAAAATGATTACTAATTAAATATAATGATGATTAATTGTATGTGTATAATATGTTTGATTGTGACACTCGACCCGTTGGTTCACCAGTTCGATCCTGGGTATGTCTAGAAAATTCTGTAACGGCCCGAAACAGTATGTGACAGCCCATTTGTCAATTACTGGTAGTGACGATTTATTACAAAATTTCGGGCTGTGATGGATAAAATATTAGGGTTTGTACATTATCCTATACAAATAAATAAAACCAAACGTTAAGGTAACAATACAAAATAAAATAAATAACTAGTTCAGATATCGAAACACTTCGGTGTGTTTATTGATATATATGTTTGGATAAATTAATCATGAGTCAGATTTTTGTGTAACATTTAATTGTCTAGATATAAGCTATATATAACTCGTCTCAGGATCTTAAGCTTGGTTAGGAATCCCAATTGCATACATTGCTCCTCCTTTTCGAACCTTAAAGTAACTGTAGACTCGGAAAACATGATTATACAAAATATCACTATATGAAAGTACATATAACCACCTAATAATGATAATTTAATTAATTACAATTATATGAACTCACATATTATGATATTTTGTATATTCTTGATTATTCCAGTCTACAGTTACTTTAAAGTTAGTAAATAGTTCAAATGCTTGGCCATCAATGGTAATCATACACTTAGTGCGGAGAATTTCAATCTTCTGCTTTGTAAGGTGTTTGGTACTTTATATAAGCAAATGAACATATGAAGTCATTACATACAAACTGCGATCATAAATCATTGAGGTATTGATCATTTGAAATAGTTTACTAGAGGTTACGTGACAATTGCTATAAATCAGATTTAATTTAACAATGTTACAGGTTAAGGCTATCCTAATCCAGTTGCAGGAAATACAAGAAGAAACTTGAACTACGTCCCCATGTCACCGCAACTGGTAATCTCGGTATGTTAATACTTGGCAGCAGGAGGAGGTGTCGCACTTTCGAAAAACCTTGAACAAAAGACTATAATAAGAAAAAAAATATGGGATTTATTGTGCACTGGTTGAAATGACCTTATCGTCAAGTGATTATATTTTCCTCGAAAGCCAACCGATTTCAATCTACTACGAAAACTACTATTGTGATCTTTGGATCTTCATCAGGCAAACGTCAAAGTTCTAACATCAGGCTGCTCGAACATGTCAGTTTTCTTAAGAACTACTTATAAATTACATATTGTTTTTTGGTGTTTTCAACGTTTAATTTCTTAGCGCTTCTTCAAAATCTGATATATTCGAGAAAAACTAGAACTTTGACGTTCGCCTGACGAAGATCCCAATAGCAGATTGAAACCGGTCGCCTCTCAAGGAAAATAGGATCACTTGACGATAAGGTACTTCAAACCACTACACATATATTGACAGTTATTTTGAGGCTTAACTCACGCAACAAATAAAAAAAATACAACCCTTTTATTATAAAATATGTAGTTTGTATCACGTTTTTACATGCATAACAGACATATTAAGCTCGATGGCTATCAGACAACCATTAGCTGAGTTCTGAATCCTCTTAACTATTTCAGTACTAGGAGACATAAAATAAATATTTATTATCATAAATGACCAACCCTTATTCTGTATATGATATATTTTACAATCTAACAAAAACCAATGTTTTGTTTCAGTTGTTTTACCACGGAATCACTTGTTTTATAACCTTATATCAAAATATTGATTATCTGCGACAGCATCTATGTGAGAAAAATGTTTTGTAGTCATATAAAAAGTTAAGAAAAAAGGAAAGTCAACTGTGAACCAGTAATGCACCAGTGATCGTTGCATTGGAAAACTGTATTTGTCGACAAAAAATCAGCACATTGTTTTTAAAGCGTACTATAATCCTACCACTCCTGTAAAACCTTATGTTGTTTCTAGGTTGTTGTATACATTGTGTCTAAGATTAAAACGATAAATTTACATTTTTTCTTTACCTTTACCTTTATAGTTTGTTCACGAAATACATTTTTATCGCTTTTATTTACCTAAGTCATTTCTAAAAACCCCGGACTGCTCTTGACCACTTTGAGATCCTTACTAATTGTAATTAACACTAAGTGATATGTATTTTTCCCTTAATTTGTATGCATTGCTAAAGCAATTCTACCCACTATAGAGAATAGATCCAAATATTAATATAAAAAATAGGAATATAAATCAAGTATTTTTGGTAAAAGACCCAGACTATTTTAGAGTCAACGCAATAGTCTCTAACGACTTGACTTTACAACACGTGTGGACTTTATTACTTAACGTTATGTAAGTAATCAAATATTAAAATACCCCCGTAGCAGCAAACCTGCGTAATAAGCGAATTTACAATGAATATATATGTATCTTAATACCAAATAAAGACACATACCAAGTTTAATCAATATACAATCATAAATAAACCATTTATGACATTTTAATTACTCCCCTAAGAATAACATGGCGGGAGTATGCAGGTTTGCTGAAACAAGGAAGACAAAAATTGGTTTTTATACAAATATGAATATAACCCAACTAGGTGGAGCCATATACCAAGTTTTATTGATTTATGTTAATGATTAAGGGAGACATAATATTTTACTTTTTCCCCATACGAATAACATAGGGCTGCGTGCGCAGGTTTGCTGTGGTGGGAACCGACGGTAAAATTTGTTTGTACTAATTACATTAGACCACAACCAGATGAAGCCTTATACCAAGTTTGACGTAGAGCAATGATCAAAACACCAAATTGTGTGTTTTAAGCTAATACCAATGTCAAAAAATATAATTTGTCTTTTTCAAAGATTATATATGCAAAATGTAAAAAACACATTTTTGGGTGCAAAACCCCTCAAAATACAAAGAATAGATCGATCTGTCTGGTTTTCAAACTTAATGTCATAAATGTTGCTTTACACGTGTGTACTAAATTTCATCAAAATCGGACAACTTTTACGAGAGTTATCGTGCTCTCTCTCACACACACACACACACACACACACACACACACACACACACACACACACACAAACACACACACCACACACACGCGCGCGCGCGCAGACTACGGTAATAGCTTCTCCCCTTTACGGGAAATTCGCTTAAACAATAACAATCACAGTTATTTTATGTCTTTTATTGCTTGACTTTGAAACTCCTACTGTTGTGGATTACATAACAAATATATTGGTGTTATAGCGCTGATTCACAGGCTATAATTTTTCTTGTGGATGTTAAGAAGTGGTGGTCATAAATAAAATAAAAGAAATGAATAAAATCTTCTTGTATTTATTTAAATAAATTAAATAAAACTTTCTTGTCAAATAAAACAGTTCAAAATTCAAAATAAAATTTAACTTGGTTTTGCTTATCACTTCTGTCTTTCAAAATAAAACATTAACTGTTCGATCCTTTTTTTTATATTACTGGACTTTAATTATAAATCAAGGATGAAAAGATGAAACCAAGAAACGCTTCGAACCCTGAAAAAGAAATAATTGTTTTACTAACTGTTCCCCTTTTTGAAAAACAACAAATGAGATATTGGAGCAATTATTTAAATTGAAACTCTAAATTTTAAAACAACTTTGTACCTTCAAATCTGAAGAGATTCACGTTTCGTTGGGCGACGTACGACACACACACAAGACCAATGGTCAACGTAAAAATGCCGTAGCCTCCCAGCGATCGTGAATATATACCCCTTGGCTAAGAAACTTCCAGAACCCGGCCACGCCAGCCGTCATGTGACCCAGCTCCGGTTCAATTCAGCCAAGGAAGAATTTAAATCATTGTCTCCAACTCTCTGTCTTACAAACCCGAACAAGAAAATCGCGATCTTGCCTTGACTTGCAAAACCAAGTAGCACCAGCAATTCTTATTTGCAACTGCCAGCAATTATTCACAAAACATCTTTTATATTTTTATACATTAATTATTTTAATACATAACAAATAGTATATTTAATTATATATAGCGTTTCAATTACAATTGGGACGCTATATTCTCCCCTGACTTCCTGAAATTGCTGGTGCTCTGCTACAATACATCATCTAATTTTCATTTTTAAAACTTTCACAAATTTTCTTTTTCGTAAACAATTATACAATCCAAAATATTTACATTTTTCCAAACATTTATACAATTCAATAATATTTACATTCAAATTCGCTCAACAAATATAAATTTCTAAAACCGCAGTCACTACTCAATGTTTACATCAGTGGAATGTAGAATGTCCAGCTGCACTCGAGCGATAACAATACACAAAGCCTCGCTCCTTATCTCCGCTCGAAGGTCAACGACCCACTAACCCTTCTCAGTCCAGGTTGCACTGTGTCGATTGAACATTCACTAACACGGAGCTCACTACTCGTGTATGCACTTCAGTTCTTGTACGGCATCCAAAGTTCGCAGCAACATCTCGACGTTGGTGCAAGTAAACGGTCATCTCAGCATGAGCAGAAGAAGTTCTGCGCAGATCTGGTTGTCGTCCGGAATCGTCTTCGCAGTTGATACAGCAACAATACCCAGAACAAACAATCCTCAACGGCAGATTAATGTTATACTCATTATTTTACTATTTATTCCGTTCACACTGCTTAACACAGAAGGTGTTTTATTCTTCAGCCATCCCTCCGGAAAAATATTTCTCCAAGCGTCAACACTGTCTCCATTGAACGTCAACCATGAATCAATCCGACAACGGGGTGTGAGTGAAGTGAAGTTTGGTCTATTGTGATTCAAGTGCTGTAGTTAAGTGATCAGTGAAAAAATTGTGAGTGCCCCAATGTGAATACATCCCAGGTATTCGAACAACTTTCACAGCTAGCTAGTAAAAATATTTAATTCCATGTTTCTCTTTCCTTTTGTTTGTCCATACACTCGCTCATTTATCCACATTTTATTTTATTTATTTAACTAAAATTTATTCTAAGACACAAGAAAATATTATTTCAATTGAGTCTTGTCGTCTTGGAGAAAGGTGATTGTTTTCTTGAATTAGCAATACCCATTAATTTACTTCAATAAATTATCTTCATTTATATCTTGCTTATAATCCATGTAGTCCAAGATATAATTTATTTATTACATTTTATATCTTCAAGTCTTCCGTATTGCCAATTACAATCACCCTTTTTATTCTCACTGAAACATACTTTATTACACAACCTGAAAACATTATTTAATGAACTTGCGACACACCTTTGTCACACTTGGTTATTTACAAACAAATAACAGATGTTTATTTACAAACATTTACACAAGGTTTCAATTGACTGACATGTGCCCTTTTAACATCTAACAAATCATCTTTGTGCTGCAATATACAACTCATATCAGTTAAATAATACAAGATTCTGTATGGACCAATGAACTTAGCATTAAACTTTTCATTACCTTCACTGGACCTATTTAGCACATAGGCCCAGCTTCCGATTTTGAATTGGCGGTTTTTAATGCCCTCGTAGACTTTCAACCTTTTATTTCTATCATTCCTCTTCTTATTATTGGATATTGCTTCCTTCAATTTATTACAAACATCTTCGGCATTTACATCCTCTTCCGTCAAATCATTTAATTCCCAGGTGTTACTTAATGAATTGTTGTGGGCATAAGTAAACATTAACTCATGTGCGCTGAACTTCGTACTTTCACTTGTCCCAGAATTTAAAGTTTGTTGGACTTCACTCAAGTTTTTATCCCATTGGTTCTTACCTTCATTAAAATAAATTTGTAAAATTGATTTTATATTCCGCAAATAACGTTCACTCAAATTTGCTTGTGGGTGATAAGGAACAATTGTTTTATGTTTTATTGCCAAATTAAATAAAAAGGACCTGAACTCCCCACTCCTGTAATAACTTGCATTGTCTGTCATTATTTCTTTGCATAATGAAAAATTTTTAAAAATACAGTTCTGGAACACTTGAATTATGTTCTGCGATGTGGCCCTTCTAATTGCATTCACCCATACATACTTTGTACAATGGTCAACTAAAATTTAAAAAATTCCTAAAAACACAAACAAACTCGGAACTAACTATTCACACATCAGAACATTATACAAGTCTTTCGGAATGCTACACAACTTATATATTTACACCTTTTACATTCAAAGCCTCCAAATTTCTCACGTTCTCCTTAACTCCCAATTTTAAAATTTCTCGCAAATTCTTTCTTAATTGTAGCACAACATCGTCCTTGGGACATCCTCGAACATCAACTTATACAATAATTTCAACTTATACATTAATTCTTGCTTTGACAGAAGGTCCACTTTTAAAACTCCCATTTTGACTGTTTTTTTTATGACCAACTTCTTTTTGTAAGCAGAGTGGCGCAATCTATAGCGCTGCTTCACAGGCTATAATTTTTCTTGTGGATGTTAAGAAGTGGTGGTCATAAATAAAATAAAAGAAATGAATAAAATCTTCTTGTATTTATTTAAATAAATTAAATAAAACTTTCTTGTCAAATAAAACAGTTCAAAATTCAAAATAAAATTTAACTTGGTTTTGCTTATCACTTCTGTCTTTCAAAATAAAACATTAACTGTTCGATCCTTTTTTTTATATTACTGGACTTTAATTATAAATCAAGGATGAAAAGATGAAACCAAGAAACGCTTCGAACCCTGAAAAAGAAATAATTGTTTTACTAACTGTTCCCCTTTTTGAAAAACAACAAATGAGATATTGGAGCAATTATTTAAATTGAAACTCTAAATTTTAAAACAACTTTGTACCTTCAAATCTGAAGAGATTCACGTTTCGTTGGGCGACGTACGACACACACACAAGACCAATGGTCAACGTAAAAATGCCGTAGCCTCCCAGCGATCGTGAATATATACCCCTTGGCTAAGAAACTTCCAGAACCCGGCCACGCCAGCCGTCATGTGACCCAGCTCCGGTTCAATTCAGCCAAGGAAGAATTTAAATCATTGTCTCCAACTCTCTGTCTTACAAACCCGAACAAGAAAATCGCGATCTTGCCTTGACTTGCAAAACCAAGTAGCACCAGCAATTCTTATTTGCAACTGCCAGCAATTATTCACAAAACATCTTTTATATTTTTATACATTCATTATTTTAATACATAAAAAATAGTATATTTAATTATATATAGCGTTTCAATTACAATTGGGACGCTATAGTGTTTAATCTGATCGTCCTGATGTGCGTTTGTATTCAGTATCTGCTAGCTTTATATATATTTGTTAACGTTTTAAAGTAAAAACAATAGTAAAGAATCATATCATAAAAGTGTAGGATAGTTTACTGGATCATCAAGGAAACATTTGAAACCATGTTGTTTTCTCGTACATTTATAGTAATAGTGTTTGCCAACTGCAGTTATTCAGCTTCGTTATTCGCAGCCATAATACATCTAAATATCCCCCGTCACAGCAAACCTGCGTACTCAGTAAATTTCTAATACATATATATATATATCCAAATACCGCATGAAGTCAATCTTAAAGTTCACAAATAAGTGATATATAGCATTTTAATTATTCTTCATAAGAATAACGTGGGAGCTAAGTACGCAGATTTGCTGCAAAAAGGGACACAAAATTAGGGTTTTTATGAAAATAAGAATATAACTCAACTAGGTAAAGCCACATACCAAGTTCCATCAATATATATTCATAAATAAGCGATATATGCCAATTTAATAATTCTCCATGAGAATAACATGGAGCTGAGTACGCAGGTTTACTGCAACCAGAGACAAAAAATATGTTTTTTTAATGCAAATATGAATATAACTCAACTAGGTGAAGCCACATACCAAGTTGTATTAATATATGTTCATAATTAAGGGATACATAACATTTGATTTATTCTCCATAAGAATAACATGGAGGCTGAGTGTTATATATTCATACTTATATACACGCTGTTTAGCTTATATTCATGCTAATATAAGCATGAATTAAATTGCAACAAGTCATAGAGATTTATTTGTTTCTATTTTATCAGGTTTGCTGCTACAGGAACTACTCTGGAAATTTTTTTTGTAAATAACAATATACCACAACCAGATGAAGCCATATACCAAGTTTGGTCGGCATAGTTCATAAATAATCGAGATATAAAATTGTTCTTATTCTCCATAAGAATAACAATGGACAACGTCCTGTGTTTAGCACTTTCAATAGCTCTGGAACCAATTGACGTAGAGCTAAGATCAAAACACCAAATTGTGTGTTTTTTGAATCCAATGATGAATATTCAATTTTGTCTTTGTCTAAGATTATATGTAAAAAACTCAACAACCCACTTTTGAGGTACAAACCCCCCAAAAATACCCCTTTGAATAGGTCGATCTGTCTAGTTTTCGAACTTAAAGTCATAAATGTTGCTTTATACGTTTGTACCAAATTTCAGCAAAATTGGACACACACACACACACAAACACATATATATATATATATATATATACAGTATGTATGTATACAGTATGTATATATATATACAGTTTTTAACGAATGGTATTTTTGAAATTAGGGGAACTCAAAACGAAAAGTTATAATGGTCAGTGGCGGATTTAAGCAATTGCCGCCTAAGGGCTATTAGGAAATTTGCCGCCCTCCCCCCCACTATAATCTTTGTCCTTTTCGCCGCCCAGGTTTACCCACATTATATATATATCTTGTTTGGTTATTTTGTGATAGTATCTATAGAAGTTACGAATTAACTGAATGAATAAGTTTAAGAAATTTCTGTTATTTCCTGGTTGAAAAAAACAGCCAAATAATGTATAATTGTTTTGATTCACATTAACACAGTTTAATATTCAATATAGCCTACTCAATGACAATCAGCCCTAGATGTAAATGTTCGTGTTAAAAGCAGTGAAGCAGTGCTAGTACTACTTTTAATAACAAAATCCCTTCTTACACTTTATAAAAACATTATTTTTTCACCAACATTGACTACTGAAAATTATAATAAATAACCTATAAATAAGATATGATGACACTGTAGCCTTGAAATTCGTAATTCGGACCATTAGCCTCAAAATTCTGACTATTTTAATCCTGAATTAGCGCTTTTCAATACAGTTTTTCAGTCATTTTGTAATTTATAATTTTATATAAAGTATTGTTTATACGTTTTAGACGATCAAAATATAAAATTAATTGATGTAGGCCTAATCTTCATAAAACTACACATTTTTAAACACTTATTCTAGTTTCACCTCCATGATGTTGTAGATCCAATGAATTAAAATATAATACCATAGATTAAACATATTCCTTAGTGGCATTACTTACATGTGGTATTCTTAATCTAATATCTACAGAAGCCCCTACTTTCTGACAAATAACCTTCATGAAATGTGCCGTCATGTTTGGTATTTTGTCCTGTTGTGGTGTCAACTTGTTGGTGGGACGGTGTCATTCGATGTACAAGGTGGCTTGTTTTCAACACTATTTCCAAAGCTATATTAAAAGGGTGTTTTCATTTAACTCAAATCATAACTTTGCTTCGAGATAAACAATAAAATTACAGATAAAATATTTCTTAATATTATACAGTTAAGTTTAACATCAAGATTCACCTAAAATGCAACAAGATATTAGTTTAAAGACTTAAAATATCACAGTTTTTCATTTAATGAAATGGGAGATTTTGACACCGTCCCACCCAAAAAATATATATAGAGGTCTCGCCTGGAGTAAAAAACCCAGCCTACATGCTGACCACCATTTTGACCCTCTGTCAACTATGCTCCCATGGCAACAACCAATTAAATCCTCTCCTCACAAATTATGTTAGTCTTTATTTGTCTTTGGTCAGATGTTTTGTTTACAAAAATATCCTCCAGAATGAACGATTATGTGTGGTAGCCTTTGATGGTAAGTATAAGACGGCTGAAATAACTTTCTTTGTTACCTTGAGTTTGAAAATTAAACGACAATATCATTGTAGCCTAAATTTTGTTATTGTCATCTCAAATTCGATTGTTGCAACATTTCTCATCCGTGTGCCTTGGTTATTATTGATATTGGGTAGCAAATAATTGTAATGTTATGCGAATGTATGGGTAAACTTGGAAGTCCGTGAGTTGGACCATAGATTAAGAATTCCACAAGGAGTATGTTTAATCTATGGTTGGACGTAGTCATATAGTTTCGCAGTGCCTGATGTAGTTCGTGGCTTGCCGCCCTTTCTCTGTAGCGTAATCGTCTTGTCGCTAGTACGGATAAATGACAAATGCATTATGACTGTTTTGAGGAACTGCAAGCGTTATTCCTTAGTCTCTGGTTACTACCTTTACTTTTAAAAGGGCGGCACACCGTCATTGTCATCAAAATGTTCCCCGTTTCAACATTTATTTTGTAAACAACTTATTAATTTTCTGTAAATTTGCCGCCCCTAAAAACTTGCCGCCCTGGGCTACAGCCCCTATAGCCCCCCCCTAAATCCGCCACTGATAATGGTCCCGGGTCAAACCATGCCACCTACGGTAATAGCTTCTCTAGGGGAAATTCACTAAAAGATCAGAACCTATTTATTCAGAAATATAGAATAACGTCACAATGCTATATTAAACTAACACTCTAATAATAATTTATAATAAAACATTTACGTTAAAAACAAAAAGTATGTAAATAAAGCTATCCTACGAGTACATACATTGAATAATTAAAATTATTATAAATTTATGATTGTAATATAAGTATGAATTAAATTGCAACAAGTCAGAGAGATTTCTTTGTTTTTATTTTATCATTTCTTTTTAATTTTAACCTTTAAAAAATCGCAGTACGTATTTCCTAAAAATGTCGTATTTTTTGCTATTTCTAAGATATTTTTCTCTTCAATCCTCTAACTATCGAAAATAATCCATCTTATTTATGGAGCAATGGTTGTTATATTGTTAGTTGTAAAACAATCGTCTCACAATAAATTCCGCGAGGTAGGTTTCGCTGTGATTGTTCGACATTTCTATTAAGGTGGTCCCACACTTCTTACGAACAGGCTTGAACATTCTTCCGAATCTTCACTGAACATTCCGTGCTGTATGTTCCGCATGTATTAAAAAGTTCGTGCAGCTCCCAACACTTCTTGCGAATACTCCGAACATTAGGAGTTCGGCCGAATGATCGGGCGTGTTCACGAGAAGTGTGGGACCGCTCTTAGGTACGGCGGCGTCGGGATTTGGGACTGGAAGTTTGATAAAGGTCTAGAAATTCTATAGTCACTTGTCTGATTATTAATGTTGCCGTTAGGACTTGGACATTTGACCTTTGACCTCGACATCGACGTTGACCACGGACTTCGTAAAGTTTGACTTTATCACTTCCTGGCCCCATGTCCCCTTCCTCATGGCTCTGTACTACCACTATATAGCCTACTTATTCAAACCACCATAGGATGAGTATAAGTTATATATAAATAACTAGTTGTTACCCACAGGCTCCGCCCCGCGAATTATTAAATAAACTATGATTCTTTTTTTGTGTGCTACATTCCGTGGTTAGCCTGTGGATCTACTACGAATCAAGATCAGCTGTTTGTATTTTCATCAGCTCAAACAAAAATGAATGTCCATAAGGAATACATGGGAACTTTGAACCCCCGTGGAGCAGAGCTCTATAGGATTTTATCAACTTTAATATGCCTATATGTTACTCAGGACTATCAATTACCTCTCTGCAAAATGTTAGCTCAATTGGTCCAGTAGTTTCCGCGTGATGGAACTTCAGAGTTATGCACAAACTTACGCACAACATCCATACTTTCACATTTATAATATTAGTATGATAATAAATTACTGACTATCAGAAAAAAAACAGGGTGCTCAGATTATTATAATGATATTATATATATATATATATATATATATATATTTGTTTCAACATTCTTCGCTTAAGTTATCAGACATTGAAAAAAGATTTTGTTCACTTGGCTTTTCGTTACGCTTATTTTATTGTTTTTGCCAATTTTTTAGAAAGAGAACAAAAACAGTCATTCTGGCCGATTACTCAACCCGTTTTACTCCCACATGGCTCATTTTGTTCAGAAATATGGTAGATTCATTTTGAGGCAATTATGGGTAACTTATTTGGGAGTGAGTTAGAGATATACTTATTACAATGACCTAAGTACACACGGGTCAAAAGTTTATGACAGCGAGCCTGACCATATTAATGGACCGATTTAGCTTATATATGTCTTATTTAATTTGTAACTACCTCGATATGTGTCAACAGACACTGAAAAAAATTAATATCTGATTTTATCTTTTCGATTAAATTCTAAAACATTAGAAATACTCATTACAATTTTTATTTTGTATAGTGTTTCAAATTATATAAATTAACATAAGTGTTTTCATAAAATTATATTTAAACCGCCTGATAATTATTATCAGCTGATTATTATTTGTTGAAGGTTACTAAGGCATACTTTTAAATATCAGCCTATAATTTAGCCATACCAAAAAATATTTTTATCCCAATCTCCCTTCACTAATCTTTCATAATCTTCAGATTTATTAAAAACTAATAAATTCCAAATGAAGTCCTCCTTATTATGACCAAAGCAAGCAAGCGGTACTTTAAGCTGCAAGGGGGTCCTCTAGTTTAAAATTAATTACCAAAAATGTTGTAGCTAACCACAACAAAATCTTTAAACTATTTGATCCAAACTAAGTTTTAAGCCTTTGTTTGCAGGTTGTCTTAAATGATTTGACATAGCCTAGGTTTGGATTACAGTGAACCGACATTAAATTGATGATAAAACTGTTCTACAACACTTAAAATACATTACCAGAAATGTTGAAGCTAACTTCAAAAAAAACCTTAAACTATTCTAATCAAACTAAGCCCTCTTTTTGCAGGTCATCTGAAATAATTTGACATAGCCTAGGTTTGGATTACAGTGAGCCGTTTTCATTATACAACTTGGGCATCTAAATGTAGGCCCATACACTTAGGCCGCTTGTAATTTTAAAATGTAATGTTTCATTTACGGCCATGGACCAACCCATATTTATAGCATTTCATTTAATGATAGCCTAGGCTTTTGAAACAATATTTTGACATCTCGTTTTGTCATCTAAATAATTAGAACTGACGATTTACTGTTAATGATTGTATACATTATTTTCATATCTTAAGGATATTTTTAGTATAGCAATAAAAAGCAGCATTAGTTTTTGTTGAAAACTCGCCGTTATCTTATAAGTAACCTATAATAGCGGACAAATAAATTTACAGTTGGGCTGTAGCCAATAGCAAGGTTGTACGCTGTCACTGTTGCCATTTCGCCATAGAAAAATATCACTAGAATGTTATTCCGATCAGCTGGTGTGGAGTTTTAGCAATACAGCACGTCTACTATTGGCTTATCTTGTTTGATAATCCTGCAAACCACGCCCTCTACTGAAAATTTATTTGTCCACTATTATAATGACAAAAACGCTGCTTAGTCTAAGATACGTTATGCAATAAGCACCCACCAACAAACCAAACCTGAAACCTAACATTAGTCTATAAAATAAACAAACCAGCGGATTTATACACAATTTCCATAGAAAAACAAGTGTTAAATATATAAACAATTTGCTATGGCTAAATAAGTCAGTGGAGCAAAAGGACCCGAACAAGCGACCTTAGGCTCTGTGAGTCAGTACGATATAAACTGGTCCACCACAACATGTTGTTTTAGCGAAGAAGTGGCTATACCTAGACCTATGCAACGCATTCTTGCGACCCTTGAATGAAACAGACAGGAACAAACTCTGACGACGTTACTGTCCTCAGATCAGATCTTGAATATTTAACGAGACTCAATTAAAACTGTATTATGTGTTTCCATTATCCTTATACTCGAGGAATGAGCGCACATATAGTTTGTTGTAACCTAGTACAACCTTTATTATGATATTCCTACCGAAGACTATACCTGAAGTCACATCGAACGTTCATGAGTCAGCAAACATAATAATTTCTCGTTTTGAAGTCCCCAGATGCCAAAAACACCATTCGATAAAAACTGTATATATATATATATATATATATATATATATATAGCCATATAGCCATATGGCCATATAGCCATATATATATATATATATATATACACACACAGTATATGTGTGTGTCCGTGGGTGTGATAACTCTTGTAAAATTGGTCCGATTTTGATGTAATTTACTACAAACATGTTAAGCAACATTTATGACTTTTATGTTCAAAAACCAACCAGATCGCTCTATCCAAAGGGGTATTTGGGGGGGGGGGTGTTTGTACCCAAAAATGGGTTTGTTGAGCGTTTTACAAATAATATTTTAGTAAATCCAATTTTAGTTTTCACCATTAAATTCAGCTTAAAAAAACAATTTGGTGTTTTGATCAATCTCTACGTCGATTGGTTTCAGAGATATTGAAAGTGCTAAACATAGTACGTTGTTCAATGATATCCTTATAGAGAATAAGAAAAATTGTATATCTTGCTTATTTATCAACTTATCCTGACGAAACTTGGTATATTGCTTCATATCATTGTGGTCTATTGATATTAGCACTAAAAAAATTTTTTTTGACGATACTTCCTGTAGCAGCAAACCTGCATAATCAGCCCCAAGTTATTTTAATGGAGAGTAAATAAAATGTTATCTCCCTTAATTATGAACATAAATTAATACAATTTGGTATGTGGCTTCAGCTAGTTGAGTTATAAAAACATTTGCATAAAAACCCATTTTTGTGTACCTTGTTTCACCAAACCTGCGTCCTCAGACGCTATGTTATTCTTATTTAGAATAATTATAATATCATAAATAATTTATTTATGAATGTATATTGATGAAACTTGGTTTGTGGATTTAAGTGGTATATATATATATGTATTGGAAATTCGCTGAGTACGCAGGTTTACTGCTACGGGGGTATTTTAGCATAGTTAGGATAGTTTATTGAATAATATTAATAGTACGTGCATTATTTAACGATAATTAGCCACAAAAAGTTAACCAGTTTTAGTTATAAGTAGTGTCGTGTTATTGAACTTCGTGGTTAACAAGAACAATTATACTTAAATTAAATTACTATACAAAGAATATTTCTTTAAAAAATCTGTTAACCTCATTTATGTATTTATTTGATTTATTCAGTAACAAATTACACCATATACAAAGGTAATACCTTAATGTTAAGTAACTAAGTCAATTAATTAAATCTAATGACAATTACATTACATAAATGTTATGCATGGTGGACAAGAAAATAACAAGTAATACAATGCTGAGCTGTTTGTTTTCAGATAATAAATTTGTTTAATAATACCTAAATATATTATAATACAAAATATTTCTTGGATACGGTTATATAATCGATTTTATTTGCTAATCAACTAATATATCAAATATCGTGAGCTGTTTAACTAAGCTGCAAACACTGATTAACTGATTGGTATTAAAGTTGTTTTGAAATACCAATAGTTTAATAATTTAATTTGTTTTTATATTTATTAAATAAGAAGCAAATTGACAGCTGCCTAACCATTTATTGAATGTTTGAGCATTTTATTGTTATTAGGAAATTAACTTATTTTGTCATAAAGCACTGGCTACTGTAAATTCGTCAATGGCTGAACCGACGAGTATATATATTTATTTTAGGTATTTTATGGCTGTAAACCGTGTTGTTGGGAGTTTCGCAGTAGACAATGTTTTAGCACCATCCTCCAATGATCTACGCATCGAAAGGGTTTACGTTCCACTGGTTTATTTTGCTTTTTGGGAACTAACTTATGTATGCCATTCATTTTACCTATTGGCGCGACCTAAATCCGGTGGATCCTATGGATTGATGTATGCTGGTTTATATTTAATATACATGCCAATAAGAGCTTTGCTTTTTCTTAACACCAAGAGGATAGTGGAGGTTTTCTTGAATCTAGACAAGCAGCGGGCCTATCTAACGAGACTTTTCCCAAATCTTCAAATTACACGTCCTTCAGTATTTCCTCAAACTATATTACAAGTTCTTCTTCTGATACACGTCTGTTACCTTGGTAAAGTGATATTGACCAATAACATGGAGGGATCTCGTATAGCAACGATGTTCTTTAGTAATGTAATGGTGGTAAACTTTCAATATCGTTTGATTCTAATCCTGCTATCTATGTATCTCTGTTTGTACATAACTTTAAAAGACATTCTCAATATATGGGTGGTCCACACAAAATGTACAATGAGCTCCAACACAGTTAACAGATTCTTCACTATGATGGCAAAGCAAACACTCTACATTACTCGCTCTTTGCGAATACTTAAATATCAAGTTTTAATATTATTATGTTTTTTCTTGGTGGAGGTTTATGGAAATATCGGTAGAAATACTTTTTTAAGAGATTTCAAAGTTTCAAATCCTTACTATTTAAGCATCTGGTTTGTTTTAATCTCCATACTATTGTTCTTTAATCAGGAAAATGTCAAAATGGTAAGTAATTTGTAATTTATGACGATAAACTTGAACGAAAATGTATTTAGGAAGATATGATATATTCATCAAAAGATTGTTAGATTTTAGTATAATTGTTCAATATAACAGCTGCTATACTTAATGTAATAACTATTTTATCTTTAAACTCAAGTTTTTAAGTTTTATTGTTATGATTACCAACTTTAAAAGTTCTCTTGACGTGAAGACTTTATAATATAAATCAATAGAGGGATATAAACTTAAAGATTTTTCTCGTTAAAATTTTGGAAAATTACTAGATTGCATAAACGTAGTATATTTAAATTTGGAAAATACAGGTGAAGACCTGTAAATACATATGTTTAAATTTGGTAAATATACTTAAATATTTAAACCATCGCCTTGAGAATAACAATCATGCATGGGGGCATTAACTGGTTGTGTTAAGAATTAGAGCTATACCTGAAGAATTAAACCATGTTGGTTGGAATTGGAAATATATACTTGAAGATTTAAGTAGTTGTGTGAAGTGTGAGAAATATATGTTGAGACTTAATCTAGTTGTTTTGAAAACTAAAACCATACCTGGAGTTTTAAACCGTTATGTTGAGAACTAGAATCATACCTGGAGAATTAAACCGTTGTAATCAGAATAGGAAATTTAAGTAATAATGTTAATAGTTCTGTTCAGTTTAAGAAATATTCAATAGCCTTTACCCCGTTTTATTGGAAATGGGAAATTTAAATGTGAACTAAAACCCATTGTGTTGCGGTTTATACATGTACATGGAGACTTATCTCTTTGTGCTAAGATTGGGAAAGTTACTAAGACACCTTATCTGATGATTCGAGTCCGTAAAATGTGTAGGGAGACTATTTTCGTTATAAAAGGACAAGGACATAAAGAAGAAATGGTAGAGTGTAGGTAGTGATTATTGATTTGGGAATTATAGTGGATTCTATCAATTTTACTCGTTTTAGTGAAGATATGTTAATCAAGTGTTTCGTCTACTACAGATTAGTCCAGAGGAGCAACGAACAGCAATAGATATATAGATATTTCATTGAAACTTCTTAGGCTTTTCACAAGGCATTATTTTATAAAGTCAAAATAAAAAATATGTTATGGTTTAATGTCTTACTATTGAGTATAAAGTAAATAATGTAATGTTTTATTATTATTTTAATAATTACACATAAAATTACTAATAATATCATATTTTTTAAAAGAAAAGTTTTTTTAAAGATTTACCAAGAAGTACTATGATTTATAACATTAGTTAAAAGTTTAACATTTTATTCTTGTTAAGATGATATAAAACAAACGTTCAATAGTTTGTTGTTAGTTATTTGTTATAACTTGGTACCTTAGGGGAATAATTGAATAGTTGGAAATTTTGTATACATATACTGTATTAAACTAAGTAATACTGTCTTAATATCGCTTAAGTTTATTTTTCAGGTTATGAAACTGAAACAAGAAATTATAGTAATATCGGCAGGGATGTATCCAACAAAGACAATGCATTTCAAGGTAAGCTATGAAAATTATAGTTCATTGCATATTCATAATTTATTACATATGTGAATATTAAATTCTTGATGTGTTATAGCTTATAATTTATGATAATTATCCGTATAAAAAAAATATTGTCTTGGTCACGTTGTGATGTTAGCGCTAAAATCTATGGCTCACCAGTTCGATCCTGAGTATATCACGACAATTATTCAATGGCCAGAAACTGTGTGACTGTCATTTGTCATTGGGTGATGATGTCTAACATTGGGTTGCGCTTAGAAAATAGTAAAGATATCACGGTTTGTACAATATCATATTAAAAATATTATAATGCTACTTAATTTAAAACAAACGCAAACAAAATATACAGGAAACAACAAAAAACAAACTAAAGTAAAACCCCGCTAACCCAAATACTCGCTTAGTCCGACCGTTATCGGAGTGTATTGTTTACTGTGCGTCGCTCCGTTCAGGATTTTTCTATTGTCCATTCTAACTGGCTAATAATGATTAAATAAATTATTAACAACCTAAAAGCCTATTGCAGGTTACTGCAAAGCTAGGAGCAAACGCTTACCCGTCATACACTGGGACAGTACGTTATAATAATTTACTATAAACCCGATTATAATTCTCAATGTTACAGGTCAAGGCTCTCCTATTCCAGTTACAGGAAACACAAGAAGAGATGAGGAACTTGGACTTCACTCACATGTCACCGCAACTTATAATCTCGGTATGTCAATACTAGGGGTGTGCGAGTACTCGAAACTTCGAGTTTTTTGCCGAGTATTTTAATACTCGAACTCGACTAGATTTTTTGAAAAATACTCGAAAGTTCGAGCGAGTATTTCCCGCCAATTTCCGATCGACCGCTAACGATTGCGACCGGCCAAAACGCGTAGTAACGGCCGCAAAAGGCAATCTCATGACGTAAAATCGGCCGTAAATGACGATCGGACCGCGTAATTTCGGCCGTAGCTAACGATTTCGTCTTCAAATTTTGATTATAAGCGATGTCTGGACCAGGTGATATCGGCCAAATGACAACCGGACCGTGTTCTAACGGCCGGAAATGAATGTCAAACCGCGTTTTGTTTGTCAATACGTAAACCAGTTTGATTGTGTCGGCCAAAACTAAGTATTGCTATTCATGTATTAGTTAGAAACCATGTTTAGATTATAAAATCTAGGGTGTTATACAAATCCCATTATACTATTTTAAACTACCAACTGATAGCAAATACTCGATCGAAAATACTCGAAACTCGAAAAATTGTTACTACTCGACTCGACTCGATTCAAAAAATCACTACTCGCACACCCCTAGTCAATACTAAGCAACACTAGAGTGTGTCGTAAAAAATGATGTATAAAAGTATGTACAAATATGTATAAAATATACTACTTAAAAAATAAAAACCTAAATTTATCTAATACATAGGAAGTCAGTTACATGGGAAAAAGATATGATAAACTAGACCGTTAGTAGGTATACCATTAGCAGTTCAGTGAAGGGATTAATTGTTTAAATTATTAAGAGACTTCAATATTTATACTTAGAAGTGATTATTTTTCATTCTGTATATTATCACCTTTACTATCTAACACCAAATAATCATTTGTTTCAGTTCCTTTTCCTCGGAGTCGAGTATTTTATCAATTTACTTCAAAATATTGATTATCTGCGACAACGTGTTTGTGCGGAAAACGTTGTGTAGTCATACAAATGGTTACGGACGATGAAAAATCTCCTAAGTACCAGCAATATACTAGTGGTCATTTCATTGGAAGACTCTATATTTATAATTTACAAAACCACCACTCTATTTCAATGTATAATATCTGTTTGCTTTTTAACCCACATGTATCACCAGTTTGGTACGTACCTTATGTGTAAGATTGTTTAAAACTACGATTGCACCTCTTGAGATTACCTTGACGCATTTTGATCACGAAAATACATTTGTATAACTCTTCTTTACCTTTATTTTTCCCAAAATCCCGTGCAATTCTTGACTACTAAGAGAACCTTACAAATTTAAATTATGTTGTATTATAAGTGAAATGAATTTTCTCCCTAAGTTATATGAATTATTAATCGACTTCCCCCTCCTTATAGTGAATGGATTGAAACATTAATTGCTAAAGTTTTAGTATAGATAAAGTACAATAAGTAAAAGACCGCACTATATAGTGAGGTCTTTCAAATATACAAACAATAATAGCGTCCTTTGTAATTGTGGAGTTTTTTACCTAACATAATGTAAGTCATACAAAATTAAAATATCCCCGTAGCAGCAAACCTGCGTACTCAGCGAATTTACAATTCATATATCTTAATACCACATCAAGCCACATACCAAGTTTCATCAATATACATTCATAAATAAACGATTAATGACATTTTTAATTTTTCTCCATAAGAATAACATGGCGGCTGAGTGTGCAGGTTTACTGAAACAAGGAACACAAAAAATGGGTTTTTTGCAAATTTTCTATAAGTTAACTAGCTGAAGCCACATACCAAGTAGTATTAATTTATGTTCATAATTAAGAGAGATAACAATTTTACTTATTCTCCATAAGAATAACTTGGGGGCTGAGTAAGCAGTTTCGCTGCTACGGGAACTATGAGCAAAAAATTTGTTTTTCTCGTCATTATCAATAGACCTTAACGGTATGAAGCAATATACCTAAATTTCGCCAGAATAACTTGATAAATAATAATAATAATAATAATAATGATCCTTTATTACCATTAATCAATTGAATTAGACAACGTCACAAGAAATACAAGAGACATGCCATTCTTCAATAACATATAATATAAATAAGGAAGATATAGAATTTGTCATATTATCCATAAGAATAACATTGGACAACGTACTGTGTTTAACACTTTCAATATCTCTGTAATAAATTGACGTAGAGATATTATCCAAAAACCAATTTTTTTAAGTTGAATTTAATGGTGAAAAATAATAGTGGATTTACTAAAATACTATATGTAAAAACTCAAAAACCCATTTTTGGGGTACTAAACCCCTCTTAAAATACCCCTTTAGATGCCAGATCGCTCGGCTGGTTTTCGAACTTAAAGTCATGAATGTTGCTTTACATGTTTGTACCAAATTTAATCAAAATCGGACCGTTTTTACGAGAGTTATCGCACCCACGGACATATATATATATATATATATTTTAAATGCTAAACAAAAATCTCACTATATCATGAAAATGAAAGGTCATACTTGAAAACAGATTGCGGCATTTATTTCAGCGTGGAAAAATAGTTGTAAATGATGGGTCACACCCCTACTTTTACAAACAAATAACATATTTTACATACAGTATTTTAGTAAATCCTATATTATATTTCACCATTCAATTTAGCTTAAAAAAAATTTAGTGTTTTGATAATTGCTCTACAGAGACATTGAAAGTGCTAAACACAGTACGTTGTCCAATGTTATTCTTATTCAAAAATTATTATATTCCAAAATGGTGGACAAAAATTTTAATTTTGTCAAAATGAAGCAAATGTCACTCAACAATGATTAGTAGTAGTTCATGGTCATTATTTGATGTAATTATGAGAATATGGGCATGTTTTAAGGGTGGCCCTTTAAAACTCTCTTCAAAATTAATTAATTTAATTCGCCAATATCTTGAGAACGGATAAAGATTTTCAAAAACGGATTGCAGAATTGTGTTCACCATAAAAACGTACTTCTATATGATGGGTCATACACCCACCTTTAATTCAAAAATAAATAGTTGAATCCAATATGGCGGATCCAAGACATCGGCCAAAAATTATAACTAAGTCAAAATGAATATAAGTTGGTCAACAGTGATTGGGGGTGGTCCAGAGTCGATATATTAAGATATGTAGAAAAACTAGGGGGGACTCATTTAAAACTCACCCTGTATAAATACAGTTTTGAGCGAATGGTGTTTTTGGCATCTGGGGACCTCAAAACGAAAAATTATCATGGTCCCGGGCCTAGGTCTTACCAAGCCGACTACGGTAATAGCTTCTCCCCTATAGGGGAAATTCGCTAAAAAGAAAAGTCATATGTTTTTAATGTTTAACATGAGTGTTTTGATGAGTCTAGTGTTGTGGATTATATTATAAAAGTATCAAGTATATAATTGAGGGAAATCATATGTCCATTTACAAAATATGTTATAGATTTATAATTTGTTAAGGTATTAAGGGTAAAATAATAAAATATGAATATTACACCATGAAAGTCTTGGCAATGTTTACAGGATTATCAAAGAAATATTTGTTAAACCATCTTGTTTACTTGTCAATTTTGAACTATTTGCAGAAGTCAAACACAGGTATACAGTTCGCAAAGCCTGCTAGTAGTAACCTTTGGTTATGAGAGTCCTACCGAAGAAGGTGTCAAAAGAGACATCGCACGTTTAGAAACTAACTAAAACTGCCTGAAGATCTTTTATTAATGTATCATAATTTTTTGGAACTACAGGATAGTTTATTGAATGATATTATTTGGAAATGTGGTTAACGATGATTTACTGTTTAATTATTTTTATTTATTTATTTATTGTTAACCACCTGGTTTAATTTATTGATTGAATCTTTAGCAAAAGAAATTTGGTTTACCTTAACCATTTTTATTTTTCTCAGCGTTTCTTACGTAAATAACTTCATGTTTCCGTTTATTAAATGCACACAATATTCTTCCTAAATAAGCACTTCAAAATTATTTTTATACAAATTTATAGTGTAATAATAATAGACACACACTAAAAGTTTAACAGTAGTCAGTTTAGTAAATATTTCTGCCGATACACTGTTACGTTTACTTGAGCAATATTGTAAAATATAACACATTTCAACGAAAATCATCAGAAATATCACCGTAAGCACAAAATCTACACTTAATGAATGTCTAATTTTGGCATTTCCGAATTTGAAGAATTAGTTCAATAGTTAGGAAGATGTTTAATGTGAAATTACTCCCGATCTTAATCACTTTTATTTACTATGTATTACAACTTGAATAATTTATATGAAGCTATTATATTCCGTATGTAACCAGTCTGGAATTGTCTTGTTAAAAAAAGCCAGGTTCTTCTCTGTCCCTTTGCAAATGGCTGTCAGGATTTACAAATGTGAATAACAAACATAATAGGTTCGATGGAACTTCCTAGAGGTGACCTGACCCTGTACCTATTAGTTAAAAGGAAAGTCTTGTTCCTCACGGAGTAGCCGTTATATACCTCTTCCTTTAGCCGGTCAACCCAAGCAACTCCTGAACTTATTGAATATTAAACTGATTCATAATTAGGGTTTTCCCATGTATTATCACTGACTCTGAACAACATAATCACAATATTACCATTTCTCAAAGCACTTTATACTCGCCTGAAGGAAATCCTAAAATATATCAAGTGGAAAGGTTTTAGATGAGGATTAAATCGACAGCTGCTAAGTGGTTTCTCCAAAACGGAGTGATAGCAGTTTTAGAATGGTCAACAACCTAAAAGCATCACTCACACGTCTTTCCTACATTTAATACGACAATCTAATATTAATAGATAATGCATAATACAACAAGAAAATTAAATTTTTGTTGTTTTTTACTATGACACGTACTAAGTATAATGGCTTAAATACTCATAGCGATAAAGAAGAACAGCTACATAACTTGTCTTTTTATGAATTACATAAATCGCATTAAATTATATAAATATCTGATTGATAAATATTGGTATTTAAAAGTTCCATGTGTTTTAAACTTGACAATAAATTATGTTTAATCATTTGTAACTTTAAATTACGTATAAGTTCAGGATGTATTTGCTATTAGAGGTTCGTGCATTTGAGAGAAGAGATTTAGTACAGTTTAATTTCAGCTGTATCATCATTACCTATATTCAATCATTAAATTTCATACGAGTTATTGTGAAGGGAGTTCTCCATTTAAAATAAACACCTCCTCCCTCGGAGCTCTATCAGTTGTTGTTTTCTAGAAACGGAAAACGCAAACAAAACCTGTGGTCCCCTGCAGCTTAAGGTGGGTTCAGAACTGGGACGGATCATTGGTAATAGCGGGTATTTTTTATGATAATATTGGGCCCGGAGGAACTAAAAATTAACAAACAAAAAGTAATAGGTACAACATGGCTGTGATGTGGTGTGAAAGATGTGTACTGAAGTTCTACCTTCTACCCATCACAGATTATTTAAGTATATAAAAATCTACGACGTTTTCAAATAGCCGCAATACATAAATAGTAGATATATGTTTGTTTTGTATTGTATTCCAGGGATAGCATATAATTTATGTATAGTCAACAAGGCCTCATTCGCTTTGTTTACTGAAGCCTGCAGGCATAACAATAAACACAACAGCCATGTTAGTGTAACAGCTAATTCATGTGTTACACAAACATGATTGTTGCAAACATTCAATGTTATTTAATAGGTTTTTATACTTATCGAGACAGAAGATTATAACTCTGTAAAACTATGTTGTATTTTCCTTTACCTTTTGTTATTATAAGCGTGCGTGGGTAAATACGACCAAGCTATTTATGTTGGTCACATAATTATTTCGCTTGATTTTAATGCAGCAATGACAAAGCCCAAAATTAGTATTTTATTCTTAATCTGATGTATTTAAAAGGGTTTTATTTTATCTTTGACGGTTAATACAAACATACTTTCTCGGTATTAGAATAATACATATTACAATAGCAATATACAGTAGAGTGATGTAGAGAATTGTAATATATGACACGTGGTGCCTCCATGTCGCTCCGTTTCTCTTTGGTGACAGGTTATGTATTAGGATTAATTAAAGAAACATAACATTTTGTTTTACTGAGTTATAATTAGTTACCTTTCAATAGGGCATTTGTCTGATCGAGAAAAATTATACGACGTTGAGTTGATATTTATTTCATTAAAAGGTTAAGGTATTTTTGTTTCATTGTTTTTTTAATGTAGTATGGCCATCTAAACCACACGTACTACCATAGTAAGCTCCTTCTTAATCAGAGATTGCCTCATTCCTGTTACCTGATTCATTTAAATGCGAAACTACAGCCCACCTTACAACTAATGAATTAAAATATCATCCTTTTTATAAGACAAACTTACATGACACTTTTTAAAGAAAATCAATTATATTAATTTACGTAGAGTAACTGAATTTAAATCTAATCTTCAACTATTATGTTAAGAGGCTAGTGGAATCATTTTAATGACGTGTTGATTTGCCACTCGCCCCGTAATCATTAAAAATAAATACGTTTAACAAGCATTAAATTACCATCGTCGTAGAGCCGGAAGAATAATTCATTCATCCATTAGATTAATGCAATATTGATTATTGTGTACAAATGAAATAATGTGAGTATTTGAAAGCTTTAAAGACGGATGAGCAACACCCGTCGCTTTGATAATATTGTTTTCCTGTTATCTTGTTGAATTGAAGGAACAAGGAAATAACACATATCCAAATGAGGAAAGTGTATACATCGGTGACTAGCACCATTTTACAAGCGTTTGTATATATTGGTTGTAAAATGCAATATCAATGTCTACTTTTGATGTATGGTAGACACTGATCATTAAATAAACCTAAAAAAGTCACATGCACTATGTAAACCACTGAACCACATACAGTTTACTTAACTTACATCAAGAGCAGAAACGTTATATTAAAGTATTGTTTTGTATGTGATCCCTTCCTTAGTGAAACATGATGAACTATCTTAAATGAACTTATGATTGGGTAAACTCGTAAACCAATAAAGCTGTTTGTCTATAAGATTAACATTGGAAATTGCACCCAAAGGGTTGAAGCCGCTTGGTTGAAGATCGACAAAATCCATTATCCTTTTCTACCCGCCCTATGTAGAAAGCCGATATGCAATTTTGACTTTTTTATACCCAGGAAACGAGAAACCCTTGTTCAGTTGGTGTTTTTAAGTCTTCGCGTTGTTAAGTTAAATAAGAAAAATTATCCGTACATTAATTATTTTGAAAGCACTAAGAATCCTCCAATTCCTAATAAAGCTCCTATTAGATATTACTGTAAGCCTTTATTTGTAGAAAGTAAGATTCCAACTGTGATAAATGTGTGTATCTTTACGTGTTCCCTTAATGGTAAGAAAAATATCAATACTCATAAGCGTAAAATTAATATTCATTCACACAACCCAGAGATTCAATTACTTTGAGACTACCCTACAGTAGACTAAGTGAATGTAATTAGCTATCATCAAACTGCATTACGATTATTTAATAAGCTTGGTGCAGATTTCAAAGACACAGATTGTGAATTATTTAAAGAATGTGCTTATGACTGGTTAATAGATAATCCATTTTATAGTTTAAATCACTATGATTCATATTTTGAAGTATTTATCCTTATTTAATGCTTTTTTATGTAATACTTTGTCTGTTTTAAACGTTTTGTACCTTACATTATGACTTTCGTTAATTAAAAAAAAATATTACTATTGTAGGCTAGGACTTGGAAATATCCTGACATTCTTTTTTCCATTTGACATTGTACATAAATATATTTGTTATAAATTTTGAAGGGCAATAAATGATTCTGTTACGGTGTAGTCAAAATGAGGCAATGCCCAGCGGTGTAACTCAGAGCTGGTACATTTAATGTTTGTGGATCCGGTACGTCATGCTCAGTGTCAAACACAGTCATCACTCATATATATGTTCCCGTTGTACCATCAGCATCTGATGATATTACAACTTGTGGTTCTGTCATGTACCCGTTCGCAACTTTAATACCACATGGACTATTTGTGTTAAACATGTGTCGAAATTTAACCTCGTATTACTAGTATTTTTAAATACACTAAGAATGTAAAGGGTTTTAATAGTTAGTTAATAGTTAGTTTTCATGGTAAGAGTCCCATGTGATTGATTATTAATGAGTTCAAACTATTTAAATTTGAATTAAGAAGACAACTAATACGTATGAAGAAAACTTAAAATAAAATTTAAGAGATACAATTTAGGTGAATACAATTATATTACGAAGTCATTAAAATATTATAAAAAAATGTCTGAGTTTCAAATTAGTACGATATGATCGTATAAAGGACGTTCAGAAACAGGCTGTGAATTATTAAATCATAAGAACAATGTTTAAAGCTTAAACAAACGGTACAAGATTAATAATACTATTTATTTCCAAAATAATGTATATAACATATACACGCATATACACGGAATGTTTTAAATAAAACTTTTATATAATTTGTATCTAAACGTTATTTTGTTTATGCCTGTAATGAAATCCAAAATTCCTTCAGAGCTTCGCCGCCTCATTTACCTTTAATGTTTCAATTTTAATCCATAACAGACGATGATTTTTATTTTGTCAGTTGATTAAATATAAATGTGCCAGTCATTAGGGTAGTGTAGTTCCCCCACAGAATGGAGCACAAGCTAAAGTTCGTCCTTGATGAAACTTCCCGGGGTAACCGGGATGGTTTGGTCCAGTAGTTATTAAATGTATTATGTGATATGTACTATATGGACAGAAATCTAGTTTTTAAAATAAACCACTTTCATGAAAGATTATTCACCAAAGATGCTGAGAGAGGCGCAGGAGGTGAGCGACTAGCCAGTATTGAAGAGACGGGAGAATAGCCGTAACGATCAACAGAACGGTAAAACATAACTGGCCACGATGAGACAAAATCTGCGATCGTTGTAAAATCATTTGGTGTGAAGGAATGATCACTTAAGACGTATTGAACAGAAACCTTGTCTAGCACAATGAAGCTAAGAAAAGTAAGTTCGAAGTAATGTATTGACGAACATCGATAAACTTGGTTTTTACGTATCCATAAACACGTTTTTCTATATTGTATGATTAGCAAAGAAATACAATAATTGTAAAGGCATTATTACTGAAAGTTATATTTCCAAACCAAGGGGTATCTTATAATTGAGGTTTCAGGATCTTTGTACAGATTCCTAATTTAATAGTTACTACTGTAATCGTAAAACTACGCATGTAATAGAAATGCGTATGCGTATGCGTAATGTATTGGCATGGGTTTAATATTGATATCATAATCGGAAAATACTGTGTACGAATTCTAAATCCAACACGATGTTCATGTTTGATTGTCCTAATTTTCAAAGAGGAATAATATAATGACTAAATATCAGGGTGATAATATGATAGAGTTCGTATAGGTGACATGATTACTGAATACTAAATGTCAACAATTAAAATAAAACATGTTTTCCCTAGGACAAACATTTTTGAAAACACGATAATAATTTGTCTTTCCTCAGAAAATGTTTGCATTGTGTATACTGAATAAGCCGTTTGTTATTAGACATATAATTTACCAACAATAGATCTTCCTGCTAGAAGATTGGTAAGTGAAGAAATCAAATAATAATAACCATCACATTCAAAGTTGACAATAGGATATAATATTTTAATGATTCTATAATATCCACTATAACATCGGTTGTACACCCAAGCTTATGCCAGGTCTGCAAGGAGTAGGGCTACTGTATAGTCCAACCCAATGCTGCAGTAATAATAGTTGATCACCATGCTCTTACGTCTAGCCAAGCCCTAAACGTCACCTCTAGGCCTCATATGCTTGATTTTTTTGGGGTAACATCGAGGGTCAAGTGTCTGTAACTTAGCTCCTGGAGCTTAAATTAAAAAGAACAAATCATTATTTAAACATAATAAAACAGGTTGTAATCGGATTTCATCGCATATCAGTATAAAAAAGGGGAGAGGTATTACAGATCGTGGTAAAGGGCGAATTCATTGCTAAATTTGCTAGGCAATTTTGAACCTTATTTGTTAAGTAATAATAAACAATTCGTAGAACTTCAAAACCACGGATAAATTAAAATGTAAACCCCCAAAATAGAATCTTTACGTTCCTTTTCTGAGAGAAACAGCAAAAAAGCAAACTTCTCATGGAGTGAATTCATACGTATGGACCTAGGGCGACTTGATTGGTCAGGACTGGACTGTACTGAACTGGACTGTACTGAACTGGACTGCACTGAACTAGACTGTACTGAACTGGACTGTACTGAACTGGACTGTACTGAACTAGAATGTACTGAATTGGACTGTACTGAACTGGACTGTACAGCACTGGACTGAACTGAACTGAACTGGTCTGGACTGGACTGTACTGAACTGGATTGGACTGAACTGGATTGTACTGTACCAGAATGTACTGAACTGGAATGTACTGAACTGGACTGTACTGTACTGGACTGTACTGTACTGAACTGGTCTGGACTGTACTGTACTGTACTGGACTGTACTGAACTAGAATGTACTGAATTGGACTGTACTGAACTGGACTGTACAGCACTGGACTGAACTGAACTGAACAGGTCTGGACTGGACTGTACTGAACTGGATTGGACTGAACTGGATTGTACTGAACCAGAATGTACTGAACTGGAATGTACTTAACTGGACTGCACTGAACTGGACTGTACTGAACTGGACTGTACTGAACTGAACTGGACTGGACTGGACAGTACTGAACTGGATTGTACTGAACTGGACTGTACTGAACTGGACTGCACTGAACTGGACTGTACTGAACTGAACTGGACTGAACTGGACTGTACTGAACTGGACTATACTGAATTGGACTGGACTGTACTGATCTGGACTGAACTGAACTGGACTGTACTGAACTGGACTGTACTGGACTGGACTGGACTGGACTGAACTGGACTGGACTGGACTGGACTGGACTGGACTGGACTGTACTGAACTGGGTTTTACTGAACTGGACTGTACTGAACTGAACTGTACTGAACAGGACTGAACTGTATTGGTGAAAACTAGACTGGGGGGTGAGTTCCGGACCGGATTTGTGACGACTGGACAGTATGAAAAACTTGAGGATTTGATAAAAATTATTTTTTTTTAATTTACAAACTGAGAATTTAAAACCACGTACAAATAAAAGGATTCTAAGTATTAAATTTAATATAAGATACTGAGACTATCAATTGAAATCTTCTAACAAACGTAATATTTACATATCCTAGCTATTCAAAACTTACATGAAGGCGATCTGTATTTATTTCAAATAAAATTACTTATCTATTTTGTGAAAGCAGCAACAGTTGCACTTTCGTTTTAGGAGGTATCTTTCATTATTACTTATACCATAAAAGTATACTGTTACATTTACCAACTTCTAAGCTAATAACCGTTACCGTTGCCGGCATTTCATTTCGCCATTCTCTTTCTTATAATCTGTTAATACAAATTCCACATTATGTGGTGTATACAAGGTGTATTCATTGTAGTCGTCTCAAATAAACATTAAATATAGTAGCCTATCCGTTTCAGGGCGATGACTATTATAGGTTTGGATTGTATAATTTTCTGACTCAAAAATAACTAAATATTTATAAATGACAGTGTTTTAGGGAGCATATACATGACTATAACTTTTAATTAGTGTTCTATATTTGTTAGGATGTAATGTATTTAACTTTCAAAACTATAACGTAAAAAAGCTTATTTTATACAAGAAAAGTTATTTTTTGGTAAAATATTATCTTTACATTAGCTACAATCTGGATGGTAATGTAAGCTGGATTGTAACTAGTTGATTTTAAGTCGCAGTATTAGTTCTGGTACTGGTAATAAGGGTGAATTAAATTCGAAATGCCAAGGAAGATTGAATAATATTTGTTTGAATATTTAGGGTTTTGGTTTGAGAACTGTTCTGTATGTTTTTATTTTAGCTACAACACATATTTCCAAGCTATATTCTATTGTAAACAAGAATAATAATAATAATTGTTTTAAACTTAAATTTTAAAATGCTCAGTGCAAAAAAAGTTGCTTGGATATTCCTTTTTACTTACTTAACCAAACTTCAGCATAAATAATTTTAATTATTCTATCATTTGCTTTGCCGAATTATAAAATAGGACAGTAAATTTAAAAACAAATAAGCGCTCTGAAATACTGGACTTTGTGGAACGGCACTAGTTTATTAATTATTTTACTTCATTATATTTGTATTATTTTATTTTAATATTGTTAATTATTAATATCATTAATAACTATTGCATTATGTTTAATTTACGTTAAGGTATACAACTTAAAGTATATAGTACGGTTATGCTGTCTGTACAGTATTATAATTTGTAGCAGTTTACAACATTAACATTAACCATACAAAATTCTATATTATTTATCATCTATATTATTAAATGAATTTCCTGAATTTTTTCGGTCATTTTAGGCGTCTAAACATATTAATTTTCTTACATGTTTGGTATCAATGGAAAGCTATTACCCTTAAGATGTGCCTTTTGGGATTTTGATTAACATATATATTTAGGGTTCCACCCCATAGGCTTTTAAAATTTCAATGTTAATCATACGGAGTATTTTTTAATTTATTCAAACAGCTGTTTATGATGTAAACGTTTCAAAATATCTGACCCTGTGCCTGAGAGATTCCAGTACGGAGAACGGGACACCTGCTAGTAGGTCATAAAAATATTGTATTTCATAACAAAGGTCGTTATTTTATTTTTCTAGACCATTTAACATTTATCATATGTCTTTTTGGTATAAATATACGTTTTCCTAAAGTTACAAGGAAACCGATTAGGTGTTTTATGTTCGCTATCTTGTAAAAAAATATATCTATTTTGTAATCTGAAAAGGGCCTTATAACAAAATTTAATTTAGGATTCTTTAAGGTGTGACCCCTATCACTTTAGATTTATTATTTCAGCGAAAAAAAAACACTGCTTGGTAACAAAATTCGTTAAAATATTATAACGAAAGTACTTTTGGAAGTTGATCATTTGGAAATTCCTCTCTCCTTGCAAGAGAATGGATATTCGATCACACGACATAGCTGTACTATTACACACCCTGTCTGTTGTATTAAAGGCTACAACGATGTCACAGCCATTACCCATATACCTAGACGACCCAATGAACAAGTAATGGGTCAATTTGGTTATATGATGCGTAACAAACGCTAATCATACAATCAATTTGCCTGTTTTTGTTGTTTTTTGCTGATGAAAGGCAAATTTTTGGTAAATTAGTTTTGATTAAAAATATATACGTTTTAAATTTTGTATAAAAAGTGCAATACTCTCACTTCAAAGTGTACTTCCTCTCACTTAAAATGGGGTTCTATCGTTTATTTCATTTGCAATGATATATAATCGAAGATTTTTAGGTACATAGCTTAAAATTAGCGAATATTTTGAGATATTGCAAAGTTAGTAGATGTTACGTTAAATTAACGTCGGTGTTCATGTTAACTTAATTACTCCAAGTTCAAAGCACTGGAAGTGTGTGACTATTTGCCGTTGACATTTGCAGTTTCCTCCTATGTTCAATAGATGTGTAAATCAGATGTTGCAGTTATAACGATCCTGAGTACTACTTCTTCTCTGTTTAATAATTCTGTGGACTTACGGGCGAGTGTGACTAATGATGAGTAATATGCCCAGTGTGACCACACTGCTAGATGTTACTGACTAGAAGCGACTTCTGTGGACTTACAGGCGAGTGTGACTAATGATGAGTAATATGCCCAGTGTGGCCACACTGCTAGATGTTACTGACTAGAAGCGACTTCTGTGGACTTACAGGCGAGTGTGACTAATGATGAGTAATATGCCCAGTGTGACCACACTGCTAGATGTTACTGACTAGAAGCGACTTCTGTGGACTTACGGGCGAGTGTGACTAATGATGAGTAATATGCCCAGTGTGGCCACACTGCTAGATGTTACTGACTAGAAGCGACTTCTGTGGACTTACGGGCGAGTGTGACTAATGATGAGTAATATGCCCAGTGTGGCCACACTGCTAGATGTTACTGACTAGAAGCGACTGTCAATGGCCAGCATCTTAATTAATAGCCCAATGACCAATCATATTCGACCAACAGGCTATCGTGGGATACGAACCGCAACCCACCAAAACGCAACCAAAGATTAATTATAAGACATAGCTAATTTATGTTTGATTGCTTTCACACGTTTCCATTTTATTCCAATAATTTTACATTTGCTAATATTATTTATTTGAGACTAGTGCTCAAATAGATTACATTAAGACAAAAGTAAACCCTTTTCAGTAAATTTGGAAACAAATCGTGACGATACCCTTAATATAATTACAGGAGGGGGTTTACAAATTACAATGTTCAGCAACCCAGTTTATAAGTTAATGTTTAAAACATAGAAATGATTTTAAAAATAACTCTCAGTGAGTGGCCTTTGAAAATATATAATCACATCCGTAATCTTTTTTGTTTTATGAATGTTTAAAATCGTAACTTGCAATACTATCGTTCAAAATTTTGCACTGTGTTGAGAGTTAAGAAATTATCTACCTTACTGGAAAGATTGGATTTCCTTTAGTAAATAGTATATTACGATATTAATTATTTAATTTATTAACCTTTACCAGAAACATTACTGGTTGCTGATTCCGCCTCTTCACGGCCCTATCACAAGACTGCAGATTTTAATAGAGCAAATCTTTTTTCTCCATAATAATTCTCTCCATATTTTGTTCTAATTTTGTTCCACATAATTATGTTATGTTATCTTCGCGTTGTCTTCAGTTTGGTGGTAGCTTTGAAACCAAGAATTTGAGTGGAACATTTCTACGGAGTGTCATTTGTTTTAATTACAGCTATATAGAGCTTCTGTGAAGCCGACCCCTGACAAACTATAAATAACTCAATAGATTGTTTTATACAATTATAAAATACGTTTAACATAAATTTTATTTTTCAGTATGGCTATATCGCTCTGTACTAATATTATTTGTGATACTTTGTTATTTATAGTAATGAACTCCCGCGTATCTATATTATTCAAACATAACCTGACATTCAAACAGTTACTTTTGAAAACAATGTTTTGCCAAACATTGCTACAGTTCACAAGAACGCTTCATTTGAATTACAATCGTAAAACTTCGTATGATAAATTTTAATCAAGCGTAATGGCATTCAGATTTTTCTATATCTGCAATACACAATGAATGATCAGTATTAATATTCCATTGTGGTATCCAGCGATTTTCCTCTTAACTCTAACAGTATTTCCATTTGGTAAAAGAAAAATTGTATACATTAATGATGTTGTGCCTGTTGAGCAATCATTAAAGGTTAAATAGGCTAATTTAATATGGAAGATCCTAAAAAATTAAAACTACCTATGTTTTATTTGATATTAAACTAAAATAGTCTATATCAACGTTAGGCTTAGTTGTAAAGCCGCGTTTAAACGATGCAGGTTAGAGAGAAGGTGACCTAGACAAGGTTTGCGTTGAGTGTGGACAGAAACATGGCAAGCAGCCTATGTGGTTTTTGATCAAGTTTCTGTCCACACACCCTACGCAATGTTACCTTCTCCGTATTCTGCATCATGTAAACGCGCGTTATTGTGTGTCTACAATTCAAAAAGGTTTGTTTTAATATTTAGCTTTTATTGTCTTAATATATAAAACAAATTTTATGAGAATACTTGCTGTTAACCGTTATTAGTATAGTGTAATATGCATATAGTGGTAGTACGCTAACAACATTGTAATTTCAATTGAAAATGAGAAAAGAAAAGAGGGTTTGCAAATGAAAGTAACATTTTAAATGTGACTGCTTTATGGACGTATTATCCAAGCGATGCGTCACAATCGGGGATTACTGTCAGGATGAATTGCGAGAACGAGGAACACATTGGTATTAGCTTTGCCAGGACTTGCAGGTCATATATTTGAGGCATCACCCCTCATGCGAACATTTTTAAACTGGAATATCGAGAATGGATATTGTAATATGTTATTTAAATAGTCCTTCAATTTCTATCTATCGAATAGTTAAAATCCAGCGTTAATCAAATCAAACTTATCCTCGTTACTAGAAATTATCTCAAAGCTACGGAGGTTACTGATATAAAATAAGTAAATTTGCCTCAAAAGTGAGTACAGGCCCAAGAGTGAAAGAGAATGTTCACATGCCATTTAAAAAATTATAAGAAGCCTACAACTGTATAATTTTAAAACATAAATATATTTCCCAACAGACACACTCATGTATTGCAATTAATTGTTTTACCTGAACTCAAAACTTAACTACTTGAATTACTGATAAATTTGAATATTTAAGTTAAACATTGTATATCTGATTACAATTATTTTAGATATATCTTTAAAATCAAATCTTTATTTCTTGGGTATAACTATAATATCCCATCCTTACACACCAAGGACCACCAATGACATCACAGGGGAGGGATGTCAGGCTGTTAGGGATGTCACAGGGAACCGACAACAGTGGTTGGTTAAGCTGATTTAGGCTCAAAATTGGGCTTATGTTGGGGAGTAACACCGTCTGAGTTTCGTGTCACGTGTTCGGCTATAATTTGTGAATATGTATATCCTTGACAAAAATCTTCAATTTACTTCCCTAAGAAGAACAAGGTAAAAATATATTTGAATAAGAGACGATGAAATTATTGTAAAACAAAAGACACATTTTAGAGGGGTGTATATAATAATAATAATGTCTTTATTGTCAAAAATATAACATAGGAACATTTTAAAAACTTAAAAATAAAGTAAAACTATTTCTAAAACAAATATTTAGTATTTGCCAACCAAGCACACATTATAAATATTTTTTTCTTATAAATAAATAACATATATTGTTTCATTCATTTTAATACTGATACTATGCCGCAACTGCAGCCGTTATATGCCAGACTGCAACTCTCTCAAATGTAATTGTGGCAGGTAACCTCTTCATAAAGGGCGCTACCGCATTTTGGGGGATCGTTTTTGTGCTGCTCAGCCTGATCTGGAGGAACGGAGTTAGATTGCTGACCTAGTATGATGATGTAATTGGCTGTCGTCAGCAGTTCCACTGCGGAAGCAAGGATTAAACAATTTCCTCTAAGGTCTGTCTAAACCTGTCAAAGTCAGCAGTCCCAGACGTTTTCCATGTATCTACTCTTTAAGCGAAGTGTTGATTGCAGAGCCCCAATACTGATCACAATAACACATCATTAAATTAGGACATTACAACAAATATAGATATCAATATTAAACGTAAATATTGGATCTTATAGAGGATTTACTGATCGTTACAATTTAACAGTGTTTGACATCCGAGTGAGGGGATTTTTTATACTAACTTTTCATTAACATTTTGACATTTCGTTAAGGGCTAAAGATAAATCCAAGTAAATTACTCCGATGTTTTTGTTACTTTGTTTAGTAAACGGACACAAGAATGAATGTTCACCAGCATTTCTGTCGCAACAGGGAACCTCTGGCGGCCTGCTGAGTCGTTGATTAGGTAATATTTACAATAATTGGATGAGACCAACTGACAGTTCTTACAACACAGTCAACATTTACTACTACTGTAATTTGCTTGGAAACTATCAACACAAAATGTGTGACTGTGTATAATAACAATGGTGTGTTTTTTTAAGGATTACTGTTTAAATACAACTTTTAGCAATAAATGTTCAATGTTTTGAAACCGTCTTATGGGTTTTAAATTCTTTCCAACATTAAACGTTTTAAAAATAAAATTAATTAACATATGTAATAAATATTATTTTGTTTAGTGGTATATAAAACCTTCAATAATGTATTTTAGTTTAGTTTTTCCTAGTCACTAGCTATTATTACTTTCGTTCTTAAAATAAATTCTTGGTTTTAGAATTTTTATTTTTATCACTGTAAATGGTTATTCCAATTGCAGATATTTGTTTAGTAGTCAGAAAAAAACATGATTCTGTATCAGTAAAAAACTAATAATTTAAATTATGTCAATAATAAGTTAATAAATAAACAAGTCTTTATTTAGCCATTCAATATAAATTGTACAATAGACCATCTAAAAGAAAAAAAATCAAACAAGTTCATAATATCAAACAAATTACAAAATTTCGCGCAGAAAAAAAGTCATGTGAACTGAATTAAAGGGGCAAGCACAAATCATTCAGATAAGTTAAGTAGTCTTTTTTACCTGTGTTAGTAGTAAGTATAGACATACACTGGTAAGGGTACTTTAATCTTTAGTTTTGGTGTTATTGTGTTATTACGTACTAAGAACTTCTACACACAAGGGAAACGACTATTATAAGTTAATGCAATCTTAAATTATGTGCAATTAAAACAATATTAAAGCATTAAATAGCTGTTATTGACTGTCACAAATTTATATAGCATTCAATATTGTACTACCACAATATAACTGGTATTTTAATAACAAGTTGAAATTTGTTTATTAGTTCGTATTTTGAAATTTTCAGGTTCAGTGAGAGAAGCGTACTCCTTTGTAACGTATGAAATAAATGTATATGGTTGGGTTTACCATCTTGCAGCACCATACCCGTTACCGTTACTGTGGCACTTTACACTTTCACAATCCACTTCTTCTCTCCTTTGTGTTTTCTATAACCAACTTTCCTCTCTTAAGATAACCTTTAAAAACTTTAAAAACTTATAAACATAATTCTTTTAGTTTGTACAATGCATTTATATAATCGTCGAACTTCAAACATTCTAAATTGAAATAAATAGGGTACAAAATTTTAATTGGAGCAAGTTTAATTAAAACTACTTTTACTATAAATCGAGCCTGTAATAGTTTGTTTTATGTCTGCAGGGAATAAATGAAATAATGGATTAGTATTAAAGGAAGTTTATTACGCTCATGAGCATAGATTAGCAGTAATAATTCATTACCATAATGTATATCCTGTTCTGATGTTTACTTGCTCTGATTCGTAGAAAACGTATCTGCGATCAAATTTAATAAAACAGACATTTTTGGTAAATGATACATTTTAATAGCAAAATTGCCAATACAGTTCCATTAATGATACAAAGGCCGGGTTGTATCCCTCCGTCCACTACATGCCTATTCCTTCACTTATCTTAAGTGTCTATATGTTTCTCTGCAGCAGTGTTATTCTCCAATCTGAAAACTGTTTACTACTACTGTAATTTTTTATGTGCTCATTTTACCCATTTACTAGTCAAGAGATTGTAGTAACGCTACAAACTATATTTCTATAGTGATAATCTCGGCTCTTGGCAAAAACATTTGAGAGTCCATCACTGAGAGGTCTAGACGTAGTCCTTGGTAGATACCTGATCCCTGAGCAACGTGAATTTAGGATGTGAGGATCGATTGATACATGCGCCAGAATAACATCGTATCTGATTTCTCCAGAGACATTGACTGTGTAATCTTAACTACCCGATAGCATTCGATCGAGTGGGCGATTCCCATATAATTGCCAACCCTGAAGCTTATATAATTAAAAATAAATTGAGAGAGAAACAATTAAAGTCTTGCTTGTTGAAAAAATTCTAATGACTTATGAGATAGTGTACAGAATCAACCCACAGAGTCAATCTGTAATTCCTTTGTTGGGCTTAGTGTGATTGATAGTCTATTCCAGTATTGCAACAAATATTGTTACACTCATATTTATATCAATACTTATTGTTATTAATTTGAATCCCATCGATGTATAGTTTATAATTTATTATTTATAACCCTGTTAGTGCACTCCATATTATAATTAATCCAGCCATATCCAAATTGGTTACTGGTTTTAACCAGTTTTAACTCCTTGTCAACATTTGTATGCCTATGTTTGACGATATTTACTGATAGTTATTGCAACACTATTGTGAGTGTTCATCTTGTCACTAACCATAGAAATTTAACCGTAAATATATTTGACTTTTAAAGCTAAATTCATTTATGGAACCTCGTATGACATATCAGTTGTTTTTATAATTATTAATGGTATTATTTTATATTTTTCATAACTACCATTTTTATGAGAACCCAGTCTTACGTCCAAATTTGACACGAGTTGGACTATAAATAACAAGGAACAAATAATAAATGTAAAAGTGTTGGACTATAATAAAAGTATACTTTTGAAATCTTTAGCCCAAGAAATGGTAGTTGTTGGTCACTATTAAGGAGTCCTCTTAAAATTTAAATTAAAAAAGTGTTTAAAGCAACAGTTATATAAATAATTTAAATTTGTTAATGAAATTGGCAAATTGTGACGACATATTCTAATATACAATGTTTGGCTCAGAAACAAAAAGGAGGTTGAACTGCATGCTAACCTTTGATAAGACAACAAGATTTAATACGCAGAGAATGACTCGTGACTACCAAGTGTAGATGTGTCTTAGCCCAGCACCGGGTGTCAAGAGTAGGACATAACAGCCCAGTGTCCAGTGCGAACCTTTTATTGCAGTTTTCACAGCTTCCACTTTACGGCCGACGCCGACGTCGCTATTGACCCTTTTCATGACTCGTCCATACAACCTCATAAATCAGGAATCAGAATTCAGCAGATTTTGATCCATGAATTGTGTTGTTTGATCAAAATGATTACAGGCATCAGTGTAAGTACGAGTCAAGAGAGAAATTCTGAAGGTCTATACACTTATTTATTTATTTCAAAATCAGAGATTTACACCAATACACTCTATATATTTTTGAAAAGTTAGTTCTCAGTAGAGTAATTATTTTACAATTATACAACTAACATTTTATTTACTACAAATGTAAATACCTGATTCAAAGTTTATTTACCAAATAATACAAATATGATACATGTTGATCACTAAAGTCTTATCAGTTAAAAGTCTAACAATAGGCATGTTCCCCTAGAACGACCAACAACGCAATGTTGTGTTAGTGGAAGCAAATATTGCTCCGGGCCTCTCTGTGATTGTTGTGTTTGTGGTAAGAATGTATTTGTTATTGTTGTCTCTTCTAAATGTTTTACGAAACACAAAACCAAAATTTTATGTATTTTAAAGCTTAAATAATTAATTTCTTGAGTAACAGAATGTGTTTTGTTAAAATTAAAACTACTATTAAATAAACTACTTCTCACAACACTTAAGAGAAAGACTTTCCCATGATTATATATATAAATGAATAAAACAAAGTATGGTTAGTATGTTAGTTAGATAGTTACGCCAAAGAGCTGTTATAAGGATTATGTCTAACATACTTGAAAAGCATAAACATATGTTCATTATGGAAATAATAAATCTACTTGAGTGATAACTCAGACTCTTTTTTCAATGCCGAATGTTGCTTTAGATAAAATAGGCGAGTGAGCATAGTGATCTAGCTCATCTTGAAAATGAATGAGCATTTCACATAAAACCAATTAAATGCCATTAGGACAGGACAACGTCTTTCGGGCCAGCTAGTTGTATATACATTCCCATTAAGCTTTAAATTAACCTTCACCTAATATTTGGAAAAAAACATTGTAGCTAAGGGGTTGAAATTTATGAAAAAACTGCCTCTTAGATTCTGAAATTTAAACAATTAAGGATCTTTTAGAAGAGATTAACTAACGTTAGTTTAGATTCCACTATGCACGATTGAATTAATTGAGAGTAAGGCTATTAGTTAAGCCTGCAGTTTGGTTTTGTTAATCTTCAGTTCGATTACAGAATCTTTCTTGACATTATACTGTACATTTTGCATTTATGAATACAGATATTTGGACTATTGACCATTTTTACTATTATTCTTAGCAAAGAGATAAAAAGCATAATGCAATCTTTATAATGAGATCATTTTCATGATATAATAACGATGGAATATTTAGCACCGTTTGATATTCAGGGCGTGGGGATCGTTCGATCAGAGATTGGTGGAGAGGAGTGGAGAGGGGCTGGAGATTATAATGTTGCTCGGGGCTCTGGCGGGACATGAACAAGACAGTCTTGTTTTACTCCGACCGTTCTGAAATTCCCAATGAGCACCTATGTCATTGGACTGTTATGATTTTGTAATTAATACAGAATTTTCTAACTAGTAGATATTTATCTTATAACTATTTTGATGACAGATATGTTGTGGTTTTGTTCATATTGACAGGTTCCTAAACATTTACGTACTTCTTGCACAGAAACAATTGCTGTGAATTGTGTTTTCGGAGTCATTTCGTCTGATCTGTAGTTAATATTTGCAAAGAAATGTCATACGTGTTTATGATAGCAGTGATCTAATAAGAATATAAGGAACTTATAACACAAAGGGGAAAATAAATCCCCTCTCCTCTTGAGCACGTTTCACAACATTTAGTCAGTTTAGAGACTGATTTCTACATGTATCGTAATATATGTAGATATAATTTTTTTATGTTTATGTACCTTTGTTCAAAAACTGTCTATGGTTAAGTTAGTTGCACATCAAATTAATTATAAATTTGTGGATAAACTTAAATAAAACACGTTATGCAGTCTACGAAAGATGGATGAGTGAAAAAAACTCTTTGACCTTGGGAAAATTATCGGAAAGACAAATCATTTTTATTTAAAATTCTTTATAATATATTTTTAATTCCTTGGGAGGACTGGTTCAAAGTTGCATGATTATAAAAATAAATACTTAAAATAATCTCGCTTAATATATTTCTGATATCAAAGGTTCACTACTTCTGCAATAAATGTAGTTTTTTGAAGAAATTTAATGTCTTAAAGCAGAGACTCTTATCAACCAGTAGAAGTATAAGCTTATAAACGTTTATCAAGTCCTCGTTCCAAAGCACAGTGCAGCCATAGTCAGTGTTTATGGTATGTTTTTTATATTCTACCCAATTTTATAAATGTCATTTCTACCTTTACAAATGATAAATTATGCCTATAAAGTGAATCTTTAAATCACTTGTTAAGTCCGTGACACATGCGTAAGAATTTTAAGCAGAACACTGGTGTATTTTAAGTGTTTTACAAGTGTTGATATTATTTCTTACCCATCCACGATAACGTTTTTTCTTTAGCCGTTATCAGTTACAACACAACCGAATGACCTACTCAAGTGCCAAAGCAGGACCATGTACCCGAGTACATATTATTATTTGTATTTTATTTAGCCTTGTTTTAGAGCACTCAACGTCCAATTCCACCAACATCCAACGGCTCATTTGTGACCTAGATTCATATCTTTAAGTATAGGAGGCGAAAGGAAAGACTACGAAAACACTTGAATTATATTGTAAAGTCTTCGCTTATGACTACAGAGCTATAAAATCTAAAACCCAATGTATACCAGAATTGTTTTCTAACTGTTACGAGTTCTTAAACTTCTGTTATGCCTATGGAAGAAAAAAGGAAGAGCTTATACGGGTTACGGTGGAATCTCTCTTTCTCTGTATACCTATGTTGAAACGTTATTACGTTTTTAGTGAATTTCCTATGGAAAAGTGAACTATTAGCATGACCCGCACGGTGACACTTAAGTCCGGGACCCCCATAGAAGTTCCTAACATGACCCCCTGAACACGTTTTGGGGTGTCGTTCAAAATTTTATATGTGTGTGTGTGTGTGTGTGTGTGTGTGTGTGTGTGTGTGTGTGTGTGTGTGTGTGTGTGTGTGTGTGTATGCACTCTAGGGGTCACATTTTTTGTCCGATTTACTTCAAATTTGCCAAGGATGTTTGTTTTTATAATCAGTTGGACAAGTTCGTTGGGCAAAACAATCGGAAAACTCTAACCACCTTTTTTTGGGGTATACTTTCAAATTTCGAGTTTTTGGGCGCAAAAATGGTCAGAAAAGCCCCGGGCGTACAATTAATGCATGTTTAAAGATGGGAATTAGTGAAGCAAAAGTTTTAAGCCCTCTCTCGTCATTCTAGCATAAATATATACCGAGTTATTAAAGAAAATGTATATCGGCTAAACACAGTACGTTGCCTTATGGGGTTTTTACATTAGAAAAGCATGTTATCCATTATTTGGTATATTTTTTTCATCCCCAGCAACCTCGCACTTACTTTTAAGCCTGACTGAACCTTCTCCTAACCTTATAATGCGCGAAATTGTATTCCTAACATTGCAGGTAAATTAAACCAGGAGCATCAGAACAGCCAAAAAACCATTGTTTTCTGATTTCAATAAAATTGGCATAAATGTATGTTTTTACACTGGGTTTGAGTTTTAAAAGTTTTGTACGTGGAAATTCACTTCCCTCACGGCAGCGTGCTGCGTGCGAACTTGTTTTAATAGTTATATAACACTTCCAACCAAATTGAACTGAATAATTACATTTTGTAGTGCTAACGTTGCTATACAACGTTACGTTGTTTTGTGCAATTGCCATACAAATTAAAAGCATTTAAATGACATGAAATTGACTTCCTATTTTGATATAAGCCTTACTTTTTATACTGTTATATTGTGTAGCTATTATGCCTGTAATTAAAATTCCAGTTTTTTATTCTTTGCAATAGTATGTATTTAATAACCTACTTTCAATTAAATAAAAAAACAAGTTGAACGTGATAACTTTAAACATTTGCAAAAACAAAAGATTCAACCCATTTGTTTACTCCGGTTTTGATTCGGCACCTCTCCTACGAGATTTAACTCAATGGTTAAAATAGTGAAAGACTAATAAAACTTAAACCTTACTCAGCTTCACATATAATATCAATTTTAAACACTGCTTATAAGCTTATTTGTGGCTTTTAAAAATTAAATATATTCTAGATTCTCTACTCAATTATGTGTAATGTAAAAGTTTAACTGTTACAAAGATGTTTCTCTATAAAAATATATTGTTGACCTAGAAAGCAATCCTTAAGAAAAGCAATTACAGTGTTTCTTTTGTTTATCTTCGACCCCAAATTCAACGCTTAACAGACGCTCGACCCTTGGAGTTGTTCTACTATGAAATGCTTAAGGAAATCTCTCTAATTTTGTTTGCAAAAAATAAACATTTTAAGTTTTAAAACATCTGTCGCTTACTTTAAAATACTTTTAAGGATATTTTGACTTGATTACAGTAAAAGTAAATTTTCTTTACCAGGCCTATTTTTCTAATGATTATTTTAAGGATTTTGACCGAGAGTCTTTGTTCTTAAACAATAAGTTATTTTTAAGATGGTTAAACGAATGTTAAAATATAATTATAATTTGTAAACTCATCGAAATAAAATTAACGACAATTGTGCTTAGCAATTGAGCGTAGGAATCAGAACAGGTTTATTCTTCATAAAACAAAATACTTCCATTCAGATCCATGCGATTGTAAACGCCTCGTTAACTTGATGCATATTTTTACCTGTAAACAACTGAATCGGACTTGTGTCCACTAAAGGAGTGTCTATGGAGTGTCTAGATGTCTAGATAACCCTCAATAAATAGATAAGTACTAGCAGCCTATCGCGGCTTCGCTCGTGATCACAACGTTATATTATATTATATTTATGTAAGCTCTTCTGTTATTAAGTGTTTTACTATCAACAGCTGTTTTAGTATGCAATTAATACGAATTATTCGTCTGTTTAATTAAACAAAATCTTTTCTTCATAAGGAATCTACTGTAACTTTGAAGGCCAGTGGGGCAAATCCTGAGGACTTTTATTACTGGAATTGGTGAAAGGGGCGGCTACATAAAAAACACTTAATTTTGACTCATCGTTTGTAAAAACCCGTCCATTATTAACGGAGGAGTAGTGTTCCGTAGAATTCGCCTTCACGTATTATGTACAAGGATATACTGTTTAAGAAACATAATATTGATGTTTAATGTTCATGTTAAAAATTACGTTTAAAGCATAGAATTCCTAAACCGCTTTAAAGGACTTTGAGTTCTAACATGTCATGAACATAGTTTTCCTTTCGTCTCATGGGTCAATGAAACAATAAGGTATAATAAAATGTTACAACAACTACCAAGGTGGTGCGTCGAGCCGGGGCTTGAGAGAAGCAATCACTTAGCAACTTATTTATTCTGTGTAATATGATATCCAGTTACTATTAAGTTTTAAAACTGTATTATCAGTAATCTGTATCATAATGAATGTCTGTAACTAATCAGATGTTTTATACAGATTATTGATTGCCATTGTTTGTTTACTGCTTATATTTACGTTTTTCCAGTTTGTTGTATTAGAACAAGAGTGTGATGTTGTGTTAGGGTTTTACAATAAAGTTTATTATCTATTTAAAGGGTCTTGTATCCAACAAGAACATAATCCTTTATATAAAGGATAAATATAATTTATCAACTGCCATATTCATCGTTCCATCATTGTTCGGTATTTCTTGACACGTAAAATTATAATCACTAGAGGTATAGGTTCGTTTAACCACCCCTTCGTTACAACAGAGATTTATAAAATGCAGTTGGTGCAGATTTGTAGGAGTCATCGCCCATGTCTTTTTTTAATAAGATATGTTCAAAGCTTTCAATTTCGTATACAGGTATAACAACCGATTATAAATAAATAAATCAATATATATATATAACATATGAAGATGTGTCAATTTACATTTTCTAGCTGTAAGATTTGGTTGTGCTACTGATATAAACGATGGACTTTTATAACAAAAGTAAAGAAAGAAACGAAAAATACAACTAGAGACACAATCACACAAGCAGATCTAGTGCTGAGTGCCAGCGTTTATGACAGGCTTCACAGCTTCTCTCGTTTATGACTCTAGCCGCCGTTGACCTATTTGTTCCCCCTTCCCCTCAGCGATAATCTATACGCGACGGTTCCTATAAGTACGACCTCCCTAACAAAGCACAACTTATTTATCTACCTTTTTGTAATTTATTTCAATTACACACCTAACTACAATAATCCGATGCAAATTAAATATAAAAACGCTCAATATAAATAAATCCGTGGTATTCTATAAGAGAAATCATTACATTATTATCTAGGATATAAGTATACTGGTCTCCTGAGAATCTGATTGAGATAAAAAAATTAAAAGTATATTAATTCATGGACGTGTATTTAAGATCAATAAAACACGGAAACAATGATGATAAGAGGTATTGATAATTTAGTTCATAGAGCAATATTACTACGTAAAATACCACATAGGGAAAATTAGCTTTGGGTTAATAATAGTGAAACTACAGTAATTGAAAACTTACGGTTTAGAGGAAAGACAATACTAGTGTAGTGATCGTATAAACAGTGATAGTAATAATAACAATACTTATTCCATGGCAATGTTACAACAATGTATTGGCCAATACAAAAACTTATAAAAGTCTTTTAACCAAGTTAGGTAGGCCTGAGACCTATGTTCTCTTCCTGGCCCTTTGAAACCCGAGATCTCCTGAACTTTAGGTGCAATTTCAGTAAACAACTACCTCAGGTTGGTACATTTAAATAAATTTTTAAATTGCATTATTGGTTTTCTTTGTCCTTATATCATGTTGCTTACATAGTCTTCATTCACTGACTTTTAGACTCTGTTTTATTTGTTTTCTTCTTCACAATAAGCTACTCTTCACTTTATTAACAGTTATTTTTGCACTATGGACATGTTTTATATATTTAACATCCAATGACAGTTTTCGTTTCTTCAAAAATGTTTTTCATTTGTATTCAAACACCTGTTAATCGTTTGTGTACAAAAATTCAACTACTCTCCTACAAACGTTTTATATTTTCAATATTCTTTTAACCGTCTTTTTTACTTTTATCCTTCTTGATGTATACTCAACTTTAGGTTATCGTTAATCTTTCTTAAAATTTTCCAATCTAATGTTTGTAATGGTTGCGGGGGTTCAAACAATATACAATCGGGAATGTTAGGCAGGGGTTGAGGGCGGTTTTAGGTCGCCAGACAACATTTTTAAACTAAACAACTAGTATTGTTATCAATAAATAGCTCCCAAAAAACATGATTTTAAACCTGTATATCATCGTCTAACATAAACTGAGAAACAATTCATGGGAGGAAAGTCTTTAAATCCGGGCTAAAATATCGAATGGCCTTGTCAATGTAGCGAGATTGATCGTGTTTACCATCACAAGTATACATACAGGGTTAGTTATAGATGTAAGCCTGAAGTGGGACCTTCATATAAATTACTTTTTATTTTGTTTATTTTTCGTTGATAAAAATGTATTCTGACCCTATTTGGGTCTCACATAGATAAGACCCATGTGATAATAATTTCTAATGTACGTGTCAAATTTGTTATCCATTTAATTATTGAAAATACATTTGATTATGATTTGATTTAATAAATATTTAAACGTAAGTGTAACACCTCCTTAATGCTTACAACTGTTATAATATACCGTCTGCTGGAAATTGTTCTATTTTTTATTTTCAATACTTTGTAGCTTGCATTACTAACCTCAGATTAAGTGCTGATTTCAGGATTTTAATATAATGAGTAATTTAACGAATTAAATTATTCAATCAGGCAATATATATAATAAAAAACATGGTAATAACTATAAATAATAAGTAGTTTTAGAAATGTGACTTGTTTGAGGACTGTGGCATCTTATAAAAAAATCCTGCTTTCTTTAAATAAAAGGCAGATGAAAACTGCAGCAGCGGTCTGATGAAAGCAGCAGAGACGTTTTATTTGCCACGATAAGTTTAACGCTCTCTAAGGAAGCATTCTTTAAGAAGAAGAAACAATTACAACTCTCTTTTGTTTAACTTCTTCCCCTTTACCACGGCTCAAGCCACCTCTCAGTAACGGTGTCTCTTTGAAATATTTATTTTAATAAGCTTCAAAACGTCAATTTTAATCCATTCCAGATTGGTTCACTTGTTTAAATACATCCGTATATGTTAAGAACATTATTATTATTATTAAGGGCAGAATGATCCTCACAGTTTATTCTGCACGCTGAAAAAATATTAATTTCTGATTATATAATGGTGTTTGAGATTATTTTATCTTATTTTGAATTATAGACACCAGAAATCATCGTAAAACATCAATAAGTTCGGAAATTAATATACTGGAGGTGACAAATTTGTTTCAAAGATAATTTCGGTTTATTATTCCCCTTGACGTAACGTGGTATTTTGGTTCATTAAATCTTAGTCTTTCGGACATTAATGACAAAAACACCTACAATTTAAAGTGGTACTAAGATATAAATTTAGAGTTTGGTTGGCATTATTGAATACATGTTAGTATACGTTTCAGAACAGGATAAATAAAATACGTCTTACAACACTATAAAGTATATTTACACTTATACTGTACTTACATACAAGACGGTAAAATATACACAAAAGATGGTACAAGGCGATCGATTTCAAACAGTTACACCTGGCTTATCAATCTTATCACAATCTTCTATGTTCGGATGCAGAATTTTACTCATGATGTTTTGTGTCTTGAAGGCTACGGATATTCCATACTTCTTAAATCGATTTGCAATATTCTGTGTTTTTTCGCCAGTGAAGTTAAATGCAACATATCTCGTACTGTCATTCTCCCCTTCGTTTCTCAGAGTTGTCATATTTCTGACAACTTCATCTTCTGGATTCTTCATCTTTTTCAATATTTTCTCCCCCATTTCATCAATGAGTGTAGATTGGTATCCGTTGGCTCGAGCTATATATAGCTATTTCCTTTCTTCTGCTTGTTTCACTTAATGGGATCTTGTAGGCTCTGTGCAGCATTGAACGAAATGAAGCGGTCTTGTGGCTTAATGGATGTATGGACTTGCTGTTTATAGTTGTATTCGTTTGTGTTGGCTTCCTGTAGATTTCGAATTCCAGCTTATCTTCTCTTCTCATTATTGTTAAATCCAGGAAGTTAATTTTTCTTTCTTCTTCAAGTTCGCTTGTATAGGTCAGGTTTCTGTGGTGGTTGTTGAATATTTGCATCATCATTTGTTTCTTCATCCTTGGTTTCGCTATCATACATACATAAGTCCATACATCCATCAAGCCACAATACCATTTCATTTCGTCCAATGCTGCACAGAGCCTACAAGATCCCATTAAGTGAAACAAGCAGAAGAAAGGAAATAGCTACAATCAAATCTATAGCTCGAGCCAACGGATACCAATCTACACTCATTGATGAAATGGGGGCGAAGATATTTAAAAAGATGAAGAACCAAGAACGGCTCAGAAATATGACAACTCTGAGCAACGAACGGGAGAAGGAGAGTACGAGATATGTTGCATTTAACTTCACTGGCGAAAAAACACAGAATATTGCAAATCGATTTAAGAAGTATGGAGTAAAGAAATAAAGGAATTATTGATTGATTGATTGATTGAGTATCCGTAGCCTTCAAGACACAAAATACCATGAGTAAAATTCTGTATCCGAACATAGAAGATTGTGATAAGTTTGATAAGCCCGGTGTATATAAAATCAGTTGTAATGATTGTGATAATTTTTCTGTTGGTCAAACTGTTAATTTTGTAAAAAGATACAAGAATCACGTTTAAGCATGGAAGAACCAAAAACCGAAAAGATCGAATGTAGCAAAACACCTCCTGGAAAATGGCCACTCACTGGGAAAAATTGAAGACAATTTGAATATTCTCCATATTTGTAAGAAAGGAAATGTAATGAATGCACGGGAAGAATTGTTTATTTTTAAGGAAACATTTAAGGATAGGGATAAATTGATCAATGAACAGGTCAACTTTGACTCTGGTGGTACTTATCGCAACTTGTTTCCGGAACTTCCGGTAGCCAATAATAGTATATAAGCTGTTCGCCATCTTTTTTCTGTATCTCTCTGATTGGGCCTGATGATGACCGGTGTAACTGGTTGAAATCGATCGCTTTTTACCATCTTTTGTGTATATTTTACCGTCTTGTATGTAAGTACAATATAAGTCTAAATATTCTTTATAGTGTTGTAAGACTATTTTATTTATCCTGTTTAGTTGTAACAACACGTATCATGCTAATAAAGAAATTATATACATTTCAGCTCAACTCTTGATCGTCGATAATTTTAAAAGAGGAATATGTTCACAGAAATAAGGGAATTATTATAAAAGTTGGGAATAATAGCACATAATCGGAAACTAAATCTGCATGATATAGCTTAAAACAAATATAAACAAAATTCTATAGTCTATTAACTGTTCAATAATAAACCAAGACTGGTTACAGTTATTTCTGATCATCAACGCTCTATTGCAATTATCAGTTTTGAGTTTTCAAAATATGAACAAATTATGTACAATCGTTCCGGTAGCAGCTCTAACTATGCTACTGGATGTTTGCAAACTTCCAACCCAGCAAACAACCCAACAACATACACATCAAATCTCTCTGCGAGTGGGTCAGCACACCCTACTGATATTAACTGTATGTTTTATCAGGACAAGAACCATTGAAGTGTTTTTATTCGGATGATGACAGCAAACACAATATAGTGCTTTCTAACAGATCTTATCACTGGAAGTCCAATATAATACATTAAATATGTAAATGTTTATCATCCTAGTATTTCATTTTTCAAAACGAAACCTTTTAGGTTTATAAATTATTAAAACACTGGCTGTTCCCGCAGGCTTCGCCCCGCAAATAATTTGTATAAAAACTACTAGCAGCCAGCGTCACTTCGTGACGTATCTTTTTGAACTTTTGAGGACTTGGTTGAACCTAAAAGTAGTAAATCAATCATTTGTCCCAAAAATAGCACGAAAACGCTCTGAATATAGTTCAATACATATTAGATACAAAATGATTATTATATATTGATGTGAAACCAGAAAAACACTGATGTCGAAGTATATAATTCATGATAAAATATTTGAAAAGTTAGAACACACAAATTGTTGAACACGTCACTCATTCACTTCACTTCACTGTCTTATATGAAATGTCTAAAATGTGCATAATAAACTGATAAATGACGGGAAAATCATTGATGTTAAGGTATTTTATACATGGTAAAACGTATAAAAATTATTATAAAAATGACTGTAGTTTCAAAGATTATGAAATAAAACTTAAACACATTCTATTTTAGTTTCAAGTTAAAAAACATATTAAAATTTTCTAGATAAACTATGAACAAATAAAATTACAACTTTTTACTTTACATTTTATTGTAAATTCTGTAACCTATGTATTCGGGGAAAAACTCTTCCATCTGATTATAAAATAACAGATTTCAAACGCCTACCATATAAGAGACAGTAAATTAGTTAAAATCAAACTTGCTATGTCCCAGATTTACATGAGTAGTACTTTTCTTCGTGGTCAAAATTGAATTATTTTTTTCCTCCAAAATCTATACTTCAAGAAATTAAATGAATTAGCCTATTTGAAAATCAAATTACTTATAACTTTAAAGAAAAAACCAGTTTCATCAAATAAATAAATGCAAGTGCTGTATTCTGCGGTGAAACTTAAGAACTCAATCAAATCATCACCATACGTTTCGTTATAAGCAAATGCGAATTGGAAAAAGTTCACAGGTTAACAACAGATAGTAGCACATTCGCTGAGATTTCAAAAGCCTCCAGGACGAAGGCTTTTCATGGGATATTTTCGAAACCCAAAAAAGGCACATTTAGAGAGAAGTAGCTTTAATTTGATAACAAATATGTTTAGAAAAATAAATTTTTAGGGGTCGATATGCTGCGAAGAAAAATCGAGAAATTCTTTTAATAATATATATAGATAAAAGTTGTGTGTGCTGCATTCTGTGGCTAGCCCGTGGAACTACTACGAATCAAGATCAGCTGTTTATATTATCATTAGCTCAAACAAAAATGAATGTTCATAAGAAATACATGGGAACTTTGTCGGGATCTCTGGCGGAGCCCTAAGGTCAGATCACGATGAAAACCATTTAGTTTATACTCTAATATGAGAAAGGTTTGCTTGCTTGCGACACTGATCTCAAAAACGGCTCCAACGATTTCCTTCAAATGTTCGAAATAACTAATTTCTGGGATAAAAATAAGTTCTGGCCTCATCCCCAGGAAAAATCAAATAATGTAAAAAAATAAAATGAAAAGTTAAAAAAATTAACATTGGGCTTATGTAGTTTCAAATAAAAACAAAAGAATTGTAACAGCTGTTCATAATCAACCAGGGAACTGTCAAAGTAATGCTCATGCTGTTTATGGATATTAACATGTGGTTTCCTGAGAGCAGAGATTAAAAGATTTGAGTGAAGATTACATATATAGAATAGTAAAATAAATCAAAGGACATTGAGCTATAAATAACAACTGGAGTGACCTTAAAAATGTAGAAAAGAGGGAAATGAGTTATACAAATCTGATTATCAGTAGGGGGAAGTGGTGAAATGTACTCCAAGTCATCTAAACAAACTGACTGGCCTTCCCCGAGCGAAGCTCGGCCCCCCAGGTACTTTTATGCCTAAAGAGTCAGTGTACAAAACTTCAGGTCTCTACCTACATGGAAAGGTGGAGAATTAGTGATGAGTGAGTCAGTTAATCAGTCAGCTAGGGCAGTGCCTTTTATAGATATAGAGACGATTCTTTAGCTTACAGAATTGAGTTGAAATAAAGACGTATTGTTTTTTGAACGAACCTTAATTGTTTTACAATAAGAAAAAACCAAAAATCTATTCGAATTTATGTTAAAGATAACTTTCTTAAATAATAAACTAAAATAAATCCAAATTTACGGTAGCTTATTATACTTTGTATAATTTACAGGGGTGTGCCTTAAATTAATTAACTGAAGACCATGAATATGTATATTATTTCAATATATACATAACACGTTAATTCCTACACAGCTTAAATCCAAATTGTAAATCTTCTAATCTTAATTACATTTTGATATATTTTGCATGTTGCATATCTTCTTCAGTTCTGTGTGGAGAAATTTGACTATCCATTAGCATATCTCGCAAACTCTTCCTTTCAATTAGGACCTTTTCCAGATGTCTTAAAACTTTTACAAGTTTAAGAAGGGAAACAATATTTTGTTTCTTTCCCACTTATAAGAAGATAAAGACGAATTTTCGAACAATTTCATGCCAATAATTATCCCATCTATTTTGTTCTAAGGTCTTAAACAAACTAGTCTTTATCTATTTCATCTACCTCTATTTCAATCTCATCTATTGTTTCCATGGTCCTAGAAAAACTAGTCCTTAACAGGTCGTCTGCTTACTTCAATTCTAACTCCATTTTATTTGACAGACAACTTGGCTTTCGTGAAAACTTGTACACACATAATGCCATAGCCTCGTGAATCAAGTTTCCATTGGACCATGGTTTTTTGCTTAGGAAGTTAACTGTTTTTGGAGTGGGATAATAGGTCTTCGACTGGCTTGCTACCTTTCTTAGTAAACGAGTTATTGAGATTCCATTTGTATAGTCTTTAGGTTGTCTCAGAAAACATTATTCTTAGTACTTGGTGGGCCAAGCGTTGCTCGGGGAAAGCTAGTTAGTTTGTTTAGATGACTTGGAGTAATATTTCACCACTGCTCCTAACTTATTAACCGGAATGTTATAGCTCGTTTGCCTCTTTTCTGCATTTGTAAGGTCATTCCTGTTGTTATTTACAGCTCAATGTCTCGCTTTATTTTACCATCATATAAATGTAATCTTTACTCAAATCTTAAAATCTGCTCTCATTAAACCACATGTTCAAAATCATTAACAACATGAGTATTAATTTGACAGTTCATTGATTGATTATAAAAAGGTGTTACAATTATTTTGTTTTGATTTTAAACTCCATAAGCCCAATTATGTTAATTTTTTTGTTAATTATGTTATAATATTTTTAATATATTTTTTGTTTTAGTAGTTAATTTTTTTTAACTTTTCATTTTAGTTTTTGTTTGTTATTTGATTTTTCTTGAGGATGGGACCTGTCTAGAACTTATTTTTATACCAGACATTAGATATTTCCAACATTTTAAGGAAAACGTTGGAGCCGTTTTTGAGATCAGAGTTTCAAGCAAGGAAACACGCACGCATGCAAACCTTACTCATATTAGAGTATAGGGTACAGCTATTGTTAAATCAGGAGTACCCGAAAGATCAGTTATTGGTCCTATACTATTTCTGACCTTTATTAATGTGATTCAAACCAGTTATCTAAGGACAATTTATGTTAGTTTCCAGGTGACACATCTTTGGTATTTTCGTCTTATGAAAAATCTCACCTCGAAGTTGATACATTTCTGAAACTATTTCGAACACAAATGAAGGCTATTAGATCTATATTTGGACTGAAATATAAGGAGGCATCGTCTTTATGGTGAACAATATTTTAATATTTCCGTCCATTTACATCCTTGAATCCATCATGTATTTAAAAGACCATATATTGACCATATATTTTATTTTCCCCCACCACCTCATCAGTACAGTTTACGGTATTGACTAAACTATCCTCTCCCCCACCACAAAACCCAATATTTTACCAAACTAATCATGTTATGTTTGCTTCTTAAATAAGTATAAAATCTATAAACCACCAACCGTTGTAAAGTTCCTTTTTATTAACTTTATTTTTCTCTGTTGTTTTATAAATGGAGTACATTACTTCTTTACACATTGTTAATCGCCACAAAACAAATAAACCATTGCATTTTCTTCGTTTGGATTTAAACAGAGTGAATTTTAAATGAGTCCCCCCCTACGTTTTCCTACATTTCTTAAGATATCAAATCCGGACCAGACCCGATCATTGTTTACCAACTTATACTTCATTTTGACTTAGTTAATAATTTTGGTCGCCGTTAATAATTTTGTTATTCTCATGATAGTGTAACTTTTTGAAATGTTAAACAGAAATCTTTCAATATCATGAGTCGATATCTTAAGAATTGTAGAAAAAATTAGGGAGTGAATCATTTAAAACTCACCCTGTATAAATCCTTATTACATGACATACAGTTGGCAGAGAAATTACATTAATGTTGTAGAAGATATATGGTGTTACTTATGTGGTGTAATGTATTGTTTGGTGAATATGGTGTGGTATACTTACTAGACTAGGTTTAAACTAAAACCCTAATAATGCTAAAAGAAGTAACATACAACATTTTTCAATACAACATTTTATTGTTATGCCTCCAGAGAGATTTGCCGCCTCCAGAGTAAATCGTGGCTCGTCAAGTGAATCTATAGGTCAAGAGAAGACAAAGATAACGATCAGCGTGATCACATCTAACGTTTATGGCAGATTTCACAGCTTTTCATTTTACGACTGTCTTCACGGTTGACTTGCAATGGTCCACTTATACAACTGGTTAAAACATTTCAAACTGGTAACGGTAACTACCAAGGGTTATAATTCTAAAGATTGTTATCAATAAACCGTTTTGTTTATCACAACCTTTTGTAATAATGCGTCGTAAATACACCAAAAGATGAAGCCTCATTACTCTGAACATAATAGTATAATAGTCGACAGTATGTTATATGTATATGCAATGTTAAATGACAGTATTAAACTTAAAACTTTGGGTGTGATTTCACTTTTAATCTTTATTAAATATATATGTTAAAACCCGGTTTAACACTAATGCAAGAATAAAATCACCAGTTGAGAAGCTATTTAAATTTATATCAAATATGAATATATTTCTCAATTATTAAAAGAATACAAAACCCAATAACAGGTTTTTAATCGAGAAAGCAAACAAAGTCCCAATGTCAGAGCAACGACAACGCAAATTGTTGTGTCGAAAGCAAACTTTGCTTTAGGCTTCACTGTGATTGCAAACTTTGTCTCAAGGGAATTTAAATAATATTACTTCTCTTTATAACTCTAAAATTATATTCTTTATATCGTTGCTATTTTTCCTGTATCGATACCAGCTGCGTTTAAATTGAGTAACATGTTTAATTAACATGTTAATTGTTCATAAACATGTTCCTCAGTGTAAATGCAGCTGACGGTATTTGGTAAAAACTTAAAAAAATATTTTTGTGATGTTTATCAAATTAGTTGTTGCCAATTTTGAGAACTTCATCCTTGTTCTGAATATCAAAACAAACAAAATATTTAAACCAAATTATTTAGTTTATAAATTAGCAGTTCTTAAATGTGGAAGAACAGTTTATTGACTCTGGATTGATGACAAATAGAATTATAATATAAACTATCTCAGTTTGTAATTTTATAAATATTAAAAACTTTCATGATTTTCACAAAAACTAGTAACATTTTTATTGGCATATTTAAATAGTAAAGCTATTTACTGCGTGGTCGGAACAAGCGTGTTGTTATTTGCCGTTTTTAAGATGATTATCTCCACAAATTTAAATGGCAGCCATTTTTACGGTAAAGCCTAGAAACGTCAATTTAATCCTTGAATTAGATTTTAAAATGAATTAGACATGTGCTAATTTTTGAAATTAAATATGAAGTGGTTCTTAAAAGATGATGTATTTATTAAAAGATACAGGATCGACATACGGGAAACCTGGCATATTATCATGTATATTTATAGAAACCTTACTGTTGTATTTATTTTGACTCATACAACCATATAGGTACCAAATGTTCGAAACGGAACTTACTGACACTCTGTATATTTGATTCTTTCGACTTTTTCAATTTTCCCGCGATAATTTATATCATAAACTAAAAACCAAACCAATTGTAGTAATTTATTGTAAACAATTTAACCCATCCTTATTTATAAGATTATAATACAAACTAACTTACAAAAACCCAAGCTTTAAAGATTCAAAACCAATTTTTCCACTTCATTAAGAACTTTGTAAAAGAAAACACCGAAGTTAAACCAACTAATAAACGGTAATCACTAGTTAAACGGTCGTTTATTTATTTTGCTTGTTTTAGATGCACGAAAGGTGACTCACAGACCACAGTAGCCGTAGTCTCCACCAGTACTCTAATTTGCTTGGATTAACTCTTGTTGTTAACATACTGTTGTATCCCAAGCTATTTGTATACCACAACAATGTGTGACTTCTAAGAGAGTCAAGTTAAGAGAATGTTATGTCAACAAAGATGTTTGTAGGGTTTAGGCCACTTTTGCTTAGAAACAACATGTGCTTCTATCAAAACGCATTTGTACTCAGAAAAAATAAGGGAGAGATAGAACCTTCAACAAGTTAACTTGACTCCGGAGTGGAGAAGTCTTAGTCGCACCGGGGCCAACGTGAACTACGTAGTACACGATGGCCCCGGTCGCACCAAGTAATAACCCGTTATACAGTAGACTATCAGAAATCCGGATCGCATTAATACAGACTCCCGGTTATCCGGGCTAATGATACTGAATTACAAAAAAATGCAAATAAAAACAGAAAATCGGTTGAATGTAAACGGTACTTTTTAATAATAAGAAATTATATATTGTTTCTACTTTAAACATGGTATTATTACAAATAATACACAATAAGAGAAAATCCCTAATAGGTAATACAAAACAATATTTAGTAAGTAAAATCAAACAACAATGAATTGTGCCTTGAGGTTTAATCCTGCCCCTGTGTTGCTGTACGAAATTTTTCACGTTTCTTCCTGCTTTCCCCATAAGGTCAATGTTAACTTGCAAAGCTAATCCCCCTCATCGGACCATAAGATATTGTAAATTTGTTTCCGCTAACGACTTATCGATTCCAGCGCGCAAATGTTAATATCAAAAATAACATTTTCCCAAAACATTCCAAAATGTTGTGCTAACTGAAATCACTAGGTTTTTTGTTCTTTAAAATGAACTGTAAGTCGTCGACTTTGGAAACCCGTTAAAGAGGAATAGTCGTGAAAGTTAACATAGCTCTTATGGGAGAAGCAGGTAACGCAGAAAAATAGAAGGTTGGCCAACATCTTGCGATATAGGTAACAGTGCACGCATTAAACATTGATTTCCTTATTATTTCAATAGAAAAATAGTTTATATCAGAAAATATTAAACGCTATAAACAATAAAAATATCCTACTAGGAATTAGATTGGAAATTCACTTGGATATTCATCATTAGAAGGTTAAACAAATATCATCATCAAAAAGGAACATGAACATTTTGTAAAAAAATTACTTAACTTTGTGTTAAGGGAAAATATAACCCTTGGAAGGTTTATATTTTCCTTAACTTTAACGCTCTCGAGAAATCGGGCTTAAATAGGTAATAGCATTGCGATAATTCTTTCTTTGACCTCTTTCCAGCTCCATCGCAGAACTCAAAGCACTGAGTTGAGTGCTCCTGTAGTTAGAGACTGTTTTGAAATAGAGAGAAATATAATGGCGATTCTCTTTAAAAGATTATTTAATTCGTTCTTGGTAAAATTGTAATTGAAAAAATAATTGACTTTTCCCAAACATCAAAGTGCTTGGAAAATTAAAATGGAAACTCAAACACAAGGGGGGCGACTAAACACACTGATTCCTTTTCCATACATCAAAGGGTCTCAATGGAAAGGATAAATAAAAATATGTCTCCTTAAAATTTCGAGCTGACGTAAAGATAGTTAATATTTTTATGCATAGGCAATCTTGGGTACAGTTTCATAAGCGGCCACCAACTAATCGGATGCGATATATCGATCTTAAACATTCGATATATCGAATCGAATTTTAAACCGATCTTTAACCTAAATAACACAAACACTCAAACATTCGAGTCCGCATGGTGTGTGTTGAAACGGTCTCTGAAAACTGGGATTAAGAGTGATGATTTAAGTTACACATATATTTTAATGAAACATTTAAAAAGTAACAAACAAAGGACAACGAAAATTTCAAAATACAACGAATCATAAAGAAACGTACAACCAAGCAAAAACCTAGTTATACAGGGTGTCTCTGAACTCTCTACCAACCTTTTCAGGTATTATTCCTGGACCATAGACAAGCCAAAATATCATATTCAAAATTTCGAAAACTCAAAAGTTACTCGTATAGCCGCCATTTTGTTTTTTTCACATAGGAAATTTTAATTCGAGAACGGCTAGTTATAATTAAATGAAATTTGGTATTTAGCTTTATTCCCTAAAGACTTAATTACAGAAAAAAATTATTTTTTTACAACCATTAATTTCAAAATTGCGGCTGCCTAAACATTTCAAACGTAAATATCTTTAAAACCGCTCATAGTAAAAAAATGACGTTAATTACGTTTTATTTAGAGAATTTAATTGCAAATCTAATGACACCAAAGTTATGGAAATCGGTTCATAAATAACGGAGAAAATCGATTTTTAAGATATTGCATTCTTGTCAATATAAACTGTTATCATGTGACATCGCTGCTAGTGAGCCACGTCGATCAGCTGTTTCAAGTATAATTCCACTAAACAGCTGATTGATCAATGTATTGTTAAAATTATTACAGTTTCCTGTTACAATGTGTCTTTTTCCTGTATGTTGCTTATTGTTAATCAGTGTGCTGCTTTTTAATAGTAATCTGTGTTAACGTATTCAGTATTCATATTTATTGATAAATGGCTAATTATAGTGTTGCAGAGTATTGCGATATGCATTTTTATTATGGAGCTGCATTTGGAAATGCAAATGAAGCGAGAAGGTTGTATAGCGACTATTTCCCCAATAGACAATGTCCTGCTGCCAAAACGTTCACTGCTGTCCACAATCGTCTCCACGCAACTGGTACGTTTCATGTGAGTATGGCAGATACTGGTGCTGCGAAGTCGGTGCGTACAGTTGAATTTGAGGAGGAAGTCCTTCGTAAATTTGAAGAAAACCCTCGAACAAGTACTCGAGCTGTGGGTAATGAAATGGGGCTAGGCAAAGACACCGTGTGGAGGGTACTCAATGGAGAGAATTTGTACCCATATCATCTCCAAAAGGCCCTTGAACCTCAAGACTATCCAGGTCGGGTAGATTGTTCCAGGTGGTTCCTGCACAAACTGGCGGACGATCCAGATTTCTTTAAATCCGTTCTTTTTACAGACGAATCCAGTTTTAACCAGGATGGTATTTTCAATACCAGGAACAGCTATGTTTGGGCTCCTGAAAATCCCCACGAAACTGTTATTTCCAGCAAGCAACACCGTTTCTCACTTAATGTTTGGGCTGGAGTTTTTGGGGATAATTTAATTGGCCCCTACATTCTCCCAAATAGGTTGAATTCCCCCAACTATCTTGTGTTCCTGAGGGACATACTCCGAGAACTTCTGGAGGACGTCCCCTTGGCAGACTTACAGAACATGTGGCTGCAACATGATGGTGCTCCTGCACACTTTGGGCAAATTGTAAGAGATTTCCTCAACCAAAATTACAATCAGCAGTGGATTGGTCGCGGGGGACCGGTGTTGTGGCCTCCACGATCACCTGATCGTACTCTCCTAGATTTCTACGTTTGGGGGAGAATGAAGGAACTTGTTTATTCAACACCTGTGGAAAATGAACTGGACCTGATCGGTAGAATTGTAGAGGCGGCTGCGGTCATCCAAGAGAAAAATGAATTTGAAGCTGTCCGGCAATCCATGACATCTAGGTTCACGATGTGCAATCAACTTGGCGGTGGACATATTGAACATCGTTTGTAAATACTGTAGAATTGTAGTCATATCTCATGTAAATAAATCCATTTTTTTGTAATTTTATCGCATTTTTGATATTTTATGTTTTATTTGAAGCATTAGTGAACCCTGGGAATCGTTAGGGTATCAATCAGGTGATTGGTGAAAATGAACTTAATAACAGCTGGTTAATGTTTTAATCAGCTGTTTGGTGGAATTATACTTGAAACAGCTGATCGACGTGGCTCACTAGCAGCGATGTCACATGATAACAGTTGATATTGACAAGAATGCAATATCTTAAAAATAGATTTTCTCCATTATTTATGAACCGATGTCCGTAACTTTGTTGTCATTAGATTTGCAATTAAATTCTCTAAATAAAACGTAATTAATGTAATTTTTTTACTATGAGCGGTTTTTAAAATATTTACGTTTGAAATGTTTAGGCAGCCGCCATTTTGAAATTAATGATTGTAAAAAAAATAATTTTTTTCTGTAATTAGATCAGTAGGATTGGCGAGAGATGGGCCGTAACATGGGGTCTTATGGGCCTAAAATCTGGCTTCTGATTGGTCTAATTAGGTCACGTGATTCAAGATGGCGGCGCCCATGGTGGCGTTCCCGCCAAATTTGCGCGCAAAAAAAAAATTGGCGCCAAACCTAACCTCACTTTTCACCCCTCCAAAGTGTTAACAACTTAGCAGAGCTAATGTACCATACATAATTATATGTATCATATATAATTATATGTACCATATATAATACTACAGTGTATAATCATATATATATGTACCATAATAGTGTATAATATACCATCACCAGAAAGGTAAGTGAAATAATACTCTGTTAACAACTCTGTTTAGTTAATACAGAGAAACTCAATACACATTGTCGTCGGTCGTTCGCGCACGCGTGCCAAGATTGCCTAGCCACGGCACGTCCTGAGCGGTTACACGTACCCGCGAGCGGAAGCCGCCGCCGCCGCACGTACAACGAGCGTCTTTGAGTCCGTGATACACTGCTCATCCTGAATAGCCAATGAGGCAGTGAAACATGCATAATAAATACTCTGATGTCCGGTGCGCTGGGCTACGGACTGTCGGGCTGATAGTCTACATTCAAGTTCGGTGATGTGTTCACACTCCGTACCTCTTGACAGGGTGAGTAAAAAATCAAATTCATTTCAAATAAACTATCTTTATTTCTTTAAAACCAATTAAATACTGATTCATTACTGATTCAAAGAAAACAATTTTACAGTAGAAACAATATTAATACAGAATGACTTTTCATCTTCAAAAAAACAGTGACTTTAAAAACATTTACTTTACAAATACAAAATAACTACACTCTTATATAATATTTTAAATAAACCAACCACTATTAACTCAAAACATACATTCTTTAAAAACTTTTAGTTACTTTATAGATGAAAAAAACAATTACAGTTAAGACAGTTTCAAATATTATCTCAAAAAACAGTGACTTTAAAAACATTTACTTTACAAATACAAAATAACTACACTCTTATATAATATTTTAAATAAACCAACCACTATTAACTCAAAACATACATTCTTTAAAAACTTTTAGTTACTTTATAGATGAAAAAAACAATTACAGTTAAGACAGTTTCAAATATTATCTCAAAAAACATTGACTTTAAAATCATTTACTTTACAAATACAAAATAACTACACTCGTATATAATATTTTAAATAAACCAACCACTATTAACTCAAAACATACATTCTTTAAAAACTTTTAGTTACTTTATAGATGAAAAAACAATTACCTCCTTAAACATTGTGTGTTTGTTGCTAGGCAATAAGTTCCGGACGCGTTACTTTTCGCGTTCTCTGACACCGTAGTAAAAGGGCCAGTAGGGTGCGGTAGTTAAGACAGTTTCAAATATTATCTCAAAAAACATTGACTTTAAAAACATTTAATTTACAAATACAAAATAATTACCTTTCAAAAAAAATATGAAGTCTACTTATTATCCTAACCCTACAGAAGGGACAACTATAGACACGCAAAGAACACCTGGGGCATAAGGTATGCAAACAGGGTTGGAGAACAATACAAGGCAAGCCATCATTACATATTTGGCACTCAATATGCCTACCAGGCTCCATATCCTGATTAGGCTGCCTCTCAATTAACGAATCCATTACTGGTCCGCTCGTTCCAAGTATGTTCTCCAGGGTCTGCCGAATCTCGTCCCAGACATGAGCGATCACCGCCGCCACATCCTGAGTGGTTGCTGTATCCTCCAGGACATTTGACGCGAGGCTTAGGACACCCCGCAACTCGTGCCTCACGTAGGTGAGGCGAGAGAACATCACTCCAGTCTCGGACGAAACAGCCCCTGCCCCGTTGCCCAGTCGCTCCTGAAATCATAAGGTATAATTATTTCTTTATTTATTTATTTCTTTATTGGTAAGTATCTTAATTGCCATAATTAAATCATGGTTAAGACTAAATTACATTAACAGAGTATGTAATACTAATAATAACTGATAGAATTTTGATTATTTAAATCCTTGAATAATAATCTTCTTTCAAAATAATCTTCATCCAATCTTGAAACACAACATTTTGATTTTAAATTTATATTATATTTTCATTGTTGTTTTCATTTAAAAAATCTTCAATTTTGTATGGACATTTAACGTCTTATGTTACTTAAAGATTTTATTTCTGAAGGAATTTTGTTGTAAATTTGATTGATATGTACTCTGAGCATCTTTGTCGGATTGTTGAATTTGGATGTGGCAAGTCTATATGGTTGATATTTATCGTGTTATAATTATGAATTTGTCTTCTGAAGTTAAATTTTATGTATATATATTATACTGAACCCCTGGTTGTATAAAGATACATGTACAAATCCTGTGCTAATTGGCGTGTGGGTATTTAGTTTAATCATGCTAGTTTAATTACCTACCGCTTCAAATATCCGCCTTCGCAGTTGTAGTATAGCATCCTCCCGACTACAGTCGGCGCAGATACGGTTGTCCGCATAGAGGACCTCGACTGCAGGCATCTCCTCCTCACATCCCAAGTTTATAGGTGCAGCTCTTGATGGTCCCACAGGTGGTGCTGCTGCCGCCGCTCCGTTAACCAATCTCTGAATAGTTAAAAAACCCATTAGTATATAAAATACTAATTATCATTATAAACAAGGTTTCTTGTATTTTTGCTAAAATAAAAATAATAATAAAACCATTACAATTGTGTAGAAATAATACCTCAATATCAGTAGTGCGTGCCTCCCACTCGAAGATAAACTGGAAATTCCGGCTGTTCAGGATGAAGGGGAACCCTTCCTCGTGCCATATTTCACCACCGTTCTAAAACCATTTAAAAACTAGTAAATACCAGTTATTCAATCCCTAACACAAAAATAGCTCACCTAAAACCTATGTATACTAATCATAGTAGAAACGAGACGCCAATTACAGCCGTTTACCCATTGTTGGCGTACGTGAATGTATGTCCCAGTCTCCTCAGTCGGTTCAGCTTCGTTCAACATCTGATCTAGGTAGTACCCCGCAACGTTCTGAAAAAAATTATAAATATAAAAGCACTGTAGTAAATCAAACCCTACTTAGTTTTTTAACAAAATACACTACAACTCACTTGCGGGAGACGATGAAAGGCGGGCGGTGTAGGATGGGCACCCTCTGGTCCGAAATATGACAGTATCTGCCCAAAGGCGTTGTAAAAGTGTTGCATCTCCCGAACATTATGCTGAAACGTTTGACAGACCCGTTAGTTTGTTAATTTATAAACAAACCTAAATTATGATATTAGTATTAAGTGAGAATATATTAAACCTACCAATACAGGTCGAGGCTCGCAGGGCCCGCAGCAGCTGGCCCATCCGCGCCAGCATAGGGTTGCTCAAGCCTTTCCACCAGTGCCGCCACCCTCGGAGACAAGGGAACTCTTCTCAGGGGAGACTCGCTAACATCCCCCACTCGGCTTACACCAGCACCTGCAGAGCTGTTGGCTACGTTCGGCACCTGAAAATTATATAATTATTATTATTATTAAAATAATACTACTACTTTTCAATCTAAAAATGCAAATTTTATCCTATCTTAATTAAACCTTACTTTATACTTACATGATTTCCCTGCCGAAAGCCACGCTGCCGCCAAGCGGTCATCCAGGCAGGAAGCACCCTGACCCGATCATGAGTGGCAGCCTCTTGCTTTGCCGCCCTGAATGATGGGAGCTCCATTGGCTGCGACCCCGGGGTTGGAGTGTTAGGGCGAGCAACTGGAGAGCGCTCCCTAACCTGAAAACAAAAGGTACATAAACTATATATATGTATATACTAACATATTTGTTAAAGTAGCCATTTTAATTTGAAACCGAATGCACGCCTATTGTAAAAAACAGCCTTAAAAAGTTTTGCAAACACTGTAATTTACTAACCTGAGATAGAGGTCGCAGCTCGGTCAAACTCGCTGTAGAGCTACTGGCCTAAAAAGGAAACAAATAAAATATATTAATATATGAATACGAATCAATCAATATTAAAATAAATACTTAAATAATAATGTCAACTCAAAATCAGTGTAAAAACAATACCTGGGAAAGGTGGTGAAGGTCCGTAATAATGTTCAAGGAAACTGCAGTTCCACTCTGAAAATAAACAAATAAACGTATAAAAACATAACCTCAGCCCAAATAACAGCAAACAATCTATAAAACCCCAACACACACACACACACACACAACATTAATACTTACGGCGCGAAGAGAAAGGATATCCAGGTCATCAGCGAAGAACATATCCTGACTATGAGCTTGGACTGCTGGAGGTTACTGCTAGAGGCCTAAAAATGAAAACAAAAATCTATCACTAAACATATTATCTAATAATGGTTTGAAACAAAGTCTAAAGAAATCAAGGTGAGTTTAAAAAATAAACTAATAACAACTAACCTGTTCAGCTGGAGGAGAAACATTTTCATCATCGCTGTCTCCGGCTGCTAGGCGAAGACAGATGAGTACAAACAGCTGCAAAAACACGGCAGTCATTATGAAAACTACTGTGTTCATAGCAACATAAAATGTAAATCCTGAAACCCGTATACTTATACTAAATTCCCTCCATAAGCTCAGCCTACCCAGCCAATAACAATCCATCCGCCCTACACACTCAACCAATCACAAACAAGATGACTATTACTCAGCCCGGTAGGCCAGCCAATCACAACCCGCAGGTTACGCGAGGTCTCGTTAGCCGCGCCCACACACGCACACACACACACACACACACACACACACACACACACACACACACACAATCACTCTGCTCCTCTCTCAGTCGTTCGTCATGTCGCCTCCGAGCCTTACTCAACTTTGCCTTCAGCAATATTGTTTGAAATTTAAATTCCTAGAGGAAATTCAAAATTTAAACGTTCCATATTTTATAAAAGATTTATTGATTGAAGAGCACAAAAGTAAATGTTATTCAGCATGTTTCTATTTCTTTGGGCGGGGCTATTGCAGTAGATGTTACTCGGTGGGTACAATTATTAATAAGGTTAACGTTTTTTACTGTGTGGGTAACTGTGTTTAACTCTTTTCTTGTTTTTACAGATATATGCACGAGCGCCGCACCGGTTCCAGGCCGACGCTGACGGCTGGTATTGGGGGACTGTGAGCGTAGGCTACCACCTGCACTGGCCGTGCTCTCAGCCCCGGTACTGCTCCGAGTGCGGGGGGTTCCAAGGATCCACGACGACCCGAGAATGTTCCTGTTAATGTAAGTTATGTTTATTTCTCGGTTATTTACTTTAGAGTCAGGTAAAAAATACTTAACCGGGGTTACATTTAACTGGACCGTAGCGTTTTAAACTCCTCGGTCAAGTCCCCCCTCCCTGCGCTATCGCGTGGAAGCGGTTGCAATTATCTGGCGCTGCTCGCTGCTCGCGCCAGTCAGTCGCCATGCCGCTGTACTACAGTGTGTGCGAAGCTTGCGGCAAGATTTGCTACTGCACTATGCTGGTTATTTGTGAGGGCAGGGGCTGGGACCTATGCTGCGTATGCATCTACTTGGACCCTGAGGAGTGGTCGCAGAACCCTCCTCAAGAATTCTGCGACCATGACGACTCGTAAGTACGCAGAGTAACATTTTAACCTAGATACTCCAAATTTTCGGTAATATTCTCATGACCCTCGGTCTTTCTATTAATTAGGGCTGGGCGGGAACCTGTCAAAGTTTTAAGCCATTTATGTCTAATCCCCCCGGTAATACAATTTCTCGGTCAAGTTTATTTTATCATGCGGAAGTTGTTGCGATTAGCTCACGCTCTTGGCACTGCTCGGCGGCAGCCTTATATCTCAAGGCCAGTATTTTATCATGCGGAAGTTGTTGCGATTAGCTCACGCTCTTGGCACTGCTCGGCGGCAGCCTTATATCTCAAGACCAGTATTTTATCATGCGGAAGTGGTTGCGATTAGCTCACGCTCTTGGCACTGCTCAGCGTCAGTCGTAGCTATGGAGCCCTTCTGTATTGACTTCCCAGTGCTTTCCTCCCGCCTCATGCCTTTGTGGGTGCATGATGCTTGTGATCGGGGGCACTTGGTACAAGCGACCCCGATCATAGAGATCATGTACCACTATTGCATATATCCTAGGCTGCACGCTTGGCTGAAACATGAGTGGCGTATCTTGTATACATGTCACTCATGTATGTCTAGTGAGATCACAGGTCCAAGTAAGTACATCTTTTACGTTACATAACCGCAACATACGCAACATTATTTGTCAGTAAACCTTCCGTTACCTGTTAAAATACTGTTCTGTGATTGGCCGGAATAAGCTCGCACCCCATTGGTTGTAATTAGGCGTCCTGCTCTCTGATTGGTCCATACACCCGCAACAAACAACACTATTGCATCAGCCACCTCCCCACCACCCCCAATTACCGCTATTTTCCTCTCACTTTGCTCTCAGCTTTCATTACGATCAGACGTGTCCCTGTGTTGCTCCGTTAGCTGCGTCTTGCAAAGATAAACTTGAGCGTTTGCTGACCATAACCTAATATAACATAACCTTACTTTTGATTTGTATTATATATTTTTGAGTAACATAACCTCACTTTTTAATTTGTATTATTGTATTCTGTGTAACATAACCTTACTTTGTTGTATAGTAATCCTTCCAAAATGGCTGTAAATCCTGTCGAGATACTCAGTTCTGACGATACTTATGTAAAACACTTTAGACTTTACGGAACAAGAACAATTTTCAAATTTTCTAACCCTCCTCCTGAAACTACCGAAATTGATTGGCTACGACAAGGTTTTGCCAAAATTGTTAATGAAATGAAAGAGCGGGCCCATGAAAACGATCAGCTTGGCTTTACTTTACATAGTTTAAACCTAAAAAGTAAAGAACCTGGTTTTGTAGCTTTCCGGCCCGCGAACGAAGTAAATGAAGACATTCTTTGGCAAATTTTCGGGGGTATTGTTCAAAGTAACTCAGAATCAATTAAATCCACTGATACGTTTAAAGTTGAATGTACCCGAGTTAATCTCCCTGTAGGTTCTGGAAAAGTAAGGCCTGGCTTTTACAATACGTTTGATGAAGAGTGTAAAGCTAGACGGGGAATAGTTGTAATCAATAATAAAGATAATTTGTGTCTCCCTCGGGCTTTGGTGGTGGCCATGGCTAAAGTGACAAACGACCCTCAGTATAAGGCAATACGTCAGGATATGGGTAAAAGACAAACGTTTAGGGCCAGGGAACTTGTTCAGCGGGCTAGGGTAGAGATCTCAGAGGAAGGCGCCGGTATCCCCGAATTGGAAAAGTTTCAGGACCTGCTAAAAGATTTCAAAATCACGGTCTACAACTATGACAGAAAAGGCCGTGATGTTTACTTTGAAGGAGCTGTTGAAAATCCTAAATTTAAAATAAATCTTCTGTTCCACAATCGGCATTATAACGTAATTACTAGTTTGACCGCGGCTTTCGCCTGTGCTTACTTTTGCGAAGCTTGCCATGTCCCTTTCGAACACAAAGCTAGGCACAGATGCTCAAACATCTGCCCTCAATGCCAAACCATCTCGCCTCCCTGTAAAGAGAAGCATGGGGGAATAGTTTGCCCGGACTGTAACATGACTATGAGAAACCAGCACTGTTTTATCGCCCATAAGGTTGACAAATGCAAAACAGTAAAAAAGTGTCTTGACTGTGAAAAATTGATTAATTTAAAAGAGAGATCAGGACATCACAGATGCGGGGAAGTTTTTTGTAAACCCTGCAATGCATTCAAAGATCCCAATCATAAATGCTACATGCAACCCAATGAAGGAAAACCTAAAACTAAAGACTACCTTTTCATTTTCTTTAACTTGGAGACTCGCCAAGACGAGTCTCTTCCCTCTGACCCTGAACAAAAAGTACATCAAGTTAACCTGTGCGTGTCACAACAATTTTGCTTTAATTGTGTCGATGGTAAATTTTGTATGACATGTAGAAACCGTACAAGAGTCTTCAACTCTGACCCGGTTCACCAATTCATGGAGTATGTGATGCAAGTTCGTAAACAGTTCAAGAATGTCTGTGTAATTGCCCACAACGGGCAGGGCTTTGATTTTCAGTTTTTACTAAAACATATAATAGAAGAAACAAAATTTACGCCTGAGCTGGTAATGAGGGGAACTAAAATTATTTTGAAGGAAATGGACAACGTAAGATTCATCGACTCCCTAAGCTATTTCCCCATGGCCCTCTCTGCGCTCCCTAAAGCCTTCGACCTGCCTCCCGAGAAAAAGAAGGGCTACTTTCCGCATCTTTTCAATACATTGGCAAACCAAAATTATGTAGGCCCTATGCCCGATAAAAAATACTATTGCCCAGAGTCGATGTTTGAGAAACCACACAAGGCATTTGAGATTTGGTACGAGGAACAAGTAGCGAGTAACTATATTTTTGATTTTCAAAAAGAAATCCTGGAGTACTGTATTTCAGACGTAGAAATCCTAGCACAGTCCTGTCTTAAATTCAGAAGTATTTTCTTGAAAGAATGTAACGTTGACCCTTTCCTCGAGGCCGTAACTATTGCCAGTGCCTGTAACCTGGCCTTCCGCCGCAATTTTCTAAAACCAGACACAATTGGCTTGATTCCTAAAAACGGGTACAGACTGACTGACAACCAATCTACAGCGGCCCTTCAATGGCTAAGCTGGGAAGAGGAGGAACGTGGAGTGAGGATTGAGCACGCTGGCCGAGGTAAAGAAGTTAAAATTAACGGGCTAAAAGTAGACGGGTTTGATGGTGAGAGAATTTATGAGTTTCACGGGTGTTATTGGCACGGGTGTCCAAAATGTTTTCCTTACAATCGAGAGGCTCCTCTGAAGGAGGATCCCTCAGATTCACTTAATTTAAGATATGAAAGAACTTTGAAAAAGATGTCAAAAATCAGTGATTACGAAGTTGCAGTAATGTGGGAGTGTGAGTTCCGTAAATTAAAGAAAGATAAAAACCTTAAACACTTGAACAGCCTGCCGATCCTCAACAACCTTCCCCTTGACCCTAGACAAGCGTTCTTTGGAGGCAGAACGGGCAATGCAAAAACGTATTGTAAATGTGAAGGGGGAGAAACGATACAGTATGTAGATGTCTGTTCTCTCTACCCCTATGTAAATAAATATGGGAAATATCCTTTGGGCCACCCCACAATCTATGTGGGAGATAGGGAGTGCAGGCAGAGGGGACTAAATGTAGATGGTTTGTTGAAATGTAAAATTCTGCCACCTCGGGATCTCTACCACCCGGTTCTCCCAACAAAAATGAATAATAAATTGTTGTTTGTGTTGTGTAGAACTTGCGGGGAAATTCAAAATCAGGGGGATTGTGAACATGAGAGTAGTGAAAGGGCGTTAGTTGGGACATGGACTATGGATGAAATCAGGAAATCTGTAGAGAAAGGATACGTTGTGCTTGATATGTATGAGTTGTGGGAGTACGAGGTAGCCACATACGAGAAAGGGGGATTGTTTACAGATTTTATTAATAAATTCTTGAAAATGAAGCAGGAAGCCTCAGGCTATCCTAGCTGGTGTAAGACAGAAGAGGATAAAGATAAATACATTTCAGAGTATTTCCAACATGAGGGAATTAAATTAGACAAAGACAGAATCGTTAAGAACGGGGGTTTGAGACAATTGGCAAAATTAATGCTAAACAGTTTTTGGGGAAAGTTCGGACAGAGGGAGTACCAAACTAAAGCAACAATTGTAAGGGAATCTAAAGTATTGTTTAACATGTTAATAAGTCCAGAAGTACAAGTCAATAGGATTCAGCTTGTTAATGAGGAAGTAGTTGTTGTTAACTGGGAATATATCGAGGAAGTTGGGGAACCTTTGAGAAATGTAAATGTTGTTATTGCGGCCTACACCACTGCCCAGGCGAGACTTAAACTTTATGAACATTTGGAGGCTCTTGGAGGTCAAGTCTTATATTATGACACAGATAGTTGTATTTATTTCTACCGGGGAGGGTTGTACAGGGTCCCTACGGGAGATTACCTCGGGGAAATGACCGATGAATTGGCAGGTGACTACGGGCCCGGCTCTTATATTGTTGAATTCGTTTCTGGGGGGCCTAAAACTTATGCATACCTTGTCTGGTCAACCAACAAACAAAAACTAGAATCTGTGTGTAAAATCAAAGGCCTCACCCTCAACCTAAAAACCTCCGAAACATTAAACTTTGAACAGTTAAAAAAGATGGTCCTTAGTGAAACTGCTGAAATTTTAGAAATTGAAGAGAATAGAATCAGGAGGACTAAAGACAGAGATATTGTAACAGTAAGCGAAATTAAAAAGTTTAAAATCACAGGACCTAAAAGGAGGCTCGAGGGTGAGTACGACACCTTACCATTTGGCTATAAAAAGATACAAAGACTCGAGTAACCCGACAGGAATTACGGGAGGAGCGATTCGCTCCCTGCGCTGCTCTTTGCGTAACATAACCTTACTTTCGATTTGTTTGTTTAAAATGTCTCATAATACCTCCTATATATTTAATGATCTGCCCGTACAGTGTTGTACAGTATCAGTAAATGATTGAAATATACTCTCTGAACTGCACTGAGTTGACTTCCCCTTAGTAATATATTGTAAGTAATAACAATGAATTGTAATATATATTAAATAAAGCTAAAGAGGTTATGAGGAGTTATGGTAATCACTCTTAATCTGCCCATAACAATATCCTCACCTCTGTAAATATAGTTGAGCAAGTCTTGAATAATGCAAAAAATCCCCACTGTATGAATGAAGGTCCCTGGCGCGGGTGACGAAAAGCCCCGTAAACCTGAATGAAGGTCACTGGCGCGGGTGACGAAAAGCCCCGTAAACCTGAATGAAGGTCACTGGCGCGGGTGACAAAAAGCCCCGTAAACCTGAAAGGGGGTCTAGAAGATTGAGGCGACGGGCTAACACCGCGGCTACTCCTTCGAACGACCCATGTGTGAATGAGGGGTCCAGTAGATTGAGGCGCCGGGCTAACACCCCGGCTACTCCTTCGAAAAGACCTCGGGTGAAAGAAGGACCTTGTACATTGAGGCGCCTGGCTAACACCCAGACTACTCCTTGGAACGGTCCGGTGGGTGAAACAAAAAAAAATATAAAAGTAAAATACAAAAAAGTATAAAAGTAAAAATAAAAAAACGGGGGAGACAGCTAGTTTGTTTTTTGGAAGGTCTCCACGGACCATGGCGGTGGAGGGGCCATGGTTAGTCTTTAAAAAAATCTCTATCCTTTGTTTGCTCAAAGGGAGAGGACATTAGTCTGTACTGGGCATCAACCAGGTAATCTGGATTGGCTCACGCACGGAATAATGTTTAACCTGGGTGCACATGCACGGATGTTCTCAAACCCCATCCAAGCAAACATTCAGTATAAAACTAGCGACATCTGAATAAACTTACCATTTTGACAATGGACGCTATAGCTAATGAACTACATCGTCCTGCCAGGAGAAACTATACTAGGCGTAAAGTTACCCTTAAGGGGCTAACGGACCTTTACCAGGCTGATCTCGTTGAAATGAAGCCTTATGCGAAGATTAACAAAGGCTACAAGTATATTCTCACGATAATTAACTGTTTGTCAAAACTAGCTTTTGCTGTTCCGTTAAAAGACAAGTCAGGGCCACAAGTCGCTAAAGCTTTAGAACCCATCTTAGCTAAATATAAAATAAAAAATTTTCAAACGGATCAAGGTACCGACTTTTTTAATAAACATGTAAATACATTAATGAAAAAGTATAAAATCAATCACTATTTTACGTATTCAGAACTAAAAGCAAGTATCGTGGAAAGATTAAACAGAACTCTCAAGACAAAAATGTGCAAGTTATTTACTGCCAGAGGTAGTTATGAGTGGGTAAGTTTATTGCCAGAAATTGTAAATTCTTACAATCACACAAAGCACAGGACTATAGGTATGAAACCCCAGCATGTAAGACAGAAGCATGTCAAAGACATTCTAAAGAGAATAAATAAAGTTAAAAAACCAAAACATAAAATTCTTAAACAAAAAATAAAATTAGGTGACAGTGTTAGAATCAGTAAAGTAAAAAGAGTGTTTAAGAAAGGGTATTTGCCTAATTGGACAAATGAGACGTTTACAGTATACGCGATTAAACCAACAAAACCAATAACATACATATTAAAAGATAACAGAGGGGAAATACTTAAAGGTGGGTTTTATGCTGAAGAAATTAGCAAGTCAAAAACCGGTGACATTTATTTAGTTGACAAAGTATTAAAAAGGAAAGGAGACAGACTATTTGTACGATGGAGGGGGTATGATAGCAGCCATGACAGTTGGATTGATGCCAAGGACTTGGTGTGATAGAGGCTGGTCACGATCCATGGAAGGCCATTCGATGTATAAATCTGTTTGCGAGTATGGTGATGTAATCAGTCATTATGCGGGTTGAGAAACAGGAAGTCGGTTTTCCTGTATTGAATCTTGATGATTATTTCTCGGGAACGGGCATGGTTAAGAATAATAAACACGGTGTATTACTGCCGGATTCAATACGTTGTATAATCGCGGGGCCGAGTTCCTGTGGGAAGACCAATGTTTTATTCAATTTATTGTTTGACCAAAATGGTTTAAGATTTGAAAATATCTATGTTTTTTCAAAGTCCCTCTATCAACCTAAATACAAATTACTTAAACAGGTTATGCCTAAGGAGGTTGGGTATCATGAATTTGACGATAATAGTTTAGTTATACACCCAAATCAAGCTAAACCAAACTCTATAATGATCTTTGACGATATTTCCTGCGAAAAACATGACCATATACGCAGTTATTTCACTATGGGTAGACATAAAAATATAGATACATTTTATTTAGGGCAGACATACAGTGCTATACCCAAGCAGCTGGTGAGGGACAACTGTAACTTTGTTATTTTATTTAAACAAGACGAAAAGAACCTAAGACATGTATACACCGATCATGTCACTACAGACATGTCATTTGAAAAATTTAAAGAAATATGCGCTCAAGCGTGGCGAGACAACTTTGGGTTTCTGACGATTGACAAAACACTGGACCCTTATAAGGGAAGGTACAGGGTAGGAATGGACAGTTTTGTAACTGAACTATAATAGTACGCACCTACACATACAACGATTTAAGAGGTTTTAACGCTCAACTTCATAATGTTAAATCAAACTTGTGCTCTTTCTATATCAAGGACAAGAATAAATTTTGCCGAAACTACTGCAGTAAGAAAGCCCCTGTTTTTCAGGCAAGTCGGAATGCCTTAAATCTAGATGTGTTGGTTGAAAGTTATCATTTATGACTATGAAGCGAAGCAGTAAACAGCAACTGACAAACCGGCTCATAGAGCTGCGTAATGCTATTAAACGGAAATATAAAATGTTTAAGGAAGGATCCGAGGAAAGTGATATTTTGCTTGAGAAGCAGTATAAACCAATTATTCAAGAACTTAGAAAAACGACAACAAACACAGCCGACATAAAAACTGAACCCGAAACCTTTAAAGAAGAGCCAATGGAATACGATACTACAGATGATGAAGGAGAAATAGCTGAATTCATTCCGCAGAGTGTATCTACACCTGAAACCAGCGGGTTAAAGCAAATTGTATCGACCCCTTCGGGACTGGAAACAGCGTCCCAATATATTGAAAGTCAGTTTAGTAACCCCATTACGGTGAGATATATGACACTGCTTTTAAAAGATGTTAGCGGTAAGGTCCGAGTTATTGATCATGACTACGGCCCTAGATACGAAGGCAGTACTTTAATGATGGGAGATAAGGTGTTAGACTTTGACAACGATGGAACTATTCTAATAAACAACACAAGATATAGACCTACTGAAGGCTTGTATGAGCTCATATTTAAGAGAACCCCTGACGAGGATATATACGATAAAGACGATCTTAATACCTATAAGAGTATTATTATCGCCACTAACGCTCACAAGAAAGGATACAAATTCCAAAATCAAATTAGAAGGGACAACAATCTAAAGTACAGAAGAATTATTAAAGACCTATTCCCGGCCAGAGTGGGCAAAGGTCTAGCGTGGAAGAATGCAAGATCCCGTGATATTATACACTGGGACGACGCCAATGAATTGGTGGATAGATTACGACACATAGCCATGTCAACAGAGACTGGAAACAGAGTCCATGGCAATGAAATACTAAGTATCGTGGAGGAACTGAGAGAGGCCGGCTATATAAAAGGGGCTGGTAACAGTAGGTTTAAAGCATTATTAAAATGACCATTGACAAGTTTGGACGTAGTAGCCGGAAATCCCGAGGTGAGGCCGTCAAAGGTCCCAAGGGAGAGGGTTTCAATTTAACACCCCAAGGTGACTATGATATGCAAAATAAACGGTTATGTAAATTGGCTACACCGGTACAACCACTCGACGCTGCTACAAAGAATTATGTTGACCATAAATCTATACCTTCTGACGTTCAGAGATTCAACATGCAAAACAAAAGACTATGGAGTGTAGCTAACCCTGTAGATTCCTTGGACGCAGTTAATTTGGGCACACTAAAAAAACTGAGTATGACTATCTCCAACGATAAATATGACGCTAATAATAAACAAATAACTAATTTAGCTTTACAAACAGACCCCAGCGATGCAGTGACAAAGGCATACGTGGAAAAAGAGATATTGCCTATAACCACTAACCTCGCTAATCAACAGTTTGACTTAACCGGTCTCAAGGCCAGACTGTCAAAATGCGAAGGTCTAATAACTAGTAATAAAGATTTTCACGAGAAACGGTTGAACAAATTTGGTACAATGCTCTTTAATTATATTAACAAAAAACAAACTGGTAGGGCTGCCACGCCGGGTGAAAATTATGACTTAAACTGGGAAGTTTTGTTTGCTGACGGGTTAGAAGGTGGTAAAGAGCCTAAAGTAGAAGACGTCAAACCTCTTCCGCCTGATACTTATGATCTCTTTATGACTGAAGAGGGACTGAGTGGAGCTTCTCTTGAAACAAATTAAAGAGAATTTTCGTCTTGAGCCCACGGGGATATTTGATGATACTGTTCCCTTTCCCCAATCTCCTCAGGACGGGAAGCTGAATATATAAAGCCACTTAAACCGAGGAATACTGATTAGTCTACTCCGAACCGTCGAAGATGTTGGTTCTCTTACTGTTTATGCTGCCTCTTGCCTCGTGCAACAAGTCAGTAGATTATTTGACTTATTATGGTTATCTCGAGAAAAACGCTTTGACACAGGACATTACTTCTGCAGTGAAACAATTTCAAGAGAATTTTCGTCTTGAGCCAACGGGCATATTTGATGATGCCACTCTGAAGCTTATGAAAACTCCCAGATGTGGACATAAAGACAATATACTACCATTCTCGGCTTTACCCAATAGAAAGTGGAATACATCGGTAATAACGTGGTACCAATACGGAACACCACAGTACCCCCACCTAATTCAAAAAGCGTTCGATTTATGGGCCAAACACGCTAATATTACTTTTAAAAAGGATATTAAAAACCCCACAATAATAATATCGTTCTCAGCATCTAGAAAACATGTATTTTACTCTAGACAAGATACTTGCCCGTATGACTTTGACGGTCCTGGGTTAGTTTTGGCTCACGCCTATCTCCCCAACACCGGTTATAACCAAACGGACATACACTTTGATTCGGAAGAAAACTGGGATTTCACTATGGATTTACCACGATATGGAAAAGTTTAATTCTTTCTAACGTTAGTACATGAGATTGGTCACGCCCTAGGCTTGGACCATTCCGGCGATGATAAATCTGTAATGTTTCCCTTCAATAGGGATCCTGCAGGAATTGTTGACTTGAACGAATATGAACTAAGTAGAGATGACAGACTCGCTATGGAGTTTTTGTATGGTCGGCCCCCTACATCACCCAAACCATCGTCTACCACTACTACTACCACCACTACGACAACTACAACAACCTCTACCACACCAAGCGGTACAACACCTGAGACACCACCCGAAACATTTGAAAAACGCGATATTTGCGAATTAAAAGGTCAAATTGATACGTACATTATTGTGAACAAAAGGATATTTGCTTTCTTTAGGGATTATGTATGGATTATAAGTCTGGACCCTGCAGACAGGATTCCTGAGGATTCAACACGGCCAAGAAGTATATCACACTGGCTCAAATTCTTACCACGAAACTTTACTGAAATATCGGCCATTTACCAGAGGCCGAATGGGGATATCGCGTTGTTTGTGGGCAATGAAGTATTTTTATTTAGATACCCTTCACTGTCCTTGACTACAATGTATAATGTCAATAACATAGCCGGTAGAACAGTACATAAAGTTAACGCGGCCTTTGCAACCAACACGGGGAAGAGCTACATGATTATTAACGATTGGTATCTGATTGAAATTAACGAGTGCGACTTTACTGGGGTGTTTATGGGTATGGTTTCGTCTACACTGTACGGTATCCCCGCTCACAGTCGTGGTGCCTTTAGATATATAAACGGGATGATTTACTTTATAACTGACAGTGGGGTCTTGGAGTACAACGAGTTCACAAACGCTGTGTCTCGTACGGTGCCTGACATTTTTGAAGTTTTAAAAATTCCGTGTATACGTGAGACTCTGCTGAATAGACTGTACGAGGTGATTAGATATTTACAATAAAATGGCTAAGGCTAGAAGGAAACCTCTCAGACGTAAACTAGCGGTCGTGCGAGGCGGAGGTATTGTTTCATCGGTGTTGAACAAAGCTATAGATTTACTACCTGTCGATTTACACATCCCCGGTTATCAGTACTGCGGACCTGGCACGAGGTTAAAAGAGAGATTGGCAAGAGGAGACAAAGGAATAAACGGGCTAGACGAAGCCTGTAAGGTCCACGATATAGCATACTCGCGTTACTCCGATAGTGAGAGGCGAAGGCAAGCTGATAAAGAGTTGGCGGAACGCGCTTGGCAGAGATTCAAGTCCAGTAACGCCAGTGTTGGTGAAAAAGCCGCTGCTTGGGCAGTCACCACAGCTATGAAGGCAAAAACAAAATTTGGAGGAGGCCGTAAAAAGAAACGCCCCGCTAAACGTACCAGAGGCCGAGGATTGTATCTAAGACCCTATAGAAAGGAAGGTGCGGGTACTAAGAAAGGTGCAGGTAGAAGAAAGAAAAGGAGAACGAAAAAAAAGCATCTCAATACCGATTCCACTTGCAAATTATGATTTAATCAAATACGCGAGGTTGTTAAAAATTCCAAACTTTAGAGGGATATACATGCGGGACAGTTTACCGAAACGCCCGAGAAAATGTGAATCTGCTATAGTTAACTTGGACAGTACAACTGGGCAGGGTACTCACTGGGTTTGTTACAAGAAGATTGATAAAGAAGTCTATTACTATGACAGTTTTGGAAACTTAAGACCACCACAGGAGATCTCACGATACCTGAGTGGATGTGAACTGTACTATAATTATGAAAGGCAACAGAAGTTTGACTCAGTTGTTTGCGGACATTTGTGCTTAAAGTTTCTCTGTAGTAATGTTTTGTCTCACGGGAGCTACTAGTGTTTTATCGCACGAGCTAGCGTTTCCCATAGATGTTAGCAAGGGTGAATGGGAACTTGGTTTAATTGAACTGACCACTTATAATTCTATACCAAACATTGAGAAAGACATTAATGATAAGTTTTACTACGGTGATGATAAAAGTATTACAATCCCTGAAGGGTCTTACGAAATTGAGGACATTGAAAAATATATACAATCTCAACTGTCGAAAGAAATCCAGTTTACATTAAAACCAAATAACAACACTTTAAAGGTTACGATATATTGTTCTAAAAAAATTGACTTTACTAAAGAGCAATCGTTGGGGACACTCTTGGGTTACAAAAAACAAATATACAAGGCTAATAAACAACATGTTTCGGAACTACCTGTAGGTATAATAAAAGTTAATTCTATACGGGTCGAATGTAATGTCACACGCGGGTCATACTTGAACGGAGTCGAGGGTCATGTTATACACGAGTTCTACCCGGCCGAACCACCGGGCTATAAAATAATAGAATTACCGAGGAATGTCATTTATTTACCGGTCATCAGTCAAAGGATCAACAACTTGACAGTGTCTCTAAAAGACCAGGACGGTAATCTTGTTAACTTTCGCGGAGAAAGAATTTCTGTTAGACTACATCTCAGGCGCAGTAATGGGGCTACTATTTAGGGGAATGCCCGCGGGGCAGCAAGTCAGTAGTGTTCAGAAAGTCAAGGTGTTAACTTGTAAAAACGTATCGTTCCTTCGTTCTCTCGGTTTTAAAGTATTAAAAAATGGCGCTGCTAGCGATAGACAGCCAGGCTGTGTACGATGACTTGATAACAGGGATGGAGTTGCACTCACATCAGCCGTATGCAAGTACAACTTACAATAATAATGATGAAATTAGAATACCGATATTACAACAGGACATAATTACAGCTCCGTTTGAAAGCTTTATTGTAATTCACGGTAAAGTCAGTGCTAAAAAGGCGGACGGGACTCCTCAGGATGTTTCCTTTGTAAATAACGCAGTGGCCTTTATGTTTGAAGAAATCCGCTACGAGGTTTGTGGCAAGGAGATTGATAGAACAAAAAATGTCGGTATTACTACTACTTTAAAAAATATCCTATCCATTCGCTCGGAAGAAACAAACACTCTCAAGAACGCCTGTTGGCTAGGCCCTGGTAACTCTGAAAAAGTGACCAATTTTATATATTCTATACCTCTAAAACTCTTGCTAGGTTTCGCCGAAGACTACAGGCGGGTGTTGGTGAACGTAAAACAAGAATTAATATTTTTACGCTCGGCTACAGATAATAATGCTGTAAAAACTACGGAGGCCGGGGCTTTAGAATTAAAAATTGAAAAAATCTCCTGGCGTATGCCTCATATAACAGTAAATGACGCTCAAAAATTAAAATTGTATAAATTTATTGAGAAAGATCCCGCGATCCATCTCCCATTCCGTCAATGGGAAATGATTGAATACCCGAACCTTCCGAATACTGAAACATTATCTTGGACACTGAAAACGTCTAACCAAACGGAAAAACCCCGGTATGTTGTTCTGGCTTTCCAGACAGGCAGAAAGAACGACTTAACAAAGGACATATCACAATTTGACGCTTGCGACCTAACTGATGTAAAACTTTATTTAAACTCAAACTTTTACCCGTACGATAACCTTCGTGGGAACACCGCGATGTTCTATGACATGTTTGCTACCTTTCAAAACTCGTATTACGGAAGAATTGGTTCACCTATATTAAACTTTGACGATTTTAAAACCAAGTGCCCTTTATACGTAATTGACTGTTCAAAACAGGACGATACTATTGAAACAGGGCCAGTGGACGTCAGGCTTGAGATTCAAGCTAAAACTCCCATCCCAGCCAATACTTGGGCATACTGTCTCATAATCCACGACTGTCACTACACATACACACCAATCACGGGAGATGTCAGGAAAATCTCGAGTTAGTTTCTCCGACCCGGTAGTTACAAAAATATACAGTTTGCCCGCTGAAGATAGAAAATCAGAATGGGAACAAATGGCGCGGGACAGAACCAGGTTTTTGAGACGTATAAAATTAACGGAAGAAAAGATTTCCAGTGTAATTTCTACACTGCGGGCCCAGAGGGTTTCGTGACTCGTATTTTAATCAAAGGGGTGGGGGTAAAAAAGAATACATCCGTTTGTCCGTTAGTTCAGTCTCTGGCTAGTAGTCGTTGAGTAAACATGCGTCATTACGATTGGGTTGAAGTAGAATATTACAAAGACTGGGTTTTAGTTAGAAGGGAAATATTAGACAGTTATACATTTGATAGCTCTGAAGAAAACTTTCAATTACCCCCGGGGGCCGATAGCGTTATAGTTAAACGGTGTACAGAGTTTGACAATAGCGATTGTAAGACAGAGTCTGAAGACGATCAGTAGCAGAGATGACTTCACCGGAGGCAGACGCTGTGCCACTCCCTCGGTCAGTCGAGCCTATAAATTTAATGACCGGTGTATTTTTAAAGTCAGTCCATTTCTTGGACCCCGAATTGACTAAATGTATCGTGTCGGGTATTTTTAAAAATCGGGATAATAGTTTGGGTGTATTGATTAAAGGGAGAAAAGGCGTTGTATTTTGGAGTTACGATTCTTACTGTCAGCTAGTTGATAGGTTCAATGAAATAACTTTAGCACTCTTGGGTAAATATCAGTGTTGTATATCGGTAGAAGGCGGGGCGGTTATAAGGGTCACTACAATTTTTGGTCAGCAGTACGTTTGTGTCTCTGACGGTGACCACTCCTTGGCTCTAAACTATAATGAGTGGGATCAACTTGTAAGAAATATTCCTTTAATCGGCCGCTCTCTATTAGAATTATTTTATATAGAGGATATTATTAAAGTTTTTATTAATCAAGTATTAACCGATGCTGAACAGTGTACGGATCAATTACCGCCTCACGTAGCTGACCGTCTATATCAAGAGGTTTCATTATGGAAGCTATAGTTCAATTCCACGGCTTCAAAAGCAATAATAACAGATTTATTATTAAAGAACTTGCTATAGTTGGGAGGTCGTATAGAACACAGATTGTGTTCCGACCTCCATACAGCTTTGATTGTTTAAATAGTAAAATGCAAAGGACAGCCCGTTGGCTGACCCATCATTATCACCACATTAAGTGGGACGATGGCGAAGTAGAGTATAGTGAGGAGCTTTTAAGCTCACTCTGTAGACCTTTTGAAACTATTTATACAAAGGGTCATGAAAAGGCTCAATTCCTCCGGAAATTTCACCGTAATGTTAAAGAGATTAATATTGTAAATAGTAGCGATAGTTATGAACTTGTAGATTGTATTGTACATAGAAATAAAAATGAAAACTGCGCCTTGATGTCCGCGAAGTACTACGCTCGAAAAATATTTTCGAGTGGGGTCTAATAAAAAAAAAGACCCGGCAGTCGCTCACCCATCAGGCAGGGCTAAACCCTTTGTAAGTCCAGGGGTGTGGGGAGGTTGGCCTAAAAAACCTTGAAACCGTTTGTTGTAATCCTCCGACTGTCAGGGAAAAACGGATGGAAAGGTGCAACAAAAAAAATATAAAAAGAAAAATACAAAAAAATATAAAAAACAAAAGATTCTCTGTTTATCTTAGTAAATGTAGAGTTGAAAGGTGTTAAAATGAACGGACTTTGTCATAGTAAATGACTACCTTCCTCATACACAATGAACGGATTGACAGAGAATACAAAAAATAAAAGGAGGTAGCATTTTGTTATGGAGTGGCTACCACTGTGAGAGGCGATGGTTGGGGCCTCTCACCCCAGAGGTTAGGCCTCCAGGGGAAGCTCTGGGTAACCAAAAAGAACGCGCCGACGCTCCTACGGCCTAGCCTAAAGGCTTACCGTGGTGGGGAAACGTGAGCGTTCAAAATTTTATTTAACGATAGATTATGGTCAGGTTAAGTAGAGGCAGTGGCTAACCGTAATGTTTTTCTGTTACAGTTGACGGGGGAAGGCTGTGGCTGGCGGGACCTGAGGAGAGGTGGAGAGGAGACGGAAGAGCGGAGCCTGGAGAGATGGAGAGAGGAGCGGAACCTGGAGAGCTGGGGAGTGAAGGCGGAGGAAGTGAAGATGAAGAGATGGGGAGTGGGGTCGGAGGCGGTGAAGAAGAAGAGATGGGGAGTGGGGTCGGAGGAGGTGAAGAAGAAGAAGAAGAAGATTAGTATTATTTTTTTTAAATATAGATATCTTTATACAGCATATTTCGTGAGTATTATTTCACTTACCTTTCTGGTGATGGTATATTATACACTATTATGGTACATATATATATGATTATACACTGTAGTATTATATATGGTACATATAATTATATATGATACATATAATTATGTATGGTACATTAGCTCTGCTAAGTTGTTAACACTTTGGAGGGGTGAAAAGTGAGGTTAGGTTTGGCGCCAATTTTTTTTTTTGGCGCGCAAATTTGGCGGGAACGCCACCATGGGCGCCGCCATCTTGAATCACGTGACCTAATTAGACCAATCAGAAGCCAGATTTTAGGCCCATAAGACCCCATGTTACGGCCCATCTCTCGCCAATCCTACTTAGGTCTTTAGGAAATAAAGCTAAATACCAAATTTCATTTAATTATAACTGGTAGTTCTCGAATTAAAATTTCCTATGTGAAAAAACAAAATGGCGGCTATACGAGTAAATTTTGAGTTTTCGAAATTTTGAATATGATATTTTAGCTTGTCTATGGTCCAGGAATAATACCTGAAAAGGTTGGTAGAGAGTTCAGAGACACCCTGCTTTGTATTAACTTAGTTTATTTAATCCATGAAAGCAGCCCATAAAGTTTACCCTGGCAAAGATAACTTAAGTTTTAGCTGAGTTATACGTTTATTTATGATTTATTTATTTGTTTAGTTGTAGTTTTCGTTTGTTTGTTATTTGTAAACAACTTTTTCATCATCATATTACGTGTTGTTATTACTTACGGGATGTAATAAAAGATGTCTTACAAAACTTAAGAATATATTTACACTTATACTGATTCACATACAGGCGGTAAACATATATAAAAGATGGTACAAGGCTATCGATTTCGACCAGTCTCACCGGTCATCATCAGGCCAATGTGTTAGATTGGCATACCGAGGCACACCCAGTGATTTGTGGGATCATTATAATGATAGCCTGGAGCACAGTTCCTTTAACAAAACCTGGTTACCATTAGCTCTATCATTATGAATCGAATTCTTTGTAAAAATAACTTCTGTACCTTTGAGTTGAATATACAAAAAAAATGAAAGACATAATTTAATCTTACTCCGTAATTTTAGTAATGATTGAGTTATTTTTACTTTGTTAACATCGACTGAAAAATTGAGGGTTAAATTTTTAACTCTAAAATCCATCAGAATGTTTAACACGTTTTTAAGTGATTTTCTCCATAGAGAAACTACCTGTTAAATGGAAATGGTCACTTCTCGAACAATATTATTTTGTATAACTGCTGACGTTGATCTTGCTCAGTTCGTTTATGTTACTTGTAATATGTTTTCGGGGCCAAGCCACGATGGGATTTATCTTTTCTATCTGTAAAGATATTAGAGCAGGATTTACCTCAATCCATCGCTATTTAGTATGCGCATAGTTAAGAAGCTGAGTGCCATGTAGGTGGGTTGTGGTAAATTTCATAGATACATTGCTGTTTCAACATATTAGAGCTGATGTTAAACTCTACAATATCTTCGACTCCAATGAACAATCGTGTGACCTATATAAGTGAATTTGTTAAATTTTGTATGTGATAATCACCGGCAAATTAGAGAAAGCTAAATTCAAAATAAATTTAACAAGATGGCCAATATGTGGTCCGTGACCATTGTAACGTTTATCTAATTCGCATATTTTCAACTGTAGTTTTTTCCATAGTTTTACATTAAGCTGTTAAACTTTTCCATTACATTGATTCTTTAGGAGCGATGTTCATAACGGTTTACATATGTTGGCAGGATTGGTCGAAGAAGATTATTAAGATGCTCTCAAAAATACTTCTCATACAAGGAGGAGAATAATAAATCTGCCACAAACGTTGGATGTGGCTTTAGTGACAGAAAATAGGTTAAGGATGATGAAATTGGTTCAAGAGTAGATTGAGTTCAAAGTGTTAATTTATTTCATTAAGATTAATGATATTTACTTTATAGGTAGTTTTTATTACATATATTTTTGCCTCTATGAATGTGGTAAAGTAGTTGGGTAATGCAACACAGAGTTGTAAACTAACCGAAGTGAAGGCGAGGAATTTAGGAAGGACCGAGCAATACTTCACTGGCTACGTTTGCTACTTTCGTAACCAACTTTTGTAACTAGTTTACAACTTGGCGCACCAACTTGCTGCCACTAAAGGCTACTCTTGGATTGGAGAAGTTCATTTCGCACTTGCTATAATTTTTGTTTTATTTCTTAAAAAGTGTCCATAGAAAATTCTTATCATCCTGTTAATAACTTTAAAAATCTATAAAACTTAATTTAGTTGATATATGTTTCCATGTAAAGTATTTACGGTACTTAGTTAATAAATAAATACATGTTGCAGATGATGAGTCACATACATACAATTATTGTTTCAATGCGAATCATTGCATAAAATTACGTATGGTAGTAATACGTTTGTGAGCAAACATCACTTATATTCATTGCGCAAAATTTAAGCCACATCTGTTATTAAACGATGGTTTCACCAAGCAACTAAATGTTATCGAATCAATACAAATATGAACACTCTATATAAATAACAATCGGGGAGGCCTATTGAGTGAACCGCATCGTCTATAAAAATAAAATAAAAAATACTAAGGCTAGTTTATTCTTATTGAATGTTAACTGAATATCAAATGTATATGTGTAATAGTGATATTTTTCAACAGTGTACATTTACCCATTTTTGGCCCGATGAATTTATTCATTCATTAATTTAATAAATAGGAACAGCAACATAGCGGATAAACCAAAGATTCCACGCCCCTTGCAAAGCTGGTTTTGCTCGTAACCAAAAATTAACAAAAACAATATGCATTGCCTAACTCCAGAGTTGTTCGTTTGTGTTCATTAACATTTTACAATGATCCAGGATTGCAGTGCTTCTCTCCTTCAATTCGACTTTGTAGGGGATATGAAATCAAACAAAATTCGTGTTTATTGAACACTTTGGTTTAATTTTCGATTACTCCATGTTATAAATGAATAAACAAACTGGTTTTCTTATGACCATATCAGACTTTTATTTAGTAAATACCCTCGTCACAGCAAACCCGCGTAATCAGCGAATTTGCTATGCACATCTTAATACTACATACAGTCACTTAAAAAGTTTCATAAAAATATATTCACAAATAAGCGATTTATGAAATTTTAATTACCATCCATAAGAATTACATTGAGGCCGAGAACGCAGGTTTCAACAAGGAACACAAAATTTTGTTTTTATAGAAATATAAATAGAATTCAACTAGATAAAGCCACATGCCAAGTTTCATCAACAAAAATGTATAAATAAACGATAATTAGTTTAGTGAAGATGTGAAAAAAGTTTAAAAAAATCAACATCAATGTAATGATCTAAGTAAATTAAATAATTTGTGCCAGGCACCCACAGTTATACAGCTCAGTCAACATAAAACTATGGATTAATATATGACTGTTAGCCAACAACAATATTACTGAAATAATAGTGAAAACAAATTATTAGATAAAATAAGAGTGGCACTCATACAACGTGCACAAATTCTGATGAAACTCAAGTTAATTGATCACAGAGGTTCAGATATATCACAACTCAGTTTAGTTGACTAGTTTAAGGTTTATTGAAAAATCTACATCAGAGATGGGAAAGTCTCAGTTTAGTCAATGAAAACGGATACAAAAATATGTAATATTTAATAGATGTACACCTTACTTAAGATATGCACACAAAGTATTTTCCCTTAATTTTTATGTGTGACGTTTAAATTAACTCAATTAAAAATTCGGTCTTTGAAATCTGTTTAGGAAAGTTAAGTTCTGAACCGCTAAGATTTTAACTATACTGGATTATTTGTTATGCAATGAAGAACTTAAACTATAATAATGATACTACGCATTCAAAAATGCATGCACCACTGCACAGTGAAGTTTGATAGACTCAGTTTTATAGACCATTACTAAGTTATAAATCTGAAAGTATTTAACAAATTTGTATATCTGACGTAAAAATTCAAGTCATACTTGTTAACGTTACCAATGTTAAGTTCAAAACAAAACCCATCAGTCTCGGAGGTACAGATGCAATTTGCTCTGACGAAACCAAAGTTTGCTTGAGGCAGAATTGGGATTGGTAGACGTCGGGAATTCCTATTCTTGTTTTGGCGTGATTAAATTTACAGCCTGCAAAGTAGATTTATACTATTGTCACAGAATAATTTACAGTATACAGGGTATTCGGGAAAAAGTTCTAATAATTAAACATGTTATTGTACACATAAAAATAAGCAAAAACGTTCCTATGAACATACGTCCTAAAACGTATAGTTTTCCGTCTATCTGTCTGTATGTGTTGTTTACATAATTTAAGGTAACTTTTTATCTACTTGAGATATCAACTTAAAAATTAGTACATGTATGATGAGTGATAGGACCTAATTTGGCACACACTGTCAAGTTTCTACTTTGTACCAATTCAAAATGGCAGCCATTTTAATTTTTCAAAGCTCAATATCCCAAAAACAGTAATATTTAGAAAAATACTTAAATGATCAAAAAGTTTAGTGTTTCTTTGTGCTAAAAATAATAAAATTAAGATCTTAACTATAGGATCATAATTAACTGAGTCGTTGAGTTTCGTATAAGTTAAAACATGTTTTTTGCCGGATCTCGACTAACACATCATGTTTAAACTTCTATAAATCACAATTTCTCAGTTATTTATAATCCTATAGTTAAAATCTTCATACCATTATTTTAAAGACAAAATCATTAAACGTTTTTGATACCCTCAGTTTTATTCTAAATATTACGGTTGTCAAGACATTAAGCTTTGAAAAATAGAAATAGGTGCCATTTTTAATTGGTGCAACGTAAAACCTTGATACTCCGTATCACATTAGGTCTTAAGTCTTACCAGTCATCATACATGTACAAAGTTTTAAGTTGATATCTCAAGTAGGTAAAAAGTTACGTTAAATCATGTAAAAAACACATACAGACAGATAGATGGAAAACTATTCGATTTAGGACATATGTTCATATGTTTTGCTTATTTTTATGCGTACAATAAAATCCTAAATTAATGGAACGCTCTTTCTGAACACCCTGTATAATATTCCACATCTAACACACCCTGTATAATATTCCTGTATTGTATAGACACATTAAACGTTTACAAATTCACTGTAAGTGTACACTTTATCTTGAATGAAAACAGAATGATTGTTTATTAGTCAAAATCAGGAATTATGTATTAACTACATCGATTTAAACAAAACACTTTTTGTAATAGTTTTAAGACCAGTCATTTATTAGTAAATATAAGTAATACAACATAGCAATTGTGATGCAGAATTATTGGGGTGTTTACGGCTATTTGAGCTTGGAAACCATTACTACTATTAAATTATGTATAAACTCAAATTTTAACACCAAGAAAATAAACAACTTTGTGTTTCGTCTGAGGATGTGTACAATCGTCTGCAATGTTTCTTCTGAATATTCATGTGGTCAAAATCAAGTGTTCTGTTTAAGTTTAAAATAGGAACCTCGAAGGACGTGGGGGTGGAGCTCTTAAAAAAATTTTGTTTTAACGCATGATAATATATTTAGCTTTAAATTCCCATAATTTAACAAATATAATTATGGCAATCAGCTGGATAGAGCGGTCTAAGAGTTTGCTCGAGTTTCCATAATTTGATATATACTGTATGGAAAACCAGAAAATGTGTTAAATACACCTAGAGCTATGAGGCTGACATTTGTTTATTCTATATTAAACCTAATTAACACATGTTAAGTAATCATCTGATCACACAAAACATTAACATGGACCTTAAAAAATAAGGTTACATACCTTGTCGTCATCAATCCACTAGTTTATATGATTACTCGTTTCAGGACTAGTTTTGTCCCATTATCAAATCTTGTTTTATCACAGAATAAAATACTGTCATCGTCTTGAGTTTAACAACATTTCAACACTAAACACAAACTTGTACTGACACATTAAACATTTACAAATTCACAATAAGCGTACACTTTATTTCCCTAGTGTGGCCGGCCAAGGACAAGAGTTGACTGACAAACATGGAAACTTTGATGGATAATGGGACAAAGTCCTCAGATGAAATTATAGTTTTGACGAGTGATGATGTCTTTGTGAAAATCTTCGTAATATCTCGTTTGCAGATTATTCATTTTAAAACGAACTGTAAAATTATAGTTTTAAGGACTGTTCAAGTTAATAGGCAAGATTATGAAATCGTGTTATTATAATTTTAGAGTAATATGGTAATGGATAAAAAACTATAAAGTAAATAGTTTATTATTATGAACAGCATGATTAAAATTACTGTAAACTACATATATTCCAAAATACATATATTGTATGTATATAAATCAAAATGTAAATATAATATTTTAACTAAAGCAAATTTTGACGAAAAAATATTTAGAATCGAAATTCTAAAACTGTTTATTATTGTTACATCCAGTAAACTTGTTTGGAAACACCGTGAGTAGGATGGAGTGACGTCTAGTGGTGGGTCATGTGGGTGTTGGAGGGAGGGAGGGGAGGGTCACCTGTTGCTGGTGACGTCACAGTTGCCATGACAACACCTGTTGATCCTGCTGCCACACAGGACCAGGACCAGGACCAGGGCACAGGACTCCGCGCCGGGCCGAGTTTTGTTGCCTGATCTAACTTAATATCGACTTTGTCACCCAATTTCCCGGAGTTTAATCTTTACGGTCAACAGCGGCACTGGTTGGAAGCAATGTTGCTTAAAGTTATCAAAAGTTTTGTAATCTAAAGTTTACGCAGGAGAAAAGCAGGTAGTTTAGGTTTAACTGTGTTTCACAACTATTAGAAAATATATAGCCCGTGTACTCTTGTAAAGGGAATTTCACTCCCTAAACGAACGTGGCAAAACAACAATTAATGTGGACAATTATAAAAAAAACGAGTTCGCACGCAGCACGCTGACGTGAGGGAAGTGAATTTCCACATACAAACTTTTAAAACTCAAAATCAGTGTAAAAACATACATTTGTACATTTGTTCTTATTGACATCTCAAAACAATGATTTTTGGCTGTTCTGATACTCCTGGTTTCATTTGCTTGCAAAGCTGGGAATAGAATTGTGCGCATTATAAGGTTAGGAGAAGGTCCAGACAGGCTTAAAAGTAGGCGTGAGGTTGCTGGGGATGATAAAAGTACTCTAACAAAAGAATAACAGGCTTTTCTAGTATAAAACCCCCGTAAGCAAAGTACTGTGTTTAGTCTATACATATTTCCTTTAATAACTCGGTAAATATTTATGCTAGGATGACGAGAGAGGGCTTAAAACTTTCGTCTTTTTAATTCCCATCTTTTAACATGCATCGATTTTACGTCTGGGGCTTTTCTGGCCCTTTTTGGGCCCAAAAACTTTAAATTTGAAAGATTAATCCCAAAAAAATGGGTTTAGAGTTTTCCGATTGTTTTGCCCAACGAACTTGTCCAACTGATTACAGAAAGAAACGTCCCTACCAAATTTGAAGTAAATCGGACAAAAAATGCGACCGCTAGAGTGCAAACACACACACACACACACACACACACACACACACACACACACACACACACACACATATATATATATATATATATATATATATACAATTTTTAACGACGTCCCAAAACGTGTTCAGGGGGTCACGTTATTAACTTCTATGGTGGTCCCGGGCTTAAGTTTCACCGTGCGGGTCATGCTAATAGTTCTCTTTCCAAGAGAAATTCACTAATAATAATAATGCTTTGCCAATCACGTAGTCCTCACACTGTCACTACCCTCTGATTAGGGTGTTAATTTTATTATGTTGTGCAGACTGACCGAAATGTGAGACTCTTGAGTAAATTCTGTATTGCTTTACACCTAAGTTTTGTGTTGTTTTAGAGTGTTAGGGTGGTAAAATCATGACTTGATACAGTATTGCGCAATGCCACCCACATCTTTAGTTTTAAGTTGTTTTGTATTTGTATCAGTTATAAATTAAATTAGATGTTATAGTTTATTTTGTTGTTTATATTATTAGTAACAGTCTTGTTTGTTTGTATTCATTTTGCTTTGAAAAAAGTTACTGAAAATGTTGTTAAAATAAATTAATTTTGAAATATCCAAATTGCTAATGAAACGATGTTTAAAAGGTTTAAGTTGTTTTAAAGCTTACTACCATTGAGTTACGTAACACATTGGGGGGTGGGGGGTATGGTCAAGCGTTAGGGTGCGTTACATAGGGAAGGGGGTTTGAAATTACGAAAAAATGTGTTACGTAATTAGTGTATGACACCTTGGCTTTTGTGTTTCGTTTTTTTACTGATTTACAGTTCTCTGTTTTAAAATGTTGATATTTAGTTACAGCTTTAACTAGTTTGTGTATTCTGGATATTGTTCTCACCTTATAACAGTTTAGAGGCTGACATTTGGGTACAGCAAATGAAGTTGTCATTACATATGGTGAGTCTTTTGGCTGTCCATTATTACAAACTTCCCTTTCACCTTTGGTCCCTCCATTTGCAGCGGCTAGGGACAGAATCTCCGGGTTTGGTTCCCAACCTGTCAACCTGAGAATGGATGGTCCCTGTCTCTTAAACATGGATCTTGTACATGGACCTGTCAGTTGAGTTGACCAGTTGGAGGGCAGAATGCGGGTCCGCTGTTTGAGAGCCTATGACAGCTGTCACATGGGCACGGGAGTTGGCCCTCTGAAGTGATTCCCACCCTTTCCTTTCCTGCTATATCCTATCTTTCCGGTAACCTGCGCAATATTCCCACTTGTGGCAGATGTGACTAGCAGCTATTCTGGGGTTTCCTAATCCACAACAGTGATGATGATGATGATTTTTCTCACCTGAACATAGGATCAAACATGAAACAGACCCCGAATCGTCACGAAACTTGTTTCTCCCATCAATGTTGGAAAATATTGACAATAATTTCTTCAATGTCATATAATCACATTACAATGACTTAACAAAATTATAAAAGAGCTGTCATTAAAAAAGTTGCAAAATCGAAATGCTTAATGTCGTAAAAACATATACATGCATGGACATCATCAGATTAATTTTCAATAGATTTCATACTTTCATAAACACAATAACATTACTAAAATACTAAACATCAAATAGGTAGGCAATTTGTTTTTATGCTGTCTATAAATAAAAGGCTAATCACATTCACACAACACGCTATGCAATAAATAAATATCAAACAAGTCAAACAACTTTCCTTAATATATTTCACATGCCAATAATTTACATAGTAAAATTAATAAAACCATGCTTCACACTTCAACACAATCGTCTATATTACACTATTAATTTGCCAGTGACAAATATCCATTAATATGCTAACAAGGGTTTTGCAAAAGCCATGCATGTACCTTGTCCTTACACTTACCGTATAGCATTTGAATTATATTAATGGTGAACTTATTAGCACCCATTAGCTTTTTACTCTAGCACCCATTAGTAAAAAGCTGGATCTTACTTTTTCTAGACGTGTAAAAGGAATATTTAGCCTACCATTCGTCCTTGTGTTAACCGAATGTACAGTGTTCCTGGTACAATACAATTCCTGATTTTTAACACGTGCAAAAGTAGTTGGAAAATGTAAAAATTGACCACTGTTAAAATTTTATGTTTAATGAACAATGGTCTACAGTGTGTGGGCAAACATGATGGTTTCCTCCAAGCAAAGCGTGTTACTTAATAAGCTGACGTCCATTATATGTATACTGAATAATGAACATACTGTACAGTGTACAACTCATATCTAATAACGTTAATGGATCCTACCTGATAAATTAACTTCCATTAATTTTGTAATCATTTTGCTGCTGTCTGTTATTTGTATTACTGCTGCAAATTAACTGAAATTAGATAAGTTGATTACAGTTATTGAATTAACCATCAAACAAATGCAAATTTGCTCTTTACGTATGTATCTGAATGAATTCATATTCAAAATTATAATTTTAAATTCAAATAAATAAGAAACCATTGAGAAATATAACGTCACAACGCCAAGACTATTTTTAAATTATTTTCCTAAAATACTTTTCTCAGTGTAAGAATCACATAATTAAGTCGAATTTTCGAGAGCGTTCAGTAATTTTCAAATAGTGATTTGGTAGAATATTACGGAATGTATACCATGTAATAAAATTGATTATGTTGCTATTACGTGAAAATATGCCAATATTGAACAAAAAACCCCGTTGCAGCAAACCTGCATACTCAATGAATTACAAATTAAACTTCACTAAGTCATGAAACCACTTACCAACTTTAATCAAAGCATATTAATAAATAAGCGAGATATGACATTTTATTTATTCCCGATAAGAAAAACATTATAGCTGCTGAGTACGCAGGTTTGCTGCCATGGGGACTACAACAAATGAGTTTCGTATACAAACATCACTAAAACCATCCATATAAAGCCATATACCAAGTTTCATTAATATATGTTCATTAATAAGCGAGATATAAAATTTTACTTATTCTCCATTACCTAAGTGTATAGGCCTACATTTCATAGCCATAGGTCCAAGTTTATGATGAAAACAGCTCACTGTAATCCAAACCTAGGATATATCTAATCATTTCAGATAACCTGTAAAAAAGGCTTAGTTTAGTTACCATAGTTTAGAGCTTTTGTTTTAGTTTGCTAAAACATTTCTGGTAATGTGTTTAAAGTATTTTACAACAGTTGTATTACCAATTTAGTGTCGGCTTACTCTTACTGTAATCCAACCCTAGGTTATGTCAAATAATTCAAGATAACCTTCCGAAAAAGGCCGTTTGGTTAGAATATTCTATAGCTTTTATTGTGGTTAGCATTTCTGGCAGTGTATTTTAGGTGATGTAGAAAATTTGTATTATTAATTTAGTGAAAATATAACCTAGCAAATAATTGTGCTGCAAAATGAATTTAAGGTTGATCAAAGCTTTCTAGATAATTGAGGCTTTGTATTTTTACATATGACAATCACAATATTACAAATTGTCTTATACAATGTAATCAAACAAACTATTTTATAATTTAAGTTAATATCTCAGTATCTACAGTCATCTATTTTGAAAAGTTATTTTGAGTTTTCGATCTGCCACTACCACACGCGTCGTCTGCCTCTGTTACTTGTCGCCTACAACGACTAAGACCTTATTATGCCTACTCTGTATATTTACACAGAGTAGGCATGATAAGGGAATATTAACAGTATGGATATTTTTTAATAACATACACTTAATAATTTTATAAAATAAGAAATATGATCACAACTTAAAAATATACTTCGATTTATCTCTCTCGTGTGTGTGTTTTTTTTAGGTGAAAACCTTTTTGTTATCCAGTACAACAAAGTATACTCTAGTACACTAACTATTGTTACTCTGTTGTTGAAACATAGACGTCTGTTAAATTTTAACGATTCAAGTACCACTAAAATGGCTTCCAATGTTATTCTTATGGAGAACAAAATAAATTTGGTTTTAAGATAATTAATACTGAGCGAAATTAATCTGAATAACGAACTGGACCGAGATTTTGTACTGTTAAGTTTATCTGGAAAATTTGAAGTTTAACTGTGGAAGCGTTCTCGAGTTATTTTGGTCACAGACACGCCAGTTGAGTTGATTCTCTTGCGAGTCTAAGCAGTAAAGTTAAACTTCACTTCGCTCGATTATCCCGTTACAAAAAATAGCACATGTCTAATTCATTTTAAAATCTAATTAAAGAAATAAATTGATGTTTCTAGGCTTTACCGTAAAAATGGCTGGCATTTAAATTTGTGGAGATAATAATTTTAAAAACGGCAAAGAACAAAACGATTGCGCAGACCACGCCGTAAATAGCTTAACTATTGAAGTATGTCAATAAAAATGTGACAAGGTTTTGTGAAAATCATTAAAGTTTGCAATATTTATAAAAAGAAAAACTCAGATATTTTATATTATATTTCTATTTGTCATCAATCGAGAGCCAATAAACTGTTCTTCTTCATTTAAAAACTGCTAATTTATAAACTAAATAATTTGGTTTAAACATTTTGTTAGCCTATAGTGTTTTGATATTCAGAACAAGGGCGGAGTTCTCAACATTAGCAAACACATAATTTGATATCCCTCACTAAAAAACATTTTTAAGTTTTGATTGATTACCGTCAGCTGCGTTTACACTGAGAAACATGTGTAATAAACAAGTTACATGTACGTAATTTGTTATACTAAAACGTTAAAAATTTGTGTAACATGTTGCACAAAACATAGTGTTATAAAAACAAAGTTTGTGTTATAAAACAAGTTTGTGGTTTCCCGCACGAAGTTGATAACAAATAACTTGTTTTATGTTACACATTTGTTATCATAGTGTAAATGCAGCCGACGTTGATACAGGAAAAAATAGCAACGATATGAAGAAAATAATTTTAGCTTTATAAAGAGAAGTAATATTATTTAAAGTCCCTTGAGACAAAGTTTGCAATCACAGTGAAGCCTAAAGCAAAGTTTGCTTTCGACACAACAATTTGTGTTGTCGTTGCTCTGACATAGGGACTTTGTTTGTTTTCTCGATTAAAAACGGTAATTGGGTTTTGTATTTTTTTATAATTGGAACAAATATTTATATTTTATATAGATTGAAATAGCTTTTCAACCGGTGTTTTTATCGGTGTATTAATTTCGAAGCGGTATTTAAATGTATATATGATTATGTTAATAAAGAATAAATACGAAATAATCCAAAAACCCAAGGTTTTAAGTTTAATATTGACATTTAATATTGCATAAACATACTATCTATTTTAAATATTCGGAGAAGCTACTGCAGTCCTTTAATTGTAGGATTTTTCTATGAGCATATACAAAGGAATTCTTAATAAAATAATTGACAACTAAGATGTTTATTGATTCCAATCTCTAGAAAGATAAACATAGGTCGTTATTGTTTACCAGTTTAAAATGTTTTAACCAGGTTGTATAAGCGAACCATTGCAAGTCAACCGTGAAGACAGTCATAAAATGAAAAGCTGTGAAATCTGCCATAAACGTTATATGTGACCACGCTGACCGTTACCTTGCCTTTCTCTTGGCCTATAGATTCACTTGACGGGTTACGGTTTCAGCTGGAGGTGGAAAATCTTTCTGGTGAAATGACAATAAAATAATAATTTAAAAATTGTAATATTCTTGGAGTTTTAGTATAAACCTATGAATAAATCAACGTAACAAAAGCGCATTAAATTAAATAAATTAAATTACCATTAATATATGCACCGGTAATTGAATTTACATATATTAATTAAATTAATATTTAATAAGCAAAAGCGGCCAAAATCCTCCGAACATCTTTGTTGGCATGACATTTTACTAATTGATAGCTTGGCATACAACAGTATGTTAACAACAAGAGTTAATCCAAGCAAATTAGAGTTATGGTGCAGACTGCGGCTACTGTGGTCTGTGAGTCACCTTCCGTGCATCTAAAACACGCAAAATAAATAAACGACCGTTTAACTAGTGATTACCGTTTATTAGTTGGTTTAACTTCGGTGTTTTCTTTTACAAAGTTCTTAATGAAGTGGAAAAATTGGTTTTGAATCTTTAAAGCTTGCGTTTTGGTAAGTTAGTTTGTATTATAATCTTAAATGGGTTAAATTGTTTACAATAAATGATTGCAATTGGATTTTAGTTTATGATATATATTATCGCGGGAATATTGAAAAAATTTAAAGAATCAAATATACAGAGTGTCAGTAATGTCCGTTTCAAACATTTGGTACCTATATGGTTGTAGGAGTCAAAATAAATACAAAAGTAAGGTTCCTATAAACATACATGATAATATGCCAGGTTTCCCGTCTGTCAGTGCTGTATCTTTCAATAAATACATCATATTTTAAGAACTACTTCATATTTAAATACAAATATTAGCACATGTCTAATTCATTATAAAATCTAACTAGAAGTACGCTCTTATATCGCTTATGGGGATTGAGCTCACAGTTAACAATATAAACAAAAATGTTTCAATTGAAAATATACCTCATGAGCCCCCCCAGTATAACTGCAGCTTGGCAATGACATACAAATCCAGAACATGACAAACAATGAGGCCTGAAATCTGTCAATCAGTCAGTCAGACAAAGTTCATTTGAATTAGTTACTCACCCCTCAGTCTCACTGAGGACTGAATCATCTAGGCCCTCATAATAACATTAGCTGAAGATTTTGATAAAATATAATATGTTGGCGACAATAAAGGTCCCAATTCAGTAAGAGCACTTGGTTTAAAAGTAGTTATTTACACTTTGGTCCCACTGGAGGACCCATCAGGATTTTTATTTTATTGTAGCTTAATATTGTTTAACAAAATATACTTATAAATACAGAACTTGATGAACAATACGTTTTAATTCTTAAACTTAAGTAAGCCATTGTTATAATTACTAATAATAACGCTTTTGCCAGTTTCATTCTTACTTATGTTTTTTATTGTAAACATTATGAACATTATTTGTTAATAAAATCCCTAAAATAAAATCATAAAATAATGAGTACAATTAACTACGAAGTAAAGCTGAGGTCAAAGACTTGGAATTGGCAACAACAGAAAATGACAGAGTAACAAAACAGGAAATAAACGGTCAAATTACACAGGTAATTGACCTAGGGTTCAAGCGACAAAATCAAAGTAACTCACCAAAAATTCCAATGATGGCCGCGGAATGCTGACCAGCTACGGCCACGAATCACGGCGGGTGTAGGAGTCCACGATCCACGTGATTGGTTGACGTGGGCGTGGTCGACCGAATTTGGGGGAAACACGAAATCGGGGGAAACATATCGAGGAGAGATGATGGACAGTCAGAAAAGGGGAGGCAAGAAGTGAAGAGTTGGGAAGTAGGGGGGGCTGGATCGAGTAAGTCCCACAGCACTTAGGTTATAGTAAAATACCAGGTGTTGTCGACCTTCCAACCAAGTCCACCAACGCAGGGCCAACAGAAGCACTACAGCGACCACAACCCAGAGGGAGAAGAGGACGGACCATGTCTGCGACCGGAGGAGCCTTGGGACAATTCTTCGAGACAACCACCTACAAGGGACCCGGGACCACTTCTGGACGCTGGACCACTCCTGGACACCTTGACCACTGGACGGGACCACGGAGAGGCGAGGATCGACCGACAACGCAGGGAGACCGCCTGACAGCCAAAATTTCGGACTGCGTGGTATGTGATCTTCACTAAATTGCACCTCTAGTAAAAAGGGAAAAATTTGAGAGAACAGTCGAAGGTTAAGGGAAATGATTTGATAATAATAATGATTAAGCAATGATGAAGATATTTAAAAGTTAAAGCTTACTAAGACAAGCAATAAATAATCTAAACAGAAAGGGAAAATATATATATATATAAAATTAAGAAGCCTCAGAGTAAATGGCAGGGTTAATTGTTAAAATAAATTAAAGACGGTAGACATAATCAGAATGGCCTATAGGCCAAGTTGAGGTGTAAAGTAGTTGTACATAAAGATAGCAGTAGCTCGTTGTCATTAACCATCGTTCAATTAATTTAGTAAGTGTTAATGAATAACTGTTACATAAATGAATTGATTATTGAAATATAAAGGCCCACATGGCTTAACATTTTAATGTAATATAATGTGACAATGTTTAATTTGGAAAGGTTTAAGGGTAATTATTTTGAAGCGTAATTGATGGATGAAATATAAAGGACTAAACTATTAATAACGTGAATTGAGTAAACCTTTAATGGTAGATTAACGGCTACATGCCCAACAATGTAAATTAAATGTTAAATATCGAGTTAAGGGTGTGTATTCATATGGGAGGTGTGGACTGTGACGTATAAGTTGCCTTAAAGAACTTTGGCCATGCCAGAACAGAGTGATCATTATTAATGATTTGTTAGTTTAAGAGAGTTGTTAATTTATATCGTGTTTGTCATTTCAGTTGTATTTTATAAATAGGAGTTAGGGCACAGAGGCCTCTATTTAAAGGGTTGTCACGAATATTTATCATTATATAATAAGGAGGAAATAGTCCTCTGATTTATGAATATTAAAAGGTATATGTTATTACAGACGCTGGTGTCATTTCAATCAATTTCCTGGTCTCCATCTCACTAAGCTAAGCGAGTTATGATTCAAACTTAAAAGAAAAGAAAATAATCTTACATGGTGGAGATCGCTGAATTGGTTTAATTACCATAAAATTGATTGAATTTACACAGAGTGAGTGATGTTTTATTAGCATAAGATGGTTATAGAGATAAGAAGGTATTTCTGAGATAGGATAAAACTGCATAGGGACAGAAATAATAAATTGAAGGGAAGTAATCGAATAAACGGTTAATACTGTAGGGCACTTACAAATAAAAATAGCCTACAAAATATTTAATCAACAGATATATCGCATAAAATAATAAAAGTCGTCAGGGTTTAATAAAACATAAAAGACAGGTTGTATAACAGTAATAAATAAATACAAATAAAACTGTCTAGGGTTTTGTTAATTTAAAATAAAATGAAATGCCAATAAACCAAGTTTCCTTGCCTTCGGATATTTATAGAGTAAAGAAAGAACAACTACAAGCAATATTAGTGAAGTTTAACATTAAATACAAAGACGAGGACACGGTTGCCGAATTAAGACCCATTGTAGCCGATCTTAAAGCTTATTTAAAAAATAATTGGTCTGAAGAAAAAAATTCATTTTAAGAAAGTTATTAGGGAAAAGATTCTTAACCGATGTTGAGTTAGAAAAATACCCATTGCTTAGGAGAATTGAACAATTCATTAGGGATAGGGAAAACCTTTACGACACGCCAGCCAGCGAGGACAGTGACGGTGACGACTACGAGGACATTGACTTAGCTTCGGTGGACACAGACGACCCTCCAGGTCAAATTACACCCCAAGGGACGAATAGGTCAAATCATAGAGCACTCACGGATAATTACATAGGAGACCGCGAGGATAACATGACGACACCAAAAGAAAATTTACCGTTAATATCTGCTGGTACGTACTACGGTCTACCAACTGAAAACCCCAACGATTTTATAGACAAATATCAAATCGCGGCACAGTCAAATAATTGGCAGGATGCTTCAAAAATAAAATTATTTCCGGCACACCTTGCAGGGACGGCACTTACATGGCATCAACATTTCACAAAAGGGAAGGTGATACACGATTGGGATGAGTTAAAGGAAACCTTTATTAACACTTTCACCCTGGTTGCACAGGCAAAAACTTTGCAGAACATCTTAGAAAAGAAAGTACAAGGTAGGGACCAACCTGTGCTAACATATTACTTGGAGGTACTAACCTTGTGTAGGTGCCATGACCCCAATATGTCAGAAAAACAAATAGGGCAGTACGTTATACAAGGCCTAAGACCTGAATTTTGTGATAGGGTGTTATCAGAAACTTGTGACACTTTAGAACAGCTAGAAAAGAGTTTAAAGAAAATAGAGTTACAGCTACAAATTAAATCGGTAAATCAAGAAAAATACAGCAGAGCAGAAAGAGAGGGATACGCTAGGGAAACCACCACCAATAGACAGGAAATAAACAATTTACATGCCAAACTTATAAGGACCCTAACTCAGGTCATTTCAAACATGACTATGCAACAAACGCCACAGCGACAAATACATCACCAACACGACAAGCCAAACCAACACAGGGAATACTACAACAATTACAGGGGAAGAGGAACCAACTACAGGGGACCAACTGGATATAGGACGACACAACGACACCCAGTGCAATGGACACCACGGTCCACCATAAACAGAGGAGGCTACCAGACCAACTACCAGGCAGCATCATGGGGCCCACGACATGCAACCCCAAGAGCAGAAGTTCCATATAACGGAAACAGGAATTTTACTACATATTGTAGTTACTGCAGAAGAAACAACCATAATACGCAGGATTGCAGGTTTAAGAGGCAGCAAACAGGGGAAATGATGAAGAAAAGGTCCAAGTATTGTGATTATTGTAGGATGAGCAACCACAACAAAGAAGAATGCTACAAACTACAAAGGGGAAAACCATATACAAAAAACTCATAGGAAGGGGCCCTCTCTATACTAACAACAAAGAGAAGGTTCCCTGTTTAAAACAGAGTATAAATTCGCCCTACAAACAAGTACAACCCCAGTTCAGAATATACAACTACGAGAAGGAATTTCCTAAGCTAGATGAAGCTAAGAACATCAAGAAGAAGAGGGAATACATACACAGAAGAGAAGAAAGAAGGCATGAAGAGAACATCATTAACCCTCGGAGAAAAGACCACAATATATACCAAGCTTGCACGACTAGGGAGCGCAGAGTGCAATGGAGAAAACAGCTACAGCCATTATCAGGTGGAATGAGACTAAGGGAAGGAGCCAGAGAAGAGCAACGAGCTATAAAGAAGGAAGAGGAGACAGTAAGGATGGGACCAAGGGAAGGAACAAAGGAAGTCAAAGGAACAACAGAAGCGCAGGAGAACAGGGTAGAAGGAGACACATTGAGGGAACAGGAGAAGGAAGAAATATGCAGGCAGCTGGAAGAGCAAGGAACACAACACATGATCCACAGCTGTGACATTACACTAGTATCAGAAGGAAGGATACATAAGCCAAGGAGAAAGGAGCAGTTAAGAAACCAGGAGTTACATGATACTCTATTTAAAATAAAACAAACGGAAGACAAGAGAGTACCAGTGTTAACACTTAATGCAAAGTTAACTCAAAATCCAAACCAAATAATTCAGTGTACAGTTGACACCGGATTAAATATAAACCTTATAAATTCAAAGTTCGTACACGGGACAAATATTGAGACAGGAAAATTGCCAAGAGTGGTATCGGCAAATAATACTCCCATCAACATTTTAGGGATTGCGGAAATTGCATTAGAAATAGATAATATAATTATCAGGGATAAATTTTTTGTCACTCCAAATATCACGAGCGAAATAATCTTAGGGAATAGATTCCTAAATAAGAACAGGGTTGAATTAAATTTTGACACAAAAGAAATTGTGATAAACTTAGGCCAATTTAAACATAAAATAAAAATGGGAAAATGGTTAATACAAATTGAAAGCATTAACAGTACTGAGATGGTTTCCAGAGATAAAATCATTGACATAAGAACCGAAGAGGATATGGTAATAGCACCTCATCAGCATAGGAGAATAAAGCTTAAACATAAAATAAATGATAAAACATATTTTGAATCGGAAAAGTCCTTAAAAGAAAAGAAAAAATGCCATGCATATTTGATAGATGCAGAAGCAGATGAGGGCAGCTATATAACTATTTATAATGCATCTAGCTTCCCAAAACACATAAATGCCTACACTTTATTAGGCTACCTCACTGAGGAAGTAAACAAAGACGACACTTGTGCTGACACAACTAGGCCGCGACAACAGCCACGCACGCGGAACCGACGTAAACAAACAGTCACAGATAAGGATGGCATAGAACTTAACATATCACCACACCTAACGGTACAGCAGCATAACATGGTCAGTAAACTGCTACATAAATACAAATCTATGTTCACCACGAAGGTAGAGGACCTTGAACCAGCTAATTTGCCACCAATACAATTAGAATTAGTTTCAAATGCTAAACCCGTAAACAGCCCACCTTATAGACAAAGTATGCAGGAGAGACAGGAACTAGATAAACTTTTAAACCAATTACTAGAAGCAAACATTTTAGAGGAATGCCCAGAATTTTGCGAATATGCTTCACCAGTATTCGTAACAAAAAATCGCGACAATTCGGCTCGCGTTGTTGCGGACATGCGTCGCATTAACAACATTTTAAAGAACTGTGTACATCCTACCCCATCAGTTAACTTAGTTTTAAATTGCTTAAATAAAGCAAACACGTTCACAAAATTAGATCTTAAGGGAGCGTTTCACCAATTACTGGTAAGAGAAGAGGACAGAAACATACTTGCGATTAAGACGCAAGATCATCTGTTAAGATACAAAAGGTTAACCATGAGATTAAAAATTTCAACCGCTGTATTCAGCAAAGCGATATTAGCTTTATTAAATAAGCACCTGTCCAATAAAGTTATATCGTATATTGATGACGTTATAGTTTACGGATCATCCTTTCAACAGGATTTAGAAAATTTGGAAATAATTTTAGAAATATTACACAAAGCTAATTTAAAGCTAAACACAAAAAAATGCAAGTTTTTATATGAAACAGTTGATATACTTGGATACACAGTCTCAAAGCAAGGAATTTTACCTCAACAATCTACAGTTAATGCTATACAAGAATTTAAAAGGCCAGATTGTATAAGACGTGTGCGTCAGTTCCTAGGCGCGTCATCATTTTTCAGGAAGCATATTAAAAATTATGCCCAAATTACATTACCCCTAACAGAGTTAATTAAACAAGCAAACCAAAATTTACCTTTTAAATGGAATGAAGATTGTGAACAAGCTTTTAATAAAATAAAGCAAATTTTAACTAATCCACCATTACTTGCTCATTGGAAAGACGATTGGGAATCAGTTATTTATGTTGACAGTTCATTATTTGCACTTGGGGCCTGTTACTTGCAAATCAACCCTGAAAATAATACTATGCATCCCATAGCATATTTATCAAGAAAATACACAGAAACGGAAAAGCGATATTCTAATGCAGAAAGGGAAATGCTAGCCTTAGTATATGCAGCTAATTACTGGAGGGAATTTACGCTAGGCAGGCAAACAATAGTTTATACCGATTGTCAGTCACTCATACATTATAAGAATTTTAAAAACACTTCATCACGCCTAAATCGCCTTGCTCTCGCACTAGTTGACTACGATATAATCGTAAAATATAAGAAGGGAACTAACAATCTACTAGCAGACAGCCTTTCTAGAAATCCACCAGAAGAGGAGTTAGACCAGGACCTAATTCAAGCTACATTAAACATTCAGGAGATAAAAACAGAAAATTTTGAAGAGTTACAAGCAAAAGACCCTTATTTAAAGCAAATAAAATTAGCTAAGATATCACCAGATTCCGTTCCGAAGAAAATCAGACATGAATCCAGGAAATATGTGGAGAGGGATAACATATTATATTACAAACATTTCAATGGTAGGGACACGGAATATTTATTAGCAATACCCCAGGAAAAGGTTAACGAAATATTAAAAACCTTCCATGATAATATATTTTCAGGAGGGCACTTCTCAAGCTTTAAAACTGGAAAGAAAATAAAATCATGATATTATTGGCCCAATATAAATCAGGACATTGTAAACTATACTAAAACATGTGAAGACTGTCAACTTAGGAGATCTGCTACTTATAAACAATACGGAAAGTTACAACCGCAAATCCCCTCAACAAAACCGTTTGAAAGACTAATTATAGATTTCTTAGGCCCTATAACACAAAGCCATGGATTTAAATACATTTTAGTAATGACAGACCCCACAACGAGGATGGCATATACACGTGCAACTCGTTCTGCAGACGCAAAAACCGTAGCTAAGGTATTATTGGAAATATTCTGTTTATACGGTTGTCCAAAAATTATTACTCACGACCAGGGTACACATTTCATGGGGCAAGTGCTAAAACAATTATTACAAAGCTTAGGCATAGAACAGCGGCCAAGTCCTCCACACATGCAACGTATTCAAGGTTTAACGGAGAGATGCAACTTGGTAATAAAGAAAACAATTTCACACTACATACAGGAAGACCCACACAATTGGTCTGACGAGTTAAAATTTATAACATTTGCATATAACACTACGATAAATAAAAGCACGGGTTACACTCCATTTTATTTAAATTTTGCAAGAGAAGCAAACCACCCGTCTGATTACATTTATGTTCACGAAAATCAGGACAAGGACGTACTAAAAGAGATTAAATTAATACATAAAATTAGAACGGAAATTCCAAAAATCTTAGAAAACGCCCAAAATAGTCAAAAACAATATTTTGACAGGACACGAAGGGATTTAGAACTACAGCCAGGGGATGAAATATTAATTAAATATCCAACGGATCACACAAAAAAATATAGCAAGTTTCAAAATTGCTATAAAGGACCTTACCATGTCACCGATAAATTAAATGATTTGACTTACTTAGTGGCTTTAGAAAAACGAGGAAAACTAGTGGAGGAACCAGTTCATGTCGAGAATATTAAACCGTTTCACAGAAGAAATTAAATAAAAACAATTAAAATTATTTGTCACAAACAGAACCTCTATTGACGACAACGTAATGAACGTATTAGAAAAACGTACGTGTCAAGGAGCTTTCCTACTGTTAGAATCTTCCCCTATTAGGACATTTCTCTACAAAGCACCCTATTTACACCTGCATCACCTACGACCAGAGTGCGCAACTGAGATTCAATTTGTGACTTAACACACAACGTGCTGCTTGGGAAACAGTCAAAATTGCGTCAATGTTGCACTGTTGCCAATTAATTTAAAGTACTAAGAGGTCAACTACTGTGAAACATCTTCTACAAAACAATTACCAATAGAACCCCATCAAATAAATAAATAAATTAACTTGGGCCTACATACGTATTAGGAATACGTTATTTCCTTAAAAATAAAGACTAACTTCTAATCTACAGAGGAACCCAAGAAGGCTCGAATCTTTAAGCCTAATAACTACTACTACTAGTATCATCTAATGGCCCATATATAACTAGATAGTTGAGATTCCATTGGTAACTCAATAAATTGCAATTTACAAATGAATTTACAAAATTTAGGTTCATGCGATACAAATTAGGAACCTAAGCATTTGACAGACATCAAATAATTAACGAATATTACAAAAAAAATTATAAAGGGTTTCCCACACATGAACTGAGAGCTCTAAACAACATAACGAGTCCTGACATTAATATTGCGGAAATTGAAATACGAAGTTAAATAACAAAATTGAGATCACCTTGATAAAATTAAATAAGGAAAATATTTATACAAATTATGAATGTACGACGCTTGTAAAAGGAAATTAAAGTTGACCGACCAAGAAATATGTCTTAATGACTTAAATAAGCTGCGATACCTTAAAGTTTGGAGGGTATCCGATAAATAATCCACACTCACTCAAACACAGAAGATTAAAGCATCTAAAAGAGGAAGGAAGACCACTTATCACTCAAAATAAAAAACCTTAACACGTTTCCGACACATATCCAACGCGGATCGATACTTGACCAAAGCCATACTCACTCTCGATTGAGGACATACTATGAACACACAGTCACAACAACACGAAACGACCAACAGGATGTTGCGGATAAGATTACACGCGTGAGAAACAAGCCACGTTGCACTTGTAAACAGGCTACAGACTATTCAGCTGAATAGAGCTGCTACTAGCTGAGAAAATTACATTACTGCGTTACAACAACGTAATTTATATTCTCTAAGGAGATGGAAATAAGACAATTAAATAATATCATAGCTATTAAATCTTGCGGAGGGTTAGTGAGAAGCGCTCAAGCTAAGGCTTCATGACATTTAATAGCAATTTACTGAACCAAATTTATTGATCCATAAACAAAACTTATGATAACTTCAAAATTTGTACACCTATTAATTCTCGTGGAGACAGGCTAGTTAATTTGCCGGCAGACTAGATACTTCATGACATTTAATGGTGAACTAAAACTTCCAAATTACATTTAACTCCAGTGAAACATACATGTTTACAAATTTCACATGAAGAATATATGTTATATTAGTGATGGTTAAACTCATAGAACATTATACTAACAAAGTTTTTTTTTTTACACAGAAATTCACTCAACATGAAGATTTTAACGAGTTTAACAATAATACTGGCAATATTCCACAATGCAAGAACACATAAAGATGACTCCCACACATACCAAGTTTTTAGTGGATACCACTTCGAAAAACAACCACAGAAAATCCCGTATGAAACCACTATTCCGCTTTTGATCACTACACAATTGATAGAAAAACCTGAGTTTTCTACACTTAACAGTCCATCGCAACAATGCCAGGACAATGGCACTATCTCTAGAATGTATTGTCAATTTCAAAAATCACTGATTACCTTACAAGGTTTAATAAATGAGGAGATACTTAACCGATTCCCAGAAACCTCAGCGAATTTGACAATATCAAAGAATGGTAACAAGAAACGAAGAGGACTCACATTTATGGAGGAATTCTTTAGCTGGTGTTGTAACATGGCGTCAACTAAACAAGTTGCGGGGCTGTACGAAAATCAAAAAAACCTAGAATCACATACAAATGAAATCATAGACTCGGTGAGCGACCAGTACAAAAATTTAGTTAAAACCACAACAAATCTAAACAATTTCTCAAGTAACGTACATGGATTATTGGATAAAGTACATAAAAGCTTCTATCTGGTACAGGATGAATTAAATAGCATAAAAACAACTTCATACTCTAGTGTCATTAAGCAGCTGTATAACATTACAGAACAAACATGGGCTTACATATTATATAAATACTACCTCGACAAATATAGAGAAATTTTAGACAAATGTAACCAACATAAATTATCTGATCTACTAACTAACACCAAACATCTTCTGATTCAATTATTAAATTTGGACAACAAGGCAAAATCGAAAGAGCTTACCTTAGCCATCAGTAACGAAGAATTGCATTTATACTATGAATTAAAAATAACCACTTGCAAAATATTTAATAACACATTACTAGTTAGGATCAATGTGCCGTTAATAAGTAGGGGACTAAAGGGGAATATGTACAAAGCAATCGCTACCCCATTATTATGGAACAACAAGATTTGTAAGCTTAACATGGAAGATAAATACATTTTCAAAACCACGAACTATACTAAAGTAATAACGAAAAACGAGGCATGCAACGACGACTCATTCCCGCTATGTATGTTACCAAGACAAACAATCGTGACCACTGAAGAACAATTATGCCTACATCTCATTTTAGACTCGGCAAATATTGATGATTTACAACAACATTGCCAATTTACCTGTAACTTTAAGCCAAAATATCCTATCATAACGCAACTACTCCCAAGCAAATATTTAATAACTAATATTGACACACAACTGAAGTTAATTTGTGACACTGACGAACATTTAATTAACCCAATTACAACTGGAACAATAGAAATATTTATTCCATGTGACTGTGAACTATTACAACAAGATCTGATACTCATAACAAAATTGAAACCATATGACTCAAAAGACATGAGATCACCGCAGAGGATAAACTTAATCCCAGCATCTTGGGCAAAACTGAGAACCTTAAAATTGTTCCCACTAACGTCTGGAATCAAACATGAATTTAATAACCTATCAGAAATTTTAGACTCTAATTGGACATTAAACACCCCAACATTTGAAGTATCTGCTCTTAGGAAAATCGAGCACGTAAAATTGGAAAACAATGAATTCGAACTCAACAACACAAAAATGATGTTTTACTTGCTATTAACATGGATTACCTTGCTGTCAATATTAATTATCGTCATGGGATATTTCATACACATTCTATCAATAAAGGTACGGCTCATGACACCACCGAGGGACTACAATCCAAACGCAAACTACAACCAGGGGAATTAATACGACTTAACAGTAACGTGACACTCGCAGCCACGGCCATCGCACACAACATACTTCACTGATGTCACCTTCATTTCACTACTTAAATTATTTTTCGATGACGAAAAATTTTCCCGAGCAGGGGAGTGTAAACATTATGAACATTATTGGTTAATAAAATCCCTACAATAAAATCATAAAATAATGAGTACAATTAACTACGAAGTAAAGCTTAGGTCAAAGACTTGGAATTGGGAACAACAGAAAATGACAGAGTAACAAAACAGGAAATAAACGGTCAAATTACACAGGTAATTGACCTAGGGTTCAAGCGACAAAATCAAAGTAACTCACCAAAAATTCCAATGATGGCGGCGGAATGCTGACCAGCTACGGCCACAAATCACGGCGGGTGTAGGAGTCCACGATCCACGTGATTGGTTGACGTGAGCGTGGTCGACCGAATTTGGGGGAAACACGAAATCGGGGGAAACATATCGAGGAGAGATGATGGACAGTCAGAAAAGGGGAGGCAAGAAGTGAAGAGTTGGGAAGTAAGGGGGGGCTGGATCGAGTAAGTCCCACAGCACTTAGGTTATAGTAAAATACCGGGTGTTGTCGACCTTCCAACCAAGTCCACCAACGCAGGGCCAACAGAAGCACTACAGCGACCACAACCCAGAGGGAGAAGAGGACGGACCATGTCTGCGACCGGAGGAGCCTTGGGACAATTCTTCGAGACAACCACCTACAAGGGACCCGGGACCACTTCTGGACGCTGGACCACTCCTGGACACCTTGACCACTGGACGGGACCACGGAGAGGCGAGGATCGACCGACAACGCAGGGAGACCGCCTGACAGCAAACATTTTGGACTGCGTGGTATGTGATCTTCACTATATATATAAAATTAAGAAGCCTCAGAGTAAATGGCAGGGTTAATTGTTAAAATAAATTAAAGACGGTAGACATAATCAGAATGGCCTATAGGCCAAGTTGAGGCGTAAAGTAGTTGTACATAAAGATAGCAGTAGCTCGTTGTCATTAACCATCGTTCAATTAATTTAGTAAGTGTTAATGAATAACTGTTACATAAATGAATTGATTATTGAAATATAAAGGCCCACATGGCTTAACATTTTAATGTAATATAATGTGACAATGTTTAATTTGGAAAGGTTTAAGGGTAATTATTTTGAAGCGTAATTGATGGATGAAATATAAAGGACTAAACTATTAATAACGTGAATTGAGTAAACCTTTAATGGTAGATTAACGGCTACATGCCCAACAATGTAAATTAAATGTTAAATATCGAGTTAAGGGTGTGTATTCATATGGAAGGTGTGGACTGTGACGTATAAGTTGCCTTAAAGAACTTTGGCCATGCCAGAACAGAGTGATCATTATTAATGATTTGTTAGTTTAAGAGAGTTGTTAATTTATATCGTGATTGTCATTTCAGTTGTATTTTATAAATATGAGTTAGGGCACAGAGGCCTCTATTTAAAGGGTTGTCACGAATATTTATCATTATATAATAAGGAGGAAATAGTCCTCTGATTTATGAATATTAAAAGGTATATGTTATTACAGACGCTGGTGTCATTTCAATCAATTTCCTGGTTTCCATCTCACTAAGCTAAGCGAGTTATGATTCAAACTTAAAAGAAAAGAAAATAATCTTACATTATTTTTACCTAGACGTTTCGATGCCACTTTGGACATCTTCATCGGTAGGAAGGTTATGTAAACAAAACAAAAATTAAAAACAAACAGTGAATCATATGATAGCTTACTACTACATCTAATTTAAGTACATTAGTCAAACATTTAAATATATTAATATGGTGATCCATGGGGTGTATTTTTAATTTATTTCTTTTTTGAAAATTGGAAGCCAAGACTTAGAAAGCTTATATCCATCTTCCCTATTTATATTTTCCTTGTGTTTAATTATTTCTATGGATTCTCTAATTTTTCTTTTAAAATAATCTTCTTTATGCAATAATTTTACGTTGTCAAACTCCATGCTGTGTCCGGTTTCATGTGTGTGTTCTGCTATTGCTGAGGTATTTATTCTGCCCTTTTTATCTTCTCTGATATGCTCACTTACTCTAACATTTACTGTTCTCCCAGTTTCTCCAATATATACCTTTTTGCAACTGCACGGTATTCTGTAGACACCTTTGTTTTTCAACACTGGTGTTTGATCTTTTATTTTGGGGAGTAAATCTCTTAATTTAGAACATACCGAAAATGTTGTCTTTATTTTATGCTTGGCTAGAACTTTTGACACTTTGTCTGTTGTACCTTTAATGTAAGGGAGGATCGCACGTTTGCAGTTCTCTTGGTTGGCTTCTTACATTATAAAAATAAAAAAACATAAGTAAGAATGAAACTGCCAAAAGCGTTATTATTAGTAAATACGTTTTAAAATCAGTCGATTGGTTTTGTTTGCCTAGATATTTTAAACTCTAATCCAGAGGTTTTAATGGAACACATTAGCCTTACTGGGTGGTGGGGGGGGGGGCTATGCCCCCAGGCCTCCCATTGTTATTGTACCTTGATACTGTTGTTTAAATACTTAGCCTATAAATGCAGAACTTAAAAAACAATGAGGCTTAAATCAGTCAATTTATTTTAAGAAGAATTAATTGCCTTGTTTAAAAAAAGTAGTATCTAATGTTAAATATAATCTAGTAATTAAAACTCTTTGACCCACTTCTTAGAACCCACAAGTCATTGTTTCAAGGTCCAACATTTTGTATACATCTTAATATATAAAAATGGATCCCTATTTCCCTTGGTCATGCCATCACTTGAGAATTAGTTGACCAAATTGAATAATTATTTTTTGCTGTGTTCGTTCATGTCAGTACAAGGTTCTTATAAAAGACAATTTTTAATCCGACCTAAGGGCTCTGCCCCACAGGCCTTCAAAGTTCCCATTGATTTGATCTAAGTTCATTTAGTTACACCAAGCAACTGTAAACATACTTGAAAGGCATAAACATATGTTGATTATGGAAATAAAAAACTACTTGAATGGACGCTCTCATTTTGGAAATAAAAAAGTACTTGAATGGCAACGCAAACTCTTTTTTCGATATTCAAGTGGGCATCTAATGACTAATCCGGGAGGCGAGTGAGCGAAGCGAACGAGCTCATCTTGAAAATGAACGAGTATTTGAAATGAAACAAATTCAATGACATGAGGTCAGGACAACGTCTGTTGGCCAGCTAGTTATATATATTGATGATTACGTGTATGGTTCAGTTTTAATAGACGCTGTGTAGCATTTAAATTTCCAAAAACATTATGATCACATTCTTTTTAAGTAACGGTGTATTATGATCCCACTTATGTTTTATATTATTGACTATCTCAAGTTTAATTAATGCAATTTTTTTGCTGTAAAAAATAATACGGGGACTTCTACTTGAAACAATAGTTAGTTGTGTATTAAGGGAGTAAAGTGCAACTTTGTTCCCTGAGGGAAATTGTTGGCACCCGACGCCGTAGGTGAGGGTGACAATTTTACACAAAACCTTTTTCCCATACCCCAAAAGCCACAAGTATTGATAAGTATTCACATTCACAATCGCTGTCCATTTTGGTTGCGTAATGCTTAATAATAAACTCGGAACGTTAATTGCAGCTGGAGCGAAATATCAATCAGCTGATCCGATTCTCTTATAGCTGCAGCATTAATAATTCTAGCGAAATGTCAGCTGATTCTGGTCCACGGGAGACAAAGTAGCACTATGCTCCTTCATTACAAGGATTAAAATTTGACTTTGCTAAGTAGGTTAGGGAACAACAAATTTATCACACAAGATAGGAACGACGTTTCCTTCCATTTTTAAAATCTATTGTATTAGTTCATATATCCGCAAATAGTACAAGAAAACTTAGTAAACAAATTTCATAGTCTGCCTGGAAGGACGAGTCCTGCACAGTCCATTAATACATATATAATTACAATTTCTGGTAAGTAGTTCAACTAAATTCGATCTAAATGTTAAACAGGAGCATCTCTTTTACTTGTTACATTAAAAGTAATTTTTCACTGAGAAAAACTGTTTTCTGAAAATAAAAGTACCAATCTCCGTAGAACAGGAGCTTCAGATCAAAACTATTTAAATCACTCCTTTAGTTTTTGTTAGTGGATTTACAAAAGGAATGTTTTTGATATTTGAACATGGGCTCTTATGAGAACCAAAAATTAAAATTAATTTCTCATTAGAAAAAAAACATCTAAACTAAACAAAAATATTGATGACATTAGTTTATGTCAAAACCTTCAATTTAATACAAAAACTATTTAATAGTTTTTGTTATTAATGTAAGTGATTTATTGAAAGTTGAACAATATTTCTTATGGGAGTAATAAACGCAAACATTGGGCGTTAAAAACACATAAAAAGAAAATAAATGTAATTATGACATAACTGCAGGCCAAAACCTTTAATGTAATACTAAAACAGTTAAAATTGGAACAGTAGTTTTTGCTAGTAGATTTACATGAAGAATTTTGTAAAAAAATGTTAATCGGGCTGTTTCGGGAGCTCAAAGTATTTTGTATTGAGAAAAATCGATACTAATAATGGTTTTGCATGTGCGTGTGTGCCCCAGGTGATTTTGAAAACGCCTACTCAAAACTGCTCCGGACCATAATGTTGTAGAGGACCAACAAATTTTAGATAGGTACTTTTTTGTTTTACAAAGACCTCATGACTCTGCCCCAGTGGCATCAAGAGCCGCCATGTTATTCTTATTGAGAAAACGTTTTGGTCTAACGGCTCCTCAGACATGCCTCCGGAACTTAACACATTGTTGGGGGACTAAAAGACTAGACATTTATTTTAGTGATCAGTGCGATTTACAGAAATCCCTTACAATGGTTGTTCCCGGTAATACATGTTTAAGTATTAGTGGAATCAACATTTTTCATTCGGACAAATTATAAGACAATATCTTTTGAGACCGAATATAACTGAAATTTAAATAACCGAAACCAGAGTAGACTTTCATGAGTGGAACGATATAAAATACCCCCGTTGCAGCAAACCTGCGTACTCAGTGAATTTCCAATGCATATATATGGGTATCACTACTACCTAGAGCCACTTACCAAGTTTCACAAAAATACATCCATTAATAAGTGATATATAGCATTTTATTTATTCTCCATAACAATAACATTAGCATTGAGTACGCAGGTTTGCTGCAACAATGAAGATAGGAAATGTGTTGTTTTGCAATTATCAATATAACTCAACCAGGTGAAGCTACATAGCAAGTATTGGGTTCATAACTAAGGGAGATATAAAACTTTACTTATTATCCATATGAATAACATGGGGCCCGAGTATGCAGGTTTTCTGGTACTGGTAAAAATCAACAAAAACCATTTTTTGGTGCTACTATCAATATACCACAACTAGTTGAAGCCACATACGAGGTTTCATCAATATACATACATAAATAATCGAAATATAACATTTTATTTATTCTCCATAAGGATAACATTGGACAACGTACTCTGTTTAGCACTTTTAATATCACTGCAACGGTTGGGCGTAAAACAACAATTATAACGCCAAAATTATTATTTTTTAGAGCTAAACTGGTTGGTAGAAAAAAATGTGGAGTTTTTGGTGAAATTAACTGAGGAAAATCCAAAAACCGTATTCCAATAGATTAACATGGGACATTTTTTTGGACACATTTTTTTAATTTTCTCCACAACCACTAAACCTAGCTTAATGATTCAACATACTAAATTGTTTGTTTTGTTAAGCTCTATAAAATGGCTATAATTAAAATCTAGTGTTTTCAAAATTTTAGGGTAAAAAGTTCAAAAAACTGATTTTTGGAAAATTTTAAACACCCATAAAACCCCCTTCCCATAGACCGATTGATCTGGTTTTCGAACTTAAAGTCATAAATGTTACTCTCCACATTTGTGACAAATTTTATCAAAATCGGGCGCTTCTTTCAAAAGTTATCGCGGTAACGGACATATATATATATATATATATATATATATATATATATATATACATATATAAATTTGAACGAATAGTGTTTTTGGCATCTGGGGACCACAAAACAAAAAGTTATCATAGTCTCGGGCTTAAGTCTTATCATGCCACCTACGGTAGTACTTTGGTATTATACGGATGCCACTATTTTTGGAGGTTAAATTTTTACCGGATACAAAGGATAATTACATAATTCGAAAAACCGTACTTTTATTGACTTACTGTACAAATTTTACATCATTCTGATGAGCGGTCTTTGTGTTGTGCCTCCCAAAAGACAGCGATGTCCGCTAGGATCGTGTTGAATGCGTCGCCGCCGCTAGCAGCCACACCCGATCGCCACATGTACTCCGCCAAATATACAACGCGCTGCGGCAGTTATGTTAGGATGGGTCATAAAAATACGGACGGTTTCCTCTTCATTTCGAGGTAAATCCCACACCAAAAGAACGTCACTCATTATGAAAACAAATGTAACGTAGTGACGGCAATAAATCACTCATGACACTGACCCAGATACAGGCGGTGACAGGTGATGCGCGCGCTCCGGTCAACGACCTGACCTTGGCCTATTTGGAGGGGGTTTGGCGGCCTGAAGTATGACTCATCAGGTATCATTCGATTCGTAACTAAACAAGGAAAGTCCTACAATCAATTTTATGATAACCCATTGTAACATAACTGCCGCAGCGCGCTGTATAAGGGTGGCATCCGTATAATACCAAAGTACTCCTACGGTAATAGCTTCTTCCCTATAGAGGAAATTCGCTAAAACCGAATGAAATTGTTCGATAGGGTATAACGATTTTTTAGGTTATTCGGTTATGGTTTAGGTTAGGCCTATTAAGGTTTAGGTTATTTATTAGTGAATTTCCTTTGGGAAGTGAACTATTAGCGTGACCCGCACGGAAAAACTTAAGCCCGGGACTACCATAGAAGTTCCTAACGTGACTCCCTGAACACGTTTTGGGGGGTCGTTCAAAATTTTATATATATATATATATATATATGTATATATATACACATATATATATATATAGACATATATATATATATATATATATATATATATATATAAATGTGTGTATGCACTCTAGCGGTCGCATTTTTTGTCCGATTTACTTCAAATTTGGTAGGGATGTTCCTTTCTATAATCTGTTGAACAAGTTCGTTGGGCAAAACAATCGGAAAACTCTAAACCCATTTTTTGGGGATTAATCTTTCAAATTTCGAGTTTTTGGGCCCAAAAAGGGTCAGAAAAGCTCCAGATGTAAAATTAATGCATTTAAAAAGATGGGAATTAGAGAGGCGAAAGTTTTAAGCCCTCTTTCGTAATTCTAGCATACATATTTACCGAGTTATTAAAGAAAATGTGTATTGACCAAACACAGTACGTTGTCTTATGGGGGTTTTACATTAGAAAAGCCTGTTATTCATTGGTTGGTGTACGTTTAACATCTCCAGCAACCTCACGCCTACTTTAAAGCCTGACTGGACCTTTTCCTAACCTTATAATGCACAAAATTCTATTCCCAACATTGCAGGTAAATGAAACCAGGAACATCAGAACAGCCAAAAAATCAATGTTTTCAGATTTCAATAAAAATTGGATAAATGTATGTTTTTACACTGATTTTGACTTTTAAAAGTTTTATGTGGAAATTCACTTCCCTCACGTCAGCGTGCTGCGTTCAAACTCGTTTTTCAGTTAGGCCTACCGTAAAACAGGCTTGACCCGGACACTTTTTTATTATTTTTAGGTTTTCATGCCTTCCCATTAACGATGTCACCAATAAAACCAGACCATTGTAAAGTGTGCGTACTATTCACTATATCCATTTAGCTTTAGCCTAACTTATATATTATTATGTTGGATGTTATTATAACAAAAATAAAATTAAAAAAAGTGTCCGGGTTAACCTCCACAAACGGTCTTGATCCGGATATCCACCTAACTAACGTTATAACGTATAAACTAACCTGTTGTGTCCATAGTTGGACAGTGTTTTGTGTGTGTGTCTGCAGATTCCTTTGCACAAATCAAAGGCTTAAAAGTAAAATAAATAAAAAATGTTTATGTGTTGGAGATGAAAAAAGGGTATTCTTACGTCACGTTTCAGCTGTTTATTCTTTGCAACTAAAATGAAACTAAACAAATAACCGTAAGGGAAACGATGTTTATAATACAGTTTTAAACATGGGACCCATTATATTTTCCACAGACATGATTTTATGGTCGATTTAGGCAAAGAATACTTATTCAACGCTGCTCTTATAAACAATACCGTATCAGAGCTAAAAACCATAATGTTGTTATTAGTTATGGCGGGAATACTGTGTTTACGGCAGGGACGAGTCGTAACGGTTGACAAGAGTCACATCCATGGAGTATAATTAGTGTCCGGGTCAAAACTGGAATAGGCCTGTCGTAAATGTGAAACTTTTTTACATATATATCGTTTATCTCTTTAAATAGCATGACATTATGCACGCTTAAATTTCGAATAAAAATATCCCTTATTCACGAAAACAATCGGACAAACTTGAAAAAATTACATGTCTTAGACATAATATTTTATTTTTGCGAAAAGTCGTCAGTTATAAACGATTAGAGCATGCCTCGTTTAGAGCATGCTCTGCTCTAAACAAATGTAGGCCTACCTATAACGAATGACTGCTCAATTTTGCAGGTTATTTTGGAAATATTTATGTTTACAAATACGTACGTGTCCAGGTCAAGACCCTCTGTCCGGGTCTAGCCGGTTTTAGGATACGGCATGTTATGTTTCAGTTTAGGTGTCTTGAAATTTGTCCAGATAACAAACGTTGGTTCCAATATTACTTTAAACATGCATTGTCAGGAACAATATTATCATGTAATGTTTGTTTATTTCACTTTTATTTTAGGTTTAATTGAATAACAAACTAAACTAAACAAACATGACGTAGGTACGGCAATTACAAACATACAAGCTGTTAAATATTAATCAGTGTTAAAAATATCAACCTAATTAATATACCGTAGCCTATCGAACAATTTCATTCGGTTCTTTATTTTGTTCCACTTATGAAAATCCACTTATGATCCTAGCCGAGTAAGATCGAAACCATATTGGATTCACCTGGGTAAATTAAATGTAAGTTAAACAAAAGCTGCCATATTTAAGAACTGCTCATTTATAAATTAAATAATTTGGTTTAAACATTTTGCTATCCTATAGTGATTTGATATTTAGAACAAACGGAGACCCCAAAATTGGAAACACATGATTTTACCATTTTCACAAAAAACACATTTTTTTAGTATTCCATCCGAATACTGAGGAAGTCTATACGGTACAGGAAAAAAATAGCAACGATATAAAGAAGATAAATTTAGCGTTATAAAGAGAAGTAATATCATTTAAAGTCCCTTGGGACAAAGTTTGCAATAACAGTGAAGCCTAGAGCAAAGTTTGCTTTTGACACAACAATAATTTGTGTTCTCGTTGCTCTGACATAGGGACTTTGTTTACTTTCTCGATTAAAAACCTAATATTGGAGTTTGTATTATTTTAATAATTGAAAAATATATTCACATTTGATATAAATGTAGAAATATAGAAAAAATTAAAGGGGGGACTCATTTAAAACTCACCCTGTATAAATCCTTATTATATGACATAAAGTTGCCAGAGAAATTACATAAATGTTGTAGAAGATATATGGATTTTTACCTTCTTATGCATGGGAAAGAAACAAAATATTGTTCCCCTTCTTAAACTTTTAAGATACTTAAGACAAACTTTTAAAAGTTTTAAGACATCTGGAAAAGGTCTTAATTCAAAGGAAGAGTTTGCGAGATATACTAATGGATAGTGCAATTATCCACACAAAACTGAAGAAGATATGCAAAATATATCAAAATATAATTAAGAAGAAATGTCGAAATGCAATTAAGATTAGATGATTTACAATTTGGATTTAAGCTGTGTAAGATTTAATGTTATGTATATATTTAAATAATATACATATACAAGGTCTTCAGTTAATTAATTTAAGGCAAACCCCTATAAATTATACAAAGTACAATAAACCACCGTAAATTTGGATTTCTTTTAGTTTATAATTAAAAAGATTTATTTTTAACATAAACTCGAATCGATTTTTTCCATCCCTTCTTATTGTAAAACAATTATGGTTAGTTTAAAATATAATACGTCTTTATTTCAACTCAATTCTGCAAGCTATAGAATGTTTCAATATTTTATAAACTTAAAAGGTTTCGTTGAAAAATAAAATACTAGGATGATAAACATTTACATATTTAATGTATTATATTGGACATCAAGTGATAAGATCTGTTAAAAAGCAGTGCATCAAACTATATTGCGTTTGATGTCATCATCCGAATACAAATATTTTCAATGGTTCTTGTCCTGATAAAACATACAGTTAATATCAATAGAGCGTGCTGACCCACTCACGGAGAGATTCGATGTGTATGTTGGTGGGTTGTTTGCTGGGTTGGAAGTTTGCAAACATCCAGTAGCATAATTTGAGATGCTACCGAAACGATTGTACATAATTTTTTCATATTTTGCAAACTCAAAACTGAAAATTGCAATAGAGCGTTGATGATCAGAAATAACTGTAAGCAGGCTTGGTTTATTATTGAACAGTTAATAGACTATAGAATTTTGTTTATATTTGTTTTAAGCTATATCATGCAGATTAGTCTCCGATTATGTCATATTATTCCCAACTTGTATAATAATTCCCTTATTTCTGTGGAACATATTCCTCTTTTTAAATTATCGACGATCATGAGTTGAGTTGAGATGTATACCAACATGTATTCAATAATGCAGACCAAACTAAATTTACATCTGAGTACCACTTTAAATTGTAGGCGTTTTTGTCATTCATGTCCGAAAGACTAGGATTTAATGAACCAGAAGACCATGTTACTTCAAGGTGTATGATAGACTAAAATTAACTTTGAAACAAAATTGTCACCTCCACTATATTAATCTCCGAGCGTGTTGATGTTTTATGGTAATTTCTGGTGTCTACAATTCATAATAAGATAAAATAATCTCAAACACAATTATATAATCAAAAATTAATTCTTTTTCAGCGTACAGAATAAACTGTGAGGATCATTCTGCCCTTCATAAAAAGGTTAATAATGTTCTTAACATACACGGATGTATTTAAACAAGTGAACCAATCTGGAGTGGATTTAAAATGACGTGTTTAAGCTTATTACAATAAATATTTCAAAGAGCCACTGAGAGGTGGCTTGAGCCGTGGTAAAGGGGAAGAAGTTAAACAAAAGAGAGTTGTAATTGTTTCTCCTTCTTAATGATTGTTTCCTTAGAGAGCGTTAAACTTATCGAGGCAAATAAAACGTCTCTGCTGCTTTCATCAGACCGCTGCTGCAGTTTTCATCTGCCTTTTATTTAATGAAAGCAAGAATTTGTATAAGATGCCACAGTCCTCAAACAAGTTACATTTCTAAAACTGCTTATTATTTATAGTTATTACCATGTTTTTTTATTATATATATTGCCTGATTAAATAATTTAATTCGTTAAATTACTCATTATATTAAAATCCTGAAATCAGCACTTAATTTGAGGTTAGTAATGCAGGCTACAAAGTATTGAAAATAAAAAATAGAACAATTTTCAGCAGACGGTATATTATAACAGTTGTAAGCATTAAGGAGGTGTTACACTTACGTTTAAATATTTATTAAATCAAATCATAATCAAATGTATTTTCAATAATTAAATGGATAACAAATTTGACATGTACATTAGAAATTATTATCACATGGGTCTTATCTATGTGAGACCCAAATAGGGTCAGAATACATTTGTATCAACGAAAAATAAACAAAAGAAAAAGTAATTTATATGAAGGTCCCACTTCAGGCTTACATCTATAGCTAACCCTATATACTTGTGATGGTAAACACGATCAATCTCGCTACATTGACAAGGCCATTCGATATTCTAGCCCGGATTTAAAGACTTTCCTCCGATGAATTGTTTGCAGTTTATGTTAGACGAAGATATACAGGTTCAAAAATCATGTTTTTTGGGAGATATTTATTGATAACAATACTTTTTATTTGTTTAGTTTTAAAATGTTGTCTGGTGACCTAAAACCGTCCTCGGCCCCTGCATAACATTCCCGATTGTATATTGCTTACTCCCTTGCAACCATTACAGACATCAGATTGGAAAATTTGAAGAAAGATTAACGATAACCTAAAGTTAAGTATACATCAAGAAGGATAAAAGTAAAAAAGACGGTTAAAAGAATATTGAAAAAATAAAACGTTTGTCGGAGAGTAGTTGAATTTTAGAAAAATTGACAGGGAATTCTTTTACACAAACGATTAACAGGTGTTTGAATACAAATGAAAAACATCTTTCAAGAAATGAAAACTGTCATTGGATGTTAAATATATAAAACATGTCCATAGTGCTAAAAGACCTGGTAATAAATTGAAGAATAGCATATTGTGAAGAAGAAAACAAATAAAACACCGTCTAAAAATCAGTGAAAGTTCAGGAGATCTCGGGTTTCAAAGGGCCAGGAAGAGAACATAGGTCTCAGGCCTACCTAACTTGGTTAAAAGACTTTTATAAGTTTTTGTAAATGCCAATACATTGTTGTAACATTGCCATGGAATAAGTATTGTTATTATTACTATCACTGTTTATACGATCACTACACTAGTATTGCCTTTCCCTCTTAACCGTAAGTTTTCAATTACTGTAGTTTTACCATTATTAACCTAAAGCTAATTTTTCGCTTGTGGTATTTTACGTAGTAATATTACTCTATGAACTAAATAATCAATACCTCTTATCATCAGTGTTTCCGTGTTTTATTGATCTTAAATACACGTCCATGAATTAATATACTTTTAATTTTGTTATCTCAATCAGATTCTCAGGCAACCATAATACTTCTTTCCTAGATAATAATGTAAAGATTTCTCTTATAGAATACCACAGATTCATTTCTGTTGAACGTTGTTATATTTAATTTGCATTGGATTATTGTAGCTAGTTGTGAAACTGAAATAAATGACAAAAAGGTAGATAAATAAGTTGTGCATTGTTAGGGAGCTCGTACTTATAGGAACCGTCGCGTATAGATTATCGCTGAGGGGAAGGGGTGCAAACAAATAGGTCAACGGCGTCTAGAGTCATAAACGAGAGAAGCTGTGCAGCCTGTCATAAACGCTGGCTGGGCCACACTCAGCACTAGATCTGGCTTGTGTGTTTGTGTCTCTAGTTGTATTTTTCGTTTCTTTCTTTACTTTTGTTATAAAAGTCCATCGTTTATATCAGTAGCACAACAAAATCATACAGCTAGAAAATGTAAATTGACACATCTTCATATATTATATATATTGATTTATTTATTTATAATCGGTTGTTATACCTGTATACAAAATGGAAAGCTTTGAACATATCTTATTAAAGAAAGATATGGGCGATGGCTCCTACAAATCTGCACTAACTGCCTTATACATCTCTGTTGTATCGAAGGGGTGGTTAAACGAACCTATAGCTCTAGTGATTATAATTTTACGTTTCAAGAAATACCGAACAATGATGGAACAATGTGGCAGTTAATATATTATATTTATCCTTTATATAAAATATGCTTATACCTATTTTCTTGTTGGATACAAGACACTTTAAATAGATAATCAACTCTATTGTAAAACCCTAACACAACATCACACTCTTGTTCTAATACAAAAAACTGGACAAACGTAAATATAAGCAGTAAACAAACAATAGCAATCAATAATCTGTATAAAACATATGATTAGTTACAGACATTCACTATGATACAGCATAATGATAATACAGTTTTAAAACTTAATAAAGCTGGTTGTCATATTACACAGAATAAATAAGTTGCTAAGTGATTGCTTCTCTCAAGCCCCGGCTCGACGCACCACCTTGGTAGTTGTTGTAACATTTTATTATACCTTATTGTTTCATTGACCCATGAGACGAAAGGAAAACTATGTTCATGACATGTTAGAACTCAAAGTCCTTTAAAGCGGTTTAGGAATTCTATGCTTTAAACGTAATTTTTAACATGAACATTAAACATCAATATTATGTTTCTAATAAACAGTAAATCCTTATATATAATACGTGAAGGCGAATTCTACGGAACTCTACTCCTCCGTTAGTAATGGACGGGTTTTTACAAACGAAGTGTCAAAATTAAGTGTTTTTAGCGAATTTCCCCTATAGGAAAGAAGCTATTACCATAGGTCTCATGGTAAGACTTAAGCCCGAGACCAGGATAACTTTTCATTTTGAGGGCCCCAGATGCCAAAAAAACCATTCGTTCAAATTTGTATATATATATATATATGTGTGTGTGTGTGTGTCCATAAGCACGATAACTCTCGTAAAAAAGGTCCGATCTTAATGAAATTTGGTACAAATGTGTAGAGTACCATTTATTTGAACGAGTTCGAAAACCAGACGAATCGCACCATCCAAAGGGGGTTTTTTACCCCAAAAATGTTTTTTTGGGGTTTCCACGTGTAATTTGTATTTAAATCTAATTTTAATTTTCACCATTTAGTTCAACATAAAAAAACAAACAATTTGGTATTTTTATCATTGCTCTACATCAATTGGTTCCTGAGATATTGAAAGGGCTAAACACAGTACGTTGTCTAATGTTATTCTTAAGGAGAAAAAGAAAAATCTCGCTTATTTATGAACATAAACTGGCAAAATTTGGTATATGGCTTCATCTGGTTGGGGATTATCGATTTTTGCACAAAATACAAAATTTTCACGTATGGTTCCCGAAGCAGCAAACCTATGTAATCGGTCCCCATGTTATTCTTATGAAGAATAATTAAAATGTTATATATCGCTTACTTATAAATGTGTATGAATGAAACTTGGTATGTGACTTTACTTAGATGAGTTCTAATGATATTTGCATAAATACTTATTATTTTTGTTCCTTGTTGCAGCAAACCTGCGTACTCATCCCCAATGTTATTCTTATGGAGAATAATTAATATTTATAATATCGCTTGTTTGTGAATATATTTCTTATGAATCCTGTTAAGTGTTAATATGTTATGTTATATATTCATTGGAAATTCGCTCAGTATGCAGGTTTGCTGTGACGGGGGTATTTATGTAGACGCCTTCTTTCACCAATTCCAGTAATAAAAGTCCTCAGGCCCCATAGGCCTTCAAAGTTAAAGTGTATTCCTTATGAAAAAAAGATTTTGTTTACTTAAACAGACGAATAATTCGTATTAATTGAATACTAAAACAGCTGTTGATAGTAAAACACATAATAACAGAAGAGCTTACATAAATATAATATAATATAACGTTGTGATCACGAGCGAAGCCGCGATAGGCTGCTAGTACTTATCTATTTATTGAGGGTTATCTAGACATCTAGACACTCCATAGACACTCCTTTAGTGAACACAAGTCCGATTCAGTTGTTTACAGGTAAAAATATGCATCATGTTAACGAGGCGTTTACAATCGCATGAATCTGAATGGAAGTATTTTGTTTTATAAAGAATAAACATGTTCTGATTCCTACGCTCGAAGCGTAATTGTCGTTAATTTTATTTTGATGAGTTTGCAATTTATAATTATATTTTAACATTCGTTTTACTATCTTAAAAATAACTTATTGTTTAAGAACAAAGGCTGTCGGTCAAAATCCTTAAAATAATCATTAGAAAAATAGGCCTGGTAAAAAAAATTTACTTTTACTGTAATCAAGTCAAAATATCTTTAAAAGTATTTTAAAGTAAGCGACAAATATTTTAAAGCTTAAAATGTTAATTTTTGCAAAAAAACATTAAAGAGATTTCCTGAAGCATTTCATGGTAGAACAACTCCAAGAGTCGAGCTTCTGTTAAGGGTTGAATTGTGGTAGAAGATAAAAAGAAACACTGTAATTGCTTTTCTTAAGGATTGCTTTCTAGGTCAACAATACATTTTTATAGAGAAACGTCTTTGTAAAAGTTAAACTTTTACATTACACATAATTGAGTAGAGAATCTAGAATACATTTAATAATAAAATATTTTAATAAAGAAAGGTATATCTAAATACATTATGATACACGTAGATACCAGTCTCTAAACCGACTAAATATCGTGAGACGTGCTCAAGAGGAGAGGGGATTTCTTTCTTCCGTTGTGTTAAGCGTTTTTTATATTCTTATTAGATCACTGCTATCACAAACACTTATGACATTTCCTTGCAAATATTAACTACAGATCAGACAAAATGACTCCGAAAACACAATTCGGAACCTGTCAATATGAACAAAACCACAACATATCTGTCATCAAAATAGTTATAAGATAAAATAATTACTAGTTAGAAAATTCTGTATTAATTAAAAAGTCATAACAGTCCAATTACATAGGTGCTCATTGGGAATTTCAGAACGGTCTAAGTAAAACAAGACTGTCTTGTTCATGTCCCGCCAGAGCCCCGAGCAACATTATAATCTCCAGCCCCTCTCCACTCCTCTCCACCAATCTCTGATCGAACGATCCCCACGCCCTGAATATCAAACGATGCGAAATATCCCTTCGTTATTATATAAGGTAAACGATCTCATTATAACGATTGCATTACGCTTTTTTATCTCTTTGCTAAGAATAATAGTAAAAATGGTCAATAGTTTAAAAATCTGTATTCATAAATGCAAAATGTACAGTATAATGTCAAGAAAGATTCTGTAATCGAACTGAAGATTAACAAAATCAATGTGTACGCTTAACTAATAGCCTTGTTCTCAAATAATTCAATAGTGTATAGTGGAATCTGAACTAGCGTTTGTTAATCTCTTCCTAAAAGTTCCATAATTTTTTTAAATTTCAGAATATATGAGGCAGTTTTTCATAAATTTCAACCCCTTGCCTAAATTTTTTTTACAAAGTATTAGGTGAAGGTTAATTTAAAGCTTAATGGGAATTTGTATACAACTAGCTGGCCCGACAGACGTTGTCCTGTCCTACTGACATTTAATTGGTTTTATGTGAAATGCTCGTTCATTTTCAAGATGAGCTAGTTCACTACGCTCACTCGCCTATTTTATAAAAAGCGACCTTCGGCATTTAAAAAAAGTTTTAGTTGTCACTCAAGTAGATTTGTTATTTCTCTAATGAACATATGTTTATGGTTTTCAAGTATGTTAGATATTAGTTATTTGTGCAACTAGTGAGCAAAGTGAGCAATTGCCTCACTCGAGAGAAATCCTTACTCACGAGCCGTAGGCGAGTGAGGAATGGTTTCTCGAGTGAGGCGATTGCACTTTGCACTCGAGTTGCACGTTATATTTTTCCTACAGTTACCATAAAACAAATAAATTGGTAAAGAAACGTAACATATTTTTACACAGAAGTGAACTTTTAATATGACATTTAATGTGAAAGTAACATTAATAAATCAGAAACAAAATTATAAAACAAAAACTAATCTCCTTAAAAATGAACACAAACACCCTAAAATAATTGTTAACCAAAGAATTACTTATAACGTCCATTTTGCGACAGCAAAACCACCTTCAATGTTTACAAATGGAAAATCAATGAAATGGTGGCTTCTACCGTGTTGTGACAAATACAACAGTACAACAGCTGACCAGCTGATTTACAGCCAGTGCTGCCAAAGTATTTCGCGCGCATACGACCTTGTCTGCATGTTACGCGCTCACTATTTCGTGCCTTCACGTTGCAAATCTGGAGTGAGACAAAGTAATTAGAGTGAGACAGTGTTAACATTGCCTCACTGATGAGCGAATTGGCCACTTTGCTTTCTCAAATCAGTAAGAGAACATGTACATTGTTAGGTAACTGTAGGAAAAATCCTTATAACAGCTATTTGGCGTAACTATCTAACTAACATACTAACCCTACTTTGTTTTATTTAGTTAGATACATTGTTAATTATGGGAAAGCCTTTCTCTGAAGTGTTGTGAGAAGTAGTTTATTTAATCCTGTTTAATTTTAAAAAAACATATCCAGTTACTCAAGAAATTAATCATTTAAGCTTTAAAATACATAAAATTTGTGTGTTAAGTTTCGTCAAACATTTAGAAGAAACAAAAATAACAAATAAATTCTTACCACAAACACAACAATCACAGAGAGGCCCGGAGCAATATTTGCTTCCACTAACACAACATTGCGTTGTTGGTTGTTCTAAGGGAACATGCCTATTGTTAGACTTTTAACTGATAAGACTTTAGTGATCAACATGTATCATATTTGAATATCTATATTTGTATTATTTGGTAAATAAACTTCAAATCAAGTATTTACATTTGTAGTAAATAAAATGTTAGTTGTATAATTGTAAAATAATTACTCTACTGAGAACTAACTTTTCCAAAATGTATAGAGTGTATTGGTGTATACCTCTGATTTGGAAATAAATAAATAAGTGTTTGGACCTTCAGACTTTCTATTTTGACTCGTACTTACACTGATGCGTGTAATCATTTTGATAAAACAACACAATTCATGGATCAAAATCTGCTGAATTCTGATTCCTGATTTATGAGGTTGTACGGACGAGTCATGAAAAGGGTCAATAGCGACGTCGGCGTCGGCCGTAAAGTGGAAGCTGTGAAAACTGCAATAAAAGGTGGCTTGGTTCGCACTGGACACTGGGCCGTTATGCCCTACTCTTGACACCCGGTGATGGGCTAAGACACATCTACACTTGGTAATCACGAGTCATTTCTTGCGTATTAAATCTCGTTGTCTTATCAAAGGTTAGCATGCAGTTCAACCTACTTTTTGTTTCTGAGCCAAACATTGTATATTAAAATATATCGTCACAGTTTGCCAACTTCATCAACAAATTTAAATTATTTTTATAACTATTGCTTTAAACACTTTTTTTAAGTTTAAAAGGACTCCTTAATAGTGACTAACAACTATCATTTCTTGGGCTAAAGATTTCAAAAGTATACTTTTTTTATCGTCCAACACTTTTACATTTATTATTTGTTCCTTGTTATTTTTAGTCCAACACGTGTCAAATTTGGACGTAAGACTGGGTTCTAGTAAAAATGTTAGTTAAGAAAAATATAAAATAATACCATTAATAATTATACAAACAACTGATATGTCATACGAGGTTCCATAAATGAATTTAGCTTTAAAATTCAAATATATTTACAGTTAATTTTATGTGGCTAGTGACAAGATGTTCATTCACAATTAAATTGCAATAACTATCAGTAAATATCGTAAAACATAGGCATGCAAATGTTGACAAAGATAAAAACCAGTATCCAATTTTGATATGACTGGATTAATTATAATATGGAGTGCACTAACAGGGTTATAAATAATAAATGATAAAATGTACTTCCATGTAATTACAATTAATAACAATAAGTATTAATATAAATATGAGTGTAACAATATTAGTTGCAATAAAGGAATAGACTGTCAATCACTCTAAGCCCAAAAAAGGAACTACAGATTGACTCTGTGGGTTGATTCTGTACACTATTTCATAAGTCATTAGAATTCTTTACAACAAGCAAGACTTTAATATTTCTCTCTCAATTTCTTTTTAACTAAATAAGCTTCAGGGTTGGCAATTATATGGGAATCGCCCACTCGATCGAATGCTATCGGGTAGTTAAGATTACACACTCAATGTCTCTGGAGAAATCAGATACGATGTTATTCTGGCGCATGTATCAATCGATCCTCACATCCTAAATTCACGTTGCTCAGGGATCAGGTATCTACCAAGGACTACGTCTAGACCTCTCAGTGATAGACTCTCAAATGTTTTTGCCAAGAGCCGAGATTATCACTATAGAAATATAGTTTGTAGCGTTACTACAATCTCTTGACTAGTAAATGGGTAAAATGAGCACATAAAAAATTACAGTAGTAGTAAACAGTTTTCAGATTGGAGAATAACACTGCTGCAGAGAAACATTTAGAAGCTTACGATAAGTGAAGGAATAGACATGTAGTGGACGGAGGGATACAACCCGGCCTTTGTATCATTAATGGAACTGTATTGACAATCTTGCTATTAAAATGTACCATTTATAAAAAATGTCTGTTTTATTAAATTTGATCGGAGATACGTTTTCTACGAATAAGAACAAGTAAACATAAGAACAGGATATACATTATAATAATGTAATATTACTGCTAATATTTGTTCATGAACATAATAAACTTCCTTTAATACTGATCCATTATTTCATTTATTCCCTGCAGACATAAAACAAACTATTACAGGCTCGATTTACAACAAAAGTAGTTTTAATTAAACTTGCTCAAATTAAAATGTTGTACCCTATTTACTTCAATTTAGAATGTTTGAAGTTCGACGATTATATAAATGCATTAACTAATAGGATTATGTTTATAAGGTTTAAAAGTTTTTAAAGGTTATCTTAAAAGAAGAAAGTTGGTTATAGAAAACACAAAGGAGAGAAGAAGTGGATTGTGAAAGTGTAAAGTGCCACAGTAACGGTAACGGGTATGGCGCTGCAAGATGGTCAACCCAACCATATACATTTATTTCATACGTTATAAAGGAGTACGCTTCTCTCATTCAATCTATAAATTTCAAAAAAAGGAACTAACAAACAAATTTCAACTTGTTATTAAAATACAGTTATATTGTGGCAGTACAATATTGCATGCTATATAAATTTGTGACAGTTAATAACAGCTATTTAATACTTTAATATTTTTTTAATTCTACATAATTTGATTGCACCAACTAATAGTAATTACCCTTGTGTGTAGTAGTTTTTAGTACGTAATAACACAATAACACCAACACTAACCATTAAAGTACCCTTACCAGCGTATGTCTATACTTACTACTAACACAGGTAAAAAAAAAACTACTTAACTTATCTGAATGCTTTGAGCTTGCCCCTTTAATTCAGTCCACATGACTGTTTTTTTCTGCGTGAAATTTTGTAATTTGTTTGATATTCTAAACTAGTTTAATTTTTTTTCTTGTAGATGGCTTTATTTATTAACTTATTATTGACATAATTTAAATTATTAGTTTTTTACTGATACAGAATCATGTTTTTTTCTGACTACTAAACAAATATCTGCAATGGAATAACCATTTACAGTGATAAAAATAAAAAATTCTAAAACCAAGAATTCATTTTTAAATCGAGAGTGATAATAGCTAGTGACTAGGAAAAAATAAACTAAAAGACATTATTGAAAGTTTTATGTAAGATTAATCAAAATAATATGTATTACATATGTTAATTAATTTTATTTTTAAAATGTTTAATGTTGGAAAGGCTTTTAGATCCCAACAAAACATTGAACATTTATAGTTAAAAGTTGAATTTAAACAGTAATCCTTAAAAAAAACACACAATTGATGTTATTCACAGTCACACATTTTGTTTTAATAGCTTCCAAGCAAATTACAGTAGTAGTAAATGTTTACTGTGTTGTAAGAACTGTCAGTTGGTTCATCCAATTATTGTAAATATTACCTAATCAACGACTCAGCAGGCCGCCAGAGGTTCCCTGTTGCGACAGAAATGCTGGTGAACATTCATTCTTTTGTCCGTTTACTAAACAAAGTAACAAAAACATTGGACGAATTTATCATGGATTTATCTTTAGCCCTTAACGAAGTGTAAAAATGTTAATGAAAAATTAATATAAAAAAAATCCCTCTCTCGGTTGTCAAACACTGTTAAATTGCAACGATCAGTAAATCCCCTATAAGATCCAATATTTATGTTTAATAATGATATTTTTTTTTTTGTAATGTCCTAATTTAATGATGTGATATTGTGATCAGTATTGGGGCTCTGCAATCAACACTTCGCTTAAAGAGTAGATACATGGCAAACGTCTGGGACTGCTGACTTTGAGGTTTAGACAGACCTTAGAGGAAATTGTTTAATCTTTGCTTCCGCGGTGGAACTGCTGATGACAGCCAATTACATGATCATACTAGGTCAGCAATCTAACTTCATTCCTCCAGGTCAGGCTGAGCAGCACAAAAACGAACCCCCAAAATGCGGTAGCGCCCTTTATGAAGAGGTTACCTGCCACAATTACATTTGAGAGAGTTGCAGTCTGGCATATAACGGCTGCAGCTGCGGCATGTCAGTATTAAAATGAATGAAACAAAATATGTTATTTATTTAGAAGAAAAAAGTATTTATAATGTGTGCTTGGTTGGCAAATACTAAATATTTATTTTAGATATAGTTTTACTTTATTTTTAAGTTTTTAAAATGTTCCTATGTTATATTTTTGACAATAAAGACATTATTATTATGATATACACTCCTCTAAAATGTGTCTTTTGTTGTACAGTCATTTCATCGTCTCTTATTCAAATATATTTTTTCCTTGTTCTTCTTAGGGAAGTAAATTGTAGATTTTTGTCAAGGATATACATATTCACAAATTATAGCCGAACACGTGACACGAAACTCAGACGGTGTTACTCCCCAACATAAGCCCAATTTTGAGCCTAAATCAGCTTAGCCAACCACTGTTGTCGGTTCCCTGTGACATCCCTAACAGCCTGTCATCCCTCCACTGTGACGTCATTGGTGGTCCTTGGTGTGTAAGGATGAGATATTATAGTTATACCCAAGAAATAAATATTTGATTTTAAAGATATATCTAAAATAATTGGAATCAGATATACAATGTTTAACTTAAATATTCAAATTTATCAGTAATTCAAGTAGTTAAGTTTTGAGTTCAGGTAAAACAATTAATTAGAATACATGAGTGTGTCTGTTGGGAAATATATTTATGTTTTAAAATTATACAGTTGAAGGCTTCTTATAATTTGTAAAATGGCATGTGAACATTCTATTTCACTCTTGGGCCTGTACTCACGTTTGAGGCAAATTTACTTATTTTATATCAGTAACCTCCGTAGCTTTGAGATAATTTCTAGTAACGAGGATAAGTTTGATTTGATTAAAGCTGGATTTTAACTATTCGATAGATAGAAATTGAAGGACTATTTAAATAACATATTACAATATCCATTCTCGATATTCCAGTTTAAAAATGTTCGCATGAGGGGTGATGCCTCAAATATATGACCTGCAAGTCCTGGCAAAGCTAATACCAATGTGTTCCTCGTTCTCGCAATTCATCCTGACAGTAATCCCCGATTGTGACGCATCGCTTGGATAATACGTCCATAAAGCAGTCACATTTAAAATGTTACTTTCATTTGCGAACCCTCGTTTCTTTTCTCATTTTCAATTGAAATTACAATGTTGTTAGCGTACTACCACTTTATGCATGTTACACTATCCTAATAACGGTTAACAGCAAGTATTCTCATAAAATTTGTCTTATATATTAACACAATGAAATCTAAATATTAAAACAAAGCTTTTTGAATTGTAGACACACAATAACGCACGTTTACATGAAGCAGAATACGGAGAAGGTAACATTGCGTAGGGTGTGTGGACAGAAACTTGTTCAAAAACCACATAGGCTGCTTGCTATGTTTCTGTCCACACTCAACGCAAACCTTGTCTAGGTCACCTTCTCTCTAACCTGCATCGTTTAAACGCGGCTTTACAATTAAGCCTAACGTTGATATAGACTATTTTAGTTTAATATCAAATAAAACATAGGTAGTTTTAATTTTTTAGAATCTTCCATATTAAATTAGCCAATTTAATCTTTAATGATTGCTAAACAGGCACAACATCATTAATATATACGATTTTTCTTTTACCGAAACGGAAATACTGTAAGAGTTAAGAGGAAAATCGCTGGATACCACAATGGAATAATAATACTGATCATTCATTGTGTATTGCAGATATAGAAAAATCTGAATGCCATTACGGATGATTTAAATTTATTATACGAAGTTTTACGATTGTAATTCAAATGAAGCGCTGTTGCGAACTGTAGCAATGTTTGGCAAAACATTGTATTCAAAATTAACTGTTTGAATGCCAGGTTATGTTTGAATAATATAGATACGTGAGAGTTCATTACTATAAATAACAAAGTATTACAAATACTCTTTATACTGAGCGATATAGCCATACTGAGAAATCAATTTTACGTTAAACCTATTTAAGAATTGTACAAAACAATATTTTGGGTTATTTAGAGTGTGTCAGGGGTCGGCTTCACAGCAACTCAATACAGCTATAATAAAAACAAATGCCACTCCGTAGTAATGTTTCACTCAACTTCTTGGTTTCAAAGCTACCATCAATAAACTGAAGACAACGCGAAGATAACATAATATAATTATGTGGAACAAAATTAGATTAAAATATGGAGAAAAATATTATGGAGAAAAAATATTTGCACCATTAAAATCTGCAGTCTTGTGATCGGGCCGTGAATAGTAGGGTCAAGCAACCGGTAATGTTTCCGGTAAAAGTTAATAAATGAAATAATTAATATCGTAATTTATTATTTAATGCAGAAAAGGGAATGTTCACAAGCATCCTCTAAGACGGCAGTGACATTAATCCAAAAGGAAATCCAATCTTTCAAAATAGGCTAGATAAATTCTTAACTCTCAATGCAATGCGAACTTTTGAAAGATAATATTACAAGTTACGATATTAAACATTCATAAAACAGGAAATATTACGGATGTTTATATGTGATTATATATTTTCAGAGGCCACTCACTGAGACTTATTTTTAAAATCATTTCTATGTTTTAAACATTAACTTATAAACTGGGTTGCTGAACACTGTAATTTCTAAACCCCCTCCTGTAATTATATTAAAGGTATCGTCATGATTTGTTTCAAATTTGCTGAAAAGGGTTTACTTTTGTCTTAATGTAATCTATTTGAGCACTAGTCTCAAATAAATAATATTAGCAAATGTAAAATTATTGGGATAAATTGGAAACGTGTGAAAGCAATCAAACATAAATTAGCTATGTCTTATAATCAATCTTTGGTTGCATTTTGGTGGGTTGTGGTTCGTATCTCACGGTAGACTGTTGGTCGATTATGATTGGTCATTGGCCTATTAATTAAGATGCTGGCCATTGACAGTCACTTCTAGTCAGTAACATCTAGCAGTGTGGTCACACTGGGCATATTACTCATCATTAGTCACACTCGCCTGCAAGTCCACAGAAGTCGCTTCTAGTCAGTAACATCTAGCAGTGTGGTCACACTGGGCATATTACTCATCATTAGTCACACTCGTCTGTAAGTCCACAGAAGTCGCTTCTAGTCAGTAACATCTAGCAGTGTGGCCACACTGGGCATATTACTCATCTTTAGTCACACTCACCTGTAAGTACACAGAAGTCGCTTCTAGTCAGTAACATCTAGCAGTGTGGCCACACTGGGCATATTACTCAACATTAGTCACACTCGCCTGTAAGTCTACAGAAGTCGCTTCTAGTCAGTAACATCTAGCAGTATGGCCACACTGGGCATATTACTCATCATTAGTCACACTCGCCTGTAAGTCCACAGAAGTCGCTTCTAGTCAGTAACATCTAGCAGTGTGGCCACACTGGGCATATTACTCATCATTAGTCACACTCGCTTGTAAGTCCACAGAAGTCGCTTGTAGTCAGTAACATTTAGCAGTGTGGCCACACTGGGCATATTACTCATCATTAGTCACACTCGCCTGTAAGTCCACAGAAGTATTAAATAGAGAAGAAGTAGTACTCAGGATCTTTATAACTGCAACACCTGATTTACACATCTATTGAACATAGCAGGAAACTGCAAATGTCAACGGTAAATAGTCCCACACTTCCAGTGCTTTGAACTTGGAGTAATTAAGTTAACATGAACACCGAAGTTAATTTAACGTAACATCTACTAACTTTGCAATATCTCAAAAGCTTCACTATAATAGTAAGCTTTGTACCTAAAAAATCTTCGTTTAGAAATCATTGCAAACTAAATAAACGATAGAACCCCATTTTAGGTGAGAGGAAGTACACTTTGAAGTGAGAGTATTGCCCTTTTTATACAACTTTTAAAACGTATATATTTTAAATTAAAACTAATTTACCAAAACTTTGCCTTTCATCAGCAAAAAACAACAAAAACAGGCAAATCGATTGTATGATTAGCGTTTGTTACGCATCATATAACCAAATTGACCCATTACTTGTTCATTGGGTCGTCTAGGTATATGGGTAATGGCTGTGACATCGTTGTAGCCTTTAATACAACATACAGGGTGTGTAATGATACAGCTATCTCGTGTGATCGAATATCCAGTCTCTTGCCAGGAGAGAGGAATTTCCAAATGGTCAACATCCAAAAGTATTTTCTTTATAATATTTAAACGAATTTTGTTACCAAGCAGTGATTTTTTTTCGCTGAAATAATAAATCTAAAGTGATAGGGGTCACACCTTAAAGAATCCTAAATTAAATTTTGTTATAAGGCACTTTTCAAATTACGAAATAGATATATTTTTTTACAAGATAGCGAACATAAAATACCTAATCGGTTTCCTTGTAACTTTGGGAAAACGTATGTTTATATCAAAAAGACATATGGTAAATGTTAAATGGTCTAGAAAAATAAAATAACGTCCTTTTTTATGAAATATAAATATTTTGATGACCTACTAGCAGGTGTCCCGTTCTCCGCTCAGGAATCTCTCAGGCACAGGGTCAGATGTTTTGAAACGTTTACATCATAAACAGCTGTTTGAATAAATTAAAAAATACTCCGTATGATTAACATTGAAATTTTAAAAGCCTATGGGGTGGAACCCTAAATATATATGTTAATCAAAATCCCAAAAGGCACATCTTAAGGGTAATAGCTTTCCATTGATACCAAACATGTAAGAAAATTAATATGTTTAGACGCCTAAAATGACCGAAAAAATTCAGGAAATTCATTTAATAATATAGAAGATAAATAATATAGAATTTTGTATGGTTAATGTTAATGTTGTAAACTGCTACAAATTATAATACTGTACAGACAGCATAACCGTACTATATACTTTAAGTTGTATACCTTAACGTAAATTAAACATAATGCAATAGTTATTAATGATATTAATAATTAACAATATTAAAATAAAATAATACAAATATAATGAAGTAAAATAATTAATAAACTAGTGCCGTTCCACAAAGTCCAGTATTTCAGAGCGCTTATTTGTTTTTAAATTTACTGTCCTATTTTATAATTCGGCAAAGCAAATGATAGAATAATTAAAATTATTTATGCTGAAGTTTGGTTAAGTAAGTAATAAGAAATATCCAAGCAACTATTTTTGCCCTGAGCAAGTTAAAAATTAAGTTTAAAACAATAATTATTATTATTCGTGTTTACAATAGAATATAGCTTGGAAATATGTGCTGTAGCTAAAATAAAAACAACATACAGAACAGTTCTCAAACCAAAACCGTAAATATTTCAAAAATATTATTCAATCTTCCTTGGTATTTCGAATTTAATTTACCTTTATTACCAGTACCAACACTAATACTGCGCGACTTAAAATCAACTAGTTACAATCCAGCTTACAGCATCATCCAGATTGTAGCTAATGTAAAGATAATATTTTACCAAAAAATAATTTTTCTTGTATAAAATAAGCTCTTTTACGTTGTAGTTTTGAAAGTTAAATAAATTACATCCTAACAAATATAGAACACTAATTAAAAGTTATATTCATGTATATGCTCCCTAAAACACTGTCATTTATAAATATTTAGTTATTTTTGAGTCAGAAAATTATACAATCCAAACCTATAATAGTCATCGTCCTGAAAAAATAGGCTACTATATTTAATGTTTATTTGAGATGACTACAATGAATACACCTTGTATACACCACATAATGTGGAATTTTTATTAACATATTATAAGAGAGAGAATGGCGAAATGAAATGACCGCAACGGTAACGGTTATTAGCTTAGAAGTTTGTAAACGTAACAGTATACATTTATGGTATAAGTAATAATGGAAGATACCTCCTAAAATGAAACTGCAACTGATGCTGCTTTCACAAAATAGATAAGTAATTTTATTTGAAATAAATACAGATCACCTTCATGTAAGTTTTGAATAGTTAGTATATGTAAATATTACGTTTCTTAGAATATTTCAATTTATAGTCTCAGTATCTTATATTAAATATAATACTTAGAATCCTTTTATTTGTACGTGGTTTTAAATTCTCAGTTTGTAAATTTGAAAAATTAATTTTGATCAAATCCTCAAGTTTTTCATACAGTCCAGTCGGCACAAATCTGGTCCAGAACTCACCAATCCAGTTCAGTTTTCAGCAATACCGATCAGTCCTGCTTAGTACAGTTCAGTTCAGTACAGTCCAGTTCAGTACAGTCCAGTTCAGTACAGTCCAGTTCAGTACAGTTCAGTTCAGTAAACCCCAGTTCAGTACAGTCTAGTTCAGTACAATCCAGTTCATTACAATACAGTTAAGTACAGTCCAGATCAGTACAGTCCAGTCCAGTCCAGTTCAGTTCAGTACAGTCCAGTACAGTCCAGTTCAGCAAAGTATAGTTCAGTACAGTCCAGTTCAGTAAAACCCAGTTCAGGACAGTCCAGTCCAGTTCAGTCCAGTACAGTACAGTCCTGTTCAGTACAGTCCATTTCAGTTCAGTCCAGTACAGTACAGTCCAGTTCAGTACAGTCCAGTTCAGTTCAGTACAGTCCAGTTCAGTTCAGTACAGTCCAGTTCAGTTCAGTTCAGTACAGTACAGTTCAGTACAGTCCATTTCAGTACAGTCCAGTTCAGTACAGTCCAGTTCAGTACATTCCGGTTCAGTACAATCCAGGTCAGTCCAATCCAGTTCAGTACAGTCCAGTCCAGGCCAGTTCAGTTCAGTTCAGTCCAGTTCATTACAGACCAGTTCAGTACAGTCCAGTTCAGTACAGTTGAGTTCTGTGCAGGACAGTCCAGTTCAGTACAGTCCAGTTCATTACAGTCCAGTTCAGTTCAGTTCAGTCCAGTTCATTACAGACCAGTTCAGTACAGTCCAGTTCAGTACAGTTGAGTTCTGTGCAGTACAGTCCAGTTCAGTACAGTCCAGTTCATTACAGTCCAGTTCAGTGCAGTTCAGTTCAGTACAGTCCAATTCAGTACAGTTCGGTCCTGACAAATCTAGTGGCCCTAGGTCCATACATATGAATTCACTCCATGAGAAGTTTGCTTTTTTGCTGTTTCTCTCAGAAAAGGAACGCAAAGATTCTATTTTGGGATGTTGCATTTTGATATTTCCGTGGTTTTGAAGTTCTACGAATTGTTTATTATTACCGAACGAATAATGTTCAAGTTTACCTAGTAAATTTAGCAATGAATTCACCCTTTACCACGATCTGTAATACCTCTCCCCTTTTATATACTGATATGCGATTAAATCCGATTACAACCTGTTTTATTATGTTTAAAGAATGATTTGTTCTTTTTAACTTAAGCTCCAGGAGCCAAGTTACAGACACTTGACCCTCAACGCTACCCCGAAAAAGCAAGCATATGAGGCCTAGAGGTGACGTTTAGGGCTTGCCTAGACGGAAGAGCATGTTAATCAACTATTATTACTGCAGCACTGGGTTGGACTATACAGTAGCCCTACTCCTTGCAGACCTGGCATAAGCTTGGGTGAACAACCGATGTTATAGTGGATCTTATAGAATCATTAAAATATCATATCCTATTGTCAACTTTGAATGTGATGGTTATTATTATTTGATTTCTTCACTTACCAATCTTCTAGCAGGAAGATCTATTGTTGGTAAATTATATGTCTAATAACAAACGGCTTATTCAGTATACACGATGCAAACATTTTCTGAGGAAAGACAAATTATTATCGTGTTTTCAAAAATGTTTGTCCTAGGGAAAATATGTTTTATTTTAATTTGTAACATTTAGTATTCAGTAATAATGCCACCTTTACGAACTCTATCATATTATCACCCTGATATTTAGCCATTATATTACTCCTCTTTGAAAATCAGTACAATCAAACATGAGCATCGTGTTGGATTTACATTCGTACACGGTATTTTCCGATTACGATATCAAGCAAAGGAATTGTAATACTAAACCCTAAACATTTCTATTACATGCGTAGTTTTACGATTACAGTAGTAACTATTAAATTAGGAATCTGTACAAAGATCCTGAAACCTCAATTAGAAGATACCCCTTTGTTTGAAAATGTAACTTTCAGTAATAATGCCTTTACAATTATTGTATTTCTTTGCTAATCATACAATATAGCAAAACGTGTTTATGGATACGTGAAAACGAAGTTTATCGTTGTTGTTAATACATTACTTTGAACATACTGTTCTTAGCTTCATTGTGCTGGATAAGGTTTCTGTTCAATACGTCTTAAGCGATCATTCCTTCACACCAAATGATTTTACAACGATCACAGATTTTCTCTCATCGTGGGCAGTTATGTTTTACCGTTCTGTTGATCGTTACGGTTATTCTCCCGTCTCTTCAATACTGGATAGTTGCTCACCTCCTGCGGCTCTCTCAGCATCTTTGGTGAATAATCTTTTATGAAAGTGGTTTATTTTAAAAACTAGATTTCTGTCCATATAGTACATATCACATAATACATTTAATAACTACTGGACCAAACCATCCCGGTCACCCCGGGAAGTTTCATCGAGGACGAACTTTAGCTTGTGCTCCATTCTGTGGGGGAACTACACCACCTTAATGACTGGCACATTTATATTAAATCAACTGACAAAATAAAAATCATCGTCTGTTATGGATTAAAATTGAAACTTTAAAGGCGAATGAGGCGAAGCTCTGAAGGAATTCTGGATTTGATTACACGAATAAAAAAATACCGTTTAGATAAAAATTATATAAAAGTATTATTTAAAACATTCCATGTAAATTTATGTATATGTTATAATTATACGTTATTTTGGAAATAAATAGTATTATTAATTTTGTATTGTTTGTTTAAGCTTTATACATTGTTTTATTATTTAAAAATGCACAGCCTGTTTTTGAACATCCTTTATACGATCATTTCGTACTAATTTGAAACCCAGTAATAAACAATTTGTTATGAATTTTATATACTATTTATTTTTATGAATAATATTTTTATGATTTCGTGTTATAATTTGATTTGCTGTATTGATATCTCTTAAATTTTATTTTAAGTTTTTTTATATGTAGAATTTTTTTCTTTATTCAAATTTAAATAGTTTAAACTCATTATTAATTAATCAAATGGGACTCTTACTATGAAAAGGCTAACTATTAAAACCATTTAATTTCTTAGTGTATTTAAAATTACTAGTAATACGAGGTTAAATTTCGACACATGTTTAACACAAATAGTCCATGTGGTATTAAAGTTGTGAACGGGTACACGACAGAACCACAAGTTGTAATATCATCAGATGCTGATGGTACAACGGGAACATATATATGAGTGATGACTGTGTTTGACACTGAGCATGACGTACCGGATCCACAAACATTAAATGTACCAGCTCTGAGTTACACCGCTGGGCATTGCCTCATTTTGACCACACCGTATCAGAATCATTTATTGCCCTTCAACATGTATAACAAATGTATTTATGTACAATGTCAAATGGAAAAAAGAAATTTTTTAGGAGATTTCCGAGTACTAGCCAAAAGATAATAATTATTTTGAAAAATTAATTAAAGTCATAATGTAAGGTACAAAACGTTTAAAACAGACAAATTATTACATAAAAAAGCATTAAATAAGGATAAATACTTCAAAATATGAATAATAGCGATTTAAACTATAAAATGGATTTTCTATTAACCAGTCATAAGCACCTTCTTTAAATAATTTACAATCTGTGTCTTTGAAATCTGCACCAAGCTTATTAAGTTATCGTAATGCAATTTGATGATAGCTGTTTTACATTCTCTTACTCTACTGTAGGGAACATCTCAAAGTAATTGATTCCATGGGTTGTGTGAATGAATATTAATTCTACGCTTATGAGGATTGATATTTTTCTTAACATGAAGCGAACACGTAAAGACACACACATTTATCACAGTTGGAATCTTACTTTTTACAAATAAGGCTTACAGTAATATCTAATAGGAGCTACATTGCGGACTGGAGAATTCTTAGTGCTTTTAGAAGAATTAGTATGCGGATAATTTTTCTTATTTAACTTAATAACGCGAAGAGTTAAAAACACCTACTGAACAAGGATTTCTCGTTTCTTGAGTATAAAAAAGTCAAAATTGCATATCGGCTTTCTACATAGGGCGGGTAGAAAAGGATAATGGATTTTGACGATCTTAAACCAAGCGGCTTCAACCCTTTGGGTGCAATTTCCAATGTTAATCTTATAGACAAACAGCTTTATTGGTTTACGAGTTTACCCAATCATAAGTTCATTTAAGATAGTTCATCATGTTTCACTAATGAATGAATCACATACAAAACAATACTTTAATATAACGTTTCTGCTCTTGATGTAAGTTAAGTAAACTGTATGTGGTTCAGTGGTTTACATAGTGCATGTGACTTTTTTAGGTTTATTTAATGATCAATGTCTACCATACATCAAAAGTACATTGATATTGCATTTTACAACCAATGTTATATACAAACGCTTGTAAAAAGGTGATAGTCACCGATGTATACACTATCTTCATTTGGATATGTGTTATTTCCTTGTTCCTTCAATTCAACAAGATAACAGGAAAAACAATATTGTCAAAGCGACGGGTGTTGCTCATCCGTCTTTAAAGCTTTCAAATACTCACATTATTTCATTTGTACACAATAATCAATATTGCATTAATCTAATGGAAGAATGAATTATTCTTCCGGCTCTACGACGATGGTAATTTAATGCTTGTTAAACGTATTTATTTTTAATCATTACGGGGCGAGTGGCAAATCAACACGTCATTAAAATGATTCCACTAGCCTCTTAACATAATAGTTGAAGATTAGATTTAAATTCAGTTACTCTACGTAAATTAATATAATTGATTTTCTTTAAAAAGTGTCATGTAAGTTTGTCTTATAAAAAGGATGATATTTTAATTCATTAGTTGTAAGGTGGGCTGTAGTTTCGCATTTAAATGAATCAGGTAACAGGAATGAGGCAATCTCTGATTAAGAAGGAGCTTACTATGGTAGTACGTGTGGTTTAGATGGCCATACTACATTAAAAAAACAATGAAACAAAAATACCTTAACCTTTTAATGAAATAAATATCAACTCAACGTCGTATAATTTTTCTCGATCAGACAAATGCCCTATTGAAAGGTAACTAATTATAACTCAGTAAAACAAAATGTTATGTTTCTTTAATTAATCCTAATACATAACCTGTCACCAAAGAGAAACGGATCGACATGGAGGCACCAAGTGTCATATATTACAATTCTCTACATCACTCTACTGTATATTGCTATTGTAATATGTATTATTCTAATACCGAGAAAGTATGTTTGTATTAACCGTCAAAGATAAAATAAAACCCTTTTAAATACACCAAATTAAGAATAAAATACTAATTTTGGGCTTTGTCATTACTGCAATAAAATCAAGCGAAATAATTATGTGACCAACATAAATAGCTTGGTCGTATTTACCCACGCACGCTTATAATAACAAAAGGTAAAGGAAAATACAACATAGTTTTACAGAGTTATAATCTTCTGTCTCGATAAGTATAAAAACCTATTAAATAACATTGAATATTTGCAACAATCATGTTTGTGTAACACATGAATTAGCTGTTACACTAACATGGCTGTTGTGTTTATTGTTATGCCTGCAGGCTTCAGAAAACAAAGCGAATGAAGCCTTGTTGACTATACATAAATTATATGCTATCCCTGGAATACAATACAATACAAAACAAACATATATCTACTATTTATGTATTGCGGCTATTTGAAAACGTCGTAGATTTTCGTATACTTAAATAATCTGTGATGGGTAGAAGGTAGAACTTCAGTACACATCTTTCACACCACATCACAGCCATGTTGTACCTATTACTTATTGTTTGTTAATTTTTAGTTCCTCCGGGCCCAATATTATCATAAAAATACACGGAATTACGAATGATCCGTCCCAGTTCTGAACCCACCTTAAGCTGCAGGGGACCACAGGTTTTGTTTGCGTTTTCCGTTTCTAGAAAACAACAACTGATAGAGCTCCGAGGGAGGAGGTGTTTATTTTAAATGGAGAACTCCCTTCACAATAACTCGTATGAAATTTGATGATTGAATATAGGTAATGATGATACAGCTGAAATTAAACTGTACTAAATATCTTCTCTCAAATGCACGAACCTCTAATAGCAAATACATCCTGAACTTATACGTAATTTAAAGTTACAAATGATTAAACATAATTGATTTTCAAGTTTAAAACACATGTAATTTTTAAATACCAATATTTATCAATCAGATATTTATATAATTTAATGCGATTTATGTAATTCATAAAAGACAAGTTATGTAGCTGTTCTTCTTTATCGCTATGAGTATTTAAGCCATTATACTTAGTACGTGTCATAGTACAAAACAACAAAAATTTAATTTTCTTGTTGTATTATGCATTATCTATTAATATTATATTGTCGGATTAAATGTAGGAAAGACGTGTGAAAGATGCTTTTAGGTCGTTGACCATTCTACAACTGCTATCACACCGTTTTGGAGAAACCACTTAGCAGCTGTCGATTTAATCCTCATCTAAAACCTTTCCACTTGATATATTTTAGGATTTCCTTCAGGCGAGTATAAAGTGCTTTGAGAAATGGTAATATTGTGATTATGTTGTTCAGAGTCAGTGATAATACATGGGAAAACCCTAATTATGAATCAGTTTAAAATTCAATAAGTTCAGGAGTTGCTTGGGTTGACCGGCTAAAGGAAGAGGTATATAACGGCTACTCCGTGAGGAACAAGACTTTCCTTTTAGCTAATAGGTACAGGGTCAGGTCACCTCTAGGAAGTTCCATCGAACCTATTATGTTTGTTATTCACATTTGTAAATCCTGACAGCCATTTTCAAAGGGACAGAGAAGAACCTGGCTTTTTTTAACAAGACAATTCCAGACTGGTTACATACGGAATATAATAGCTTCATATAAATTATTCAAGTTGTAATACATAGTAAATAAAAGTGATTAAGATCAGGAGTAATTTCACATTAAACATCTTCCTAACTATTGAACTAATTCTTCAAAATCGGAAATGCCAAAATTAGACATTCATTAAGTGTAGATTTTGTGCTTACGGTGATATTTCTGATGATTTTCGTTGAAATGTGTTATATTATATTTTACAATATTGATCAAGTAAACGTAACAGTGTATCGGCAGAAATATTTACTAAACTGACTACTGTTAAACTTTTAATGTGTGTCTATTATTATTACACTATAAATTTGTATAAAAATAATTTTGAAGTGCTTATTTAGGAAGAATATTGTGTGCATTTAATAAACGGAAATATGAGGTTATTTACGTAAGAAACACTGAGAAAAATAAAAATGGTTAAGGTAAACCAAATTTCTTTTGCTAAAGATTCAATCAATAAATTAAACCAGGTGGTTAACAATAAATAAATAAATAAAAAATAATTAAACAGTAAATCATCGTTAACCACATTTCCAAATAATATCATTCAATAAACTATCCTGTAGTTCCAAAAAATTATGCTACATTAATAAAAGATCTTCAGGCAGTTTTAGTTAGTTTCTAAACGTGCGATGTCTCTTTTGACACCTTCTTCGGTTGGACTCTCAATAACCAAAGGTTACTAATAGGCTTTGCGAAGCTGTATACCTGTGTTTGACTTCTGCAAATAATTCAAAATAGACAAGTAAACAAGATGGTTTCAAATATTTCCTTGATAATCCTGTAAACATTGCCAAGACTTTCATGGTATAATATTCATATTTTATTATTTTCCCCTTAATACCTTAACAAATTATAAATCTATAACATATTTTGTAAATGGACATATGATTTCCCTCAATTATATACTTGATACTATTTAAATACATAGCCTATAAATGCAGAACTTAAAAAAACAATGAGGCTTAAATCAGTCAATTTGTTTTAAGAAGAATTAATTGACTTATTTAAAAAAGTAGTATCTAATGTTAAATATAATCTAGTAATTAAAACTCTTTGACCCACTTCTTAGAACCCACAAGTCATTGTTTCAAGGTCCAACATTTTGTATACATCTTAATATATAAAAATGGATCCCTATTTCCCTTGGTCATGCCATCACTTGAGAATTAGTTGACCAAATTGAATAATTATTTTTTGCTGTGTTCGTTCATGTCAGGACAAGGTTCTTATAAAAGACAATTTTTAATCCGACCTAAGGGCTCTGCCCCACAGGCCTTCAAAGTTCCCATTGATTTGATCTAAGTTCATTTAGTTACACCAAGCAACTGTAAACATACTTGAAAGGCATAAACATATGTTGATTATAGAAATAAAAAACTACTTGAATGGACGCTCTCATTTTGGAAATAAAAAAGTACTTGAATGGCAACTCAAAGTCTTTTTTCGATATTCAAGTGGGCATCTTATGACTAATCCGGGAGGGGAGTGAGCGAAGCGAACGAGCTCATCTTGAAAATAAACGAGTATTTGAAATAAAACAAATTCAATGACATTAGGACAGGACAACGTCTGTTGGCCAGCTCATATAATATATATATAATCATCATATATATTGATGATTACGTGTATGGTTCAGTTTTAATAGACGCTGTGTAGCATTTAAATTTCCAAAAACATTATGATCACATTCTTTTTAAGTAACGGTGTATTATGATCTCACTTATGTTATATATTATTGACTATCTCACGTATAATTAATGCAATTTTTTGCTGTAAAAAATAATACGGGGACTTCTACTTGAAACAATAGTTAGTTGTGTATTAAGGGAGTAAAGTGCAACTTTGTTCCCTGAGGGAAATTGTTGGCGCCCGACGTCGTAGGCGAGGGCGACAATTTTACACAAAACCTTTTTTCCATACCCCAAAAGCCACAAGTATTGATAAGTATTCACATTCACAATCGCTGTCCATTTTGGTTGCGTAATGCGTAATAACTAAACTCGGAACGTTAATTGCAGCAAGAGTGAAATATCAATCAGCTGATCCGATTCTCTTATAGCTGTAGCATTAATAATTGCAGCGAAATGTCAGCTGATTCTGTTCCACGGGAGACAAAGTAGCACTATGCTCCTTCATTACAAGGATTAAAATTTGACTTTGCTAAGTAGGTTGGGGGACAACAAATGTTATGTTATGTTATGTTATGGGAGTAATAAACACAAACATTGTGCGTTGAAAACACATAAAAGAAAATAAATGTAATTATGACATAACTGCAGGCCAAAACCTTTAATGTAATACTAAAACAGTTAAAATTGGAACAGTAGATTTTGCTAGTAGATTTACATAAAGAATTTTGTAAAAAATGTTAATCGGGCTGTTTCGGGAGCTCAAAGTATTTTGTATTGAGAAAAATCGATACTTATAATGGTTGTGCATGTGCGTGTGTGCCCCAGGTGATTTTGAAAACGCCTACTCAAAACTGCTCCGGACCATAATGTTGTAGAGGACCAACAAATTTTAGATAGGTACTTTTTTGTTTTTACTCAAGACCTCATGACTCTGCCCCACTGGCATCAAAAGTCGCCATGTTATTCTTATTGAGAAAAGGTTTTGTTCTAACGGCTCCTCAAACATGCTCCCGTACCTTTACACATTGTTGGGGGACTAAAAGACTAGACATTAATTTTAGTGATTAGTGCGATTTCCATAAATCCCTTACAATGGTTGTTCCCAGCAATACATGTTTAAGTATTAGTGGAATCAACATTTTTTATTCGGACAAATTATAAGACAATATCTTTTGAGACCGAATATAACTGAAATCTAAATAACCGAAACCAGAGTAGACTTTCATGAGTGGAACGATATAAAATACCCCCGTCGTAGCAAACCTGCGTACTCAGTGAATTTCCAATGCATATATATGGGTATCACTACTACCTAGAGCCACTTACCAAGTCTCACAAAAATACATTGATTAATAAGTGATATATAGCAGTTTATTTATTCTCCATAAGAATAAAATTAGCATTGAGTACGCAGGTTTGCTGCAACAAGGAAGACAGGAAATGTGTTTTTTTGCAATTATCAATATAACTCAACCAGGTGAAGCTACATACCAAGTTTTATTAATTTAGGTTCATAACTAAGGGAGATATAAAACTTTACTTATTATCCATATGAATAACATGGGGCCCGAGTATGCAGGTATTCTGCTACTGGTAAAAATCAACAAAAACCATTTTTTTGGTGCTCCTATCAATATACCATAATTAGGTGAAGCCACATACGAGGTTTCATCAATACACATACATAAATAATCGAAATATAACATTTTATTTATTCCCCATAAGGATAACATTGGACAACGCACTGTGTTTAGCACTTTTAATATCACTGCAACGGTTGGGCGTAAAACAACAATTATAACGCCAATATTATTATTTTGTAGAGATAAACTGATTGGTAGAAATAAATGTGGAGTTTTTAGTGAAATTAATTGAGGAAAATCCAAAAACCGTATTCCCATAAGATTAACATGGGACATTTTTTGGACACATTTTTTGACTTTTCTCCACAACCACTAAACCTAGCTTAATGATTAAAAATACTAAATTGTTTGTTTATTTAAGCTTTATAAAATGGCTATAATTAAAATCTAGTGTTTTAAAAATTTTAGGGTAAAAGTTCAAAAAAAGATTTTTGGAAAATTTTAAACCCCCATAAAACCCCCTTGCCATAGACCGATCGATCTGGTTTTCGAACTAAAGTCATAAATATTACTCTCCACATTAGTGACAAATTTCATCAAAATCGGGCACTTCTTTCAAACGTTATCGCGGTAACGGACATATATATAAATTTGAACGAATAGTTTTTTTGGCATCTGGGGACCACAAAACAAAAGGTTATCATAGTCTCGGGCTTAAGTCTTACCATGCCACCTACGGTAATAGCTTCTTCCCTATAGGGGAAATTCGCTAAAACCGAATGAAATTGTTCGATAGGGTATAACGATTATTTAGGTTATTTGGTTATGGTTTCGGTTAGGCCTATTAAGGTTTCGGTTATTTATTTTTCAGTTAGGCCTACTGTAAAACAGGCTTGACCCGGACACTTTTTTATTATTTTTAGTTTATCATTCCTTCCCATTAACGATGTCACCAATAAAAACCAGACCATTGTAAAGTGTGCGTACTATTCACTATATCCATTTACCTTTACCCTAACTTATATATTATTATGTTGAATGTTATTATAACAAAAATAAAAATAAATAAAAGTGTCCGGGTTAACCTTCACAAACGGTCTTGAGCCGGACATCCACCTAACTAACGTTATAACGTATAAACTAACCTGCCCTGTCCATAGTTGGACAGTGTTTTGAGGTCTGCAGATGCCTTTGCACCAATAAAAGGCTTAAAAGTAAAATAAATAAAAATTGTTATGGGTTGGGGATGAAAAAAGAGTATTCTTACGTCACGTTTCAGCTGTTTATTCTTTGCAACTAAAATGAAACTAAACAAATAGCCGTAAGGGAAACGATGTTTATAATACAGTTTGAAACATGGGACCCATTATATTTTCCACAGACATGATCACTTATGCTCGATTTAGGCAAAGAATACTTTTTCGCCACTGCTCTTATAAACAATACCGTATCAGAGCTAAAAACCACAATGTTGTTATTAGTTATGGCGGGAATACTGTGTTTACGGCAGGGACGAGTCGTAACGGTTGACAAGAGTCACATCCACGGAGTATAATTAGTGTCCGGGTCAAAATTGGAGTTGGCCTGTCGTAAATGTGAAACTTTTTTTACATATATATCGTTTGTCTCTTTAAATAGCATGGCATTATGCACACTTAAATTTCGAATAAAAATATGCCTTATTCACAAAAACATTCGGACAAACTTGAAAAAATTACATGTCTTAGTTAGACATAATATTTAATTTTTGCGAAAAGTCGTCAGTTATGAACGATTAGAGCATGCCTCGTTTAGAGCATGCTCTGCTCTAAAAAAATGTATGCCTACCTATAACGAATGACTGCTCAATTTTGCAGGTTATTTTACAAATATTTATGTTTACAGATATGTACGTGTTCGGTCAAGACCCCCTGTCCGGGTCTAGCCAGTTTTAGGATACGTTATTTTATGTTTCAGTTTAGGTGTCTTGAAATTTGTCCAGATAACAAACGTTGGTTCCAATATTACTTTAAACATGCATTGTCAGGAACAATATTATCATGTTATGTTTGTTTATTTCATTTTTATTTTAGGTTGAATTGAATAACAAACTAAACTAAACAAACATGACGTAGGTACGACAATTACAAACATACAAGCTGTTAAATATTAATCAGTGTTAAAAATATCAACCTAATTAATATACCGTAGCCTATCGAACAATTTCATTCGGTTCTTTATTTTGTTCCACTTATGAAAGTATACCCGAGCAGAGTAAGATCGAAACCATATTGGGTTCAACTGGGTAAATTAAATGTAAGTTAAACAAAAGCTCCCACATTTAAGAACTGCTCATTTATAAATTAAATAATTTGGTTTAAATATTTTGCTATCGTATAGTGATTTGATATTTAGAACAAGGCGGAGACCCCAAAATTGGAAACACATGATTTTACCATTTTCACAAAAAATACATTTTTTTAGTATTTCACCCTAATACTGAGGAAGTCTATACAGGAAAAAATAGCAACGATACAGTATAGAGAAGATAAATTTAGCGTTATAAAGAGAATTAATATCATTTAAAGTCCCTTGGGACAAAGTTTGCAATAACAGTGAAGCCTAGAGCAAAGTTTGCTTTCGACACAACAATAATTTTTGTTCTCGTTGCTCTGGCTAGGTACTTTGTTTACTTTCTCAATTAAAAACCTAATATTGGAGTTTGTATTATTTTAATAATTGAAAAATATATTCAAATTTGATATAAATTGAAATAGCTGCTCAACGGGTGGTTTTATTGGTGGATTAGTTTTAAACCGGGTTTTTAACATGTATATTTAATGAAGATTAAAAGCGAAATCACACCCAAAGTTTTAAGTTTAATACTGACATTTCACATTGCATATACATATAAACTATTTTTGACTATTATACTATTATATTCAGAGTAATTAGGCTTCATCTTTTGGTAGATATACGAAGGCATTCTTCCAAAAGGATGTGATATACAAAACGGTTTATTGATTCCAATCTTTAGAATGATAACCCTTGGTAGTTACCGTTACCAGTTTGAAATGTTTTAATCGATTGTATAAGTGGACCATTGCAAGTCAACCGGGAAGACAGTAGTAATATGAAAAGCTGTGAAATCTGCCATAAACGTTAGATGTGACCCCGCTGATCGTTATCCTTGCCTTCTCTTGACCTATAGATTCACTTGACGAGCCACGATTTACTCTGGAGGCGGCAAATCTCTCTGGAGGCATAACAATAAAATGTTGTATTGAAAAATATATAAAATTCTTAGGGTTTTACCTAGTCTAATAAGTATACCACACCATATTCACCAAACAATACATTACACCACATAAGTAACACCATATATCTTCTACAACATTTATGTAATTTCTCTGCCAACTGTATGTCATGTAATAAGGATTTATACGGGTGAGTTTTAAATGATTCCCCCCCTATTTTTTTCTACAATTCTTAAGATATCGACTCCGGACCACCCCCGATCATTGTTGACCAACTTATGCTTCATTTTGACTTAGTTAATAATTTCGGCCGCCACCTTGGATCCGCCATATTGGATTCAACTATTTATTTTTAACATAACGGTGAGGTTGTGACACATCAAATAGAATTACGTTTTTATGGTGAACACAATGCCGCAATCCGTTTTTGAAAATTATTATGCGTTCTCAAGATATTGGCGATTTAATCAAATGAATTTGTATGATGACCATGAACTACTACTTAATTAATGAGTGGAATTTGCTTCATTTTGACGAAATTTAAATTTTCGACCATCTTGGATCCGCCATTTTGGAATAAAATAATTGTTTTTAAGGTAAAGGTAGGGTTGTGACCCATGATTTCCAACTGTTTTTCCACGCTGAAAGCAATGCCGTATCTGTTTTCCAATATTACCTTTTATCCTCATGATATTGAAAGATTTCTGTTTAACATTTCAAAAATTTACATTATCATGAGAATAACAAGTGATATTGGAATACAGATTAAGGCATTGATTTCAGCGTGGAAAAACAGTTGGAAATGATAGGTCACAACCCTACCTTTACATTTGAAAATATTTATCTTATTCCAAAATGGCGGATCCAAGATGGCGGCAAAAAATTTTAATTTTGTCAAAATAAAGCAAATGCTACTCAACAATGATTGGTGGTAGTCCATCGTAATTATTTGATGTGATGATGAGAAAATGGGTATGTTTTAAGGTTGGGACCTTTAAAACTCTCTCAAAGATTCATTTGTTTAATTCGCTAATACCTTGAGAAATAATAATGATTTTCAAAATCGGATTGCGGAATTGTGTTCACTGTAAAACGTACTTTATATGATAGGTCCCAACTCCACCTTTATATTTAAAAATAAGTAGTTTAATCCAATATGGCGGATCCAAGATGGCGGCGGAAATTATTAACAAAGTCAAAATGAAATATAAGTTAGTCAACAATGAGCGGGGGTGGTCCGGAGTCGATATCTTAAGAAATTTAGACAAAATTAAAGGGGGGACTCATTTATAACTCACCTTGTATAAATCCTTATTATAATATGACATAAAGTTGCCAGAGAAATTACATAAATGTTGTAAAAGATATATGGATTTTTACCTTCTTATGCATGGGAAAGAAACAAAATATTGTTTCCCTTCTTAAACTTTTAAGATGTTTAAGACAAACTTTTAAAAGTTTTAAGACATCTGGAAAAGGTCTTAATCCAAAGGAAGAGTTTGCGAGATATACTAATGGATAGTGCAATTTATCCACACAGAACTGAAGAAGATATGCAAAATGCAAAATATATCAAAATATAATTAAGAAAAAATGTCAAAATGCAATTAAGATTAGAAGATTTACAATTTGGATTTAAGCTGTGTAAGAGTTAATGTTATGTATATATTTAAATAATATACATATACATGGTCTTCAGTTAATTAATTTAAGGCAAACCCCTGTAAATTATACAAAGTACAATAAACCACCGTAAATTTGGATTTCTTTTAGTTTATAATTTAAAAAATTTATTTTTAACATAAACTCGAATCGATTTTTTCCATCTCTTCTTATTGTAAAACAATTATGGTTAGTTTAAAATATAATACGTCTTTATTTCAACTCAATTCTGCAAGCTATAGAATGTTTCAATATTTTATAAACTTAAAAGGTTTCGTTTGAAAAATAAAATACTAGGATGATAAAAATTTACATATTTAATGTATTATATTGGACTTCCAGTGATAAGGTCTGTATTGTGTTTGATGTCATCATCCGAATACAATCGTACGAATATTTTCAATGGTTCTTGTCCTGATAAAACATACAGTTATAATCAATAGAGCGTGCTGACCCACTCACGGAGAGATTTGATGTGTATGTTGGTGGGTTGTTTGCTGGGTTGGAAGTTTGCAAACATCCAGTAGCATAATTTGAGATGCTACCGAAACGATTGTACATAATTTTTTCATATTTTGCAAACTCAAAACTGAAAATTGCAATAGAGCGTTGATGATCAGAAATAACTGTAACCAGTCTTGGTTTATTATTGAACAGTTAATAGACTATAGAATTGTGTTTATATTTGTTTTGAGCTATATCATGGAGATTTAGTTTCCGATTATGTGCTATTATTTTCAACTTGTATAATAATTCCCTTATTTCTGTGGAACATATTCCTCTTTTAAAATTATCGACGATCATGAGTTGAGTTGAGATGTATACTAACATGTATTCAATAATGCAGACCATACTAAATTTATATCTGAGTACCACTTTAAATTGTAGGCGTTTTTGTCATTCATGTCCGAAAGACTAGGATTTAATGAACCAGAAGACCATGTTACTTCAAGGTGAATGATAGACTAAAATTAACTTTGAAACAAATTTGTCACCTCCAGTATATTAATTTCCGACCGTGTTGATGTTTTACGATGATTTCTGGTGTCTATAATTCAAAATAAGATAAAATAATCTCAAACACCATTATATAATCAGAAATTAATAGTTTTTCAGCGTACAGAATAAACTGTGAGGATCATTCTGCCCTTCATAAAAAGGTTAATAATGTTATTAACATACACGGATGTATTTAAACAAGTGAACCAATCTGGAATGGATTTAAAATGACGTGTTTAAGCTTATTACAATAAATATTTCAAAGAGCCACTGAGAGGTGGCTTGAGCCGTGGTAAAGGGGAAGAAGTTAAACAAAAGAGAGTTGTAATTGTTTCTCCTTCTTAATGATTGCTTCCTTAGAGAGCGTTAAACTTATCGTGGCAAATAAAACGTCTCTGCTGCTTTCATCAGACCGCTGCTGCAGTTTTCATCTGCCTTTTATTTAAAGAAAGCAGGAATTTTTTATAAGATTCCACAGTCCTCAAACAAGTCACATTTCTAAAACTGCTTATTATTTATAGTTATTACCATGTTTTTTATTATATATATTGCCTGATTAAATAATTTAATTCGTTAAATTACTCATTATATTAAAATCCTGAAATCAGCACTTAATCTGAGGTTAGTAATGCAAGCTACAAAGTATTGAAAATAAAAAATAGAACAATTTTCAGCAGACGGTATATTATAACAGTTGTAAGCATTAAGGAGGTGTTACACTTACGTTTAAATATTTATTAAATCAAATCATAGTCAAATGTATTTTCAATAATTAAATGGATAACAAATTTGACACGTACATTAGAAATTATTCTCACATGGGTCTTACATATGTGAGACCCAAATAGGGTCAGAATACATTTTTATCAACGAAAAATAAACAAATGAAAAAGTAATTTATATGAAGGTCCCACTTCAGGCTTACATCTATAGCTAACCCTATATACTTGTGATGGTAAACACGATCAATCTCGCTACATTGACAAGGCCATTCGATATTTTAGCCCGGATTTAAAGACTTTCCTCCCATGAATTGTTTCTCAGTTTATGTTAGACGATGATATACAGGTTTAAAATCATGTTTTTTGGGAGCTATTTATTGATAACAATACTAGTTGTTTAGTTTAAAAATGTTGTCTGGCGACCTAAAACCGCCCTCAACCCCTGCCTAACATTCCCGATTGTATATTGTTTGAACCCCCGCAACCATTACAAACATTAGATTGGAAAATTTTAAGAAAGATTAACGATAACCTAAAGTTAAGTATACATCAAGAAGGATAAAAGTAAAAAAGACGGTTAAAAGAATATTGAAAATATAAAACGTTTGTAGGAGAGTAGTTGAATTTTTGTACACAAACGATTAACAGGTGTTTGAATACAAATGAAAAACATTTTTGAAGAAACGAAAACTGTCATTGGATGTTAAATATATAAAACATGTCCATAGTGCTAAAAGATCTGTTAATAAAGTGAAGAATAACATATTGTGAAGAAGAAAACAAATAAAACACTGTCTAAAATCACTGAATGAAGACATAATACTGTAAGCAACATAACATAAGGACATATAAATCCAATAATACAATTTTACAATGTATTTAAATGTACCAGAATGAGGTAGCTGTTTACTGAAAATGTATGTAAAGATGAGGAGATCTCGGGTTTCAAAGGACCGTACTCCTCCAGGAAGAGAACATAGGTCTCAGGCCTACCTAACTTGGTTAAAAGACTTTACTATAGGTTTTTGTAAATGCCAATACATTGTTGTAACATCGTCATGGAATAAGTATTGTTATTATTACTATAACTGTTTACACGATCACTACATCAGTATTGTCTTTTCCCCATAACCGTAAGTTTTCAATTACTGTAGTTTCACCATTATTAACCTAAAGCTAATTTTCCCCTTGTGGTATTTTACGTAGTAATATTGCTCTATGAACTAAATAATCAATACTTCTTATGATCAGTGTTTCCGTGTTTTATTGATCTTAAATACACGTCCATGAATCAATATACTTTTAATTTTTTTATCCCAATCAGATTCTCAGGCGACCAGTATACTTCTTTCCTAGATAATAATGTAATGATTTCTCTTATAGAATACCACGGATTTATTTATATTGAGCTTTTTTATATTTAATTTGCATTGGATTATTGTAGTTAGGTGTGTAACTGAAATAAATTACAACAAAGTATATAAATAAGTTGTGCTTTGTTAGGGAGGTCGTACTTATAGGAACCGTCACGTATAGATTATCGCTGAGGGGTAGGGGGGAACAAATAGGTCAACGGCGGGTAGAGTCATAAACGAGAGAAGCTGTGAAGCCTGTCATAAACGCTGGCACTCAGCACTAGATCTGGCTTGTGTGTTTGTGTCTCTAGTTGTATTTTTAGTTTCTTTCTTTACTTTTGTTATAAAAGTCAATCGTTTATATCAGTAGCACAACAAAATCATACAGCTAGAAAATGTAAATTGACACATCTTCATATATTATATATATTGATAAATTGATTTATAATCGGTTGTTATACCTGTATACAAAATGAAAAGCTTTGAACATATCTTATTAAAGAAAGATATGTTCGATGACTCCTACAAATCTGCACCAACTGCCTTATAAATCCGTGTTGTAACGAAGGGGTGGTTAAAAGAACCTATAGCTCTAGTGATTATAATTTTACGTGTCAAGAAATACCAAACAATGATGGAACGATGAATATGGCAGTTGATATATTATATTTATCCTTTATATAAAGGATTATGTTCTTGTTGGATACAAGACACTTTAAATAGATAATCAACTCTATTGTAAAACCCTAACACAACATCACACTCTTGTTCTAATACAACAAACTGGACAAACGTAAATATAAGCAGTAATCTGTATAAAACATCTGATTAGTTACAGACATTCATTTTGATACAGAATAATGATAATACAGTTTTAAAACTTAATAAAGCTGGTTGTCATATTACACAGAATAAATAAGTTGCTAAGTGATTGCTTCTCTCAAGCCGCGGCTCGACGCACCCCCTTGGTAGTTGTTGTAACATTTTATTATACGTTATTGTTTCACTGACCCGTGAGACAAAAGGAAAACTATGATCATGACATGTTAGAACTCAAAGTCCTTAAAACGGTTTAGGAATTCTATGCATTAAACGTTAGTTTTAACATGAACAATAAACAGTAAATCCTTATATATAATACGTGAAGGCGATTTACGAAACACTACTCCTCCGTTGATAATGGACGGATTTTTACAAACGAAGTGTCAAAATTAAGTGTTTTTAGCGAATTTCCCCTATAGGAAAGAAGGTCTCATGGTAAGACTAAAGCCCGAGACCAGGATAACTTTTCATTTTGAGGTCCCCAGATGCCAAAAAAAACCATTCGTTCAAATTTGTATATATGTATAAATAAATAAATATATATATATGTGTGTTTGTGTGTCCATAAGCACGATAAATCTCGTAAAAATGGTCCGATCTTAATGAAATTTGGTTCAAATGTGTAGAGTACCATTTATTTGAACGAGTTCGAAAACCATAAAACCACCACAACCATAACCATGATCACACCATCCAAAGGGGGGTTTTTTACCCCAAAAATGGATTTTTTGGGGTTTCCACGTGTAATTTTTATTTAAATTAAATTTTAATTTTTACCATTTAGTTCTACATAAAAAAACAAACAATTTGGTATTTTTATCATTGCTCTACGTCAATTCGTTCCTGAGATATTGAAAGTGCTAAACACAGTACGTTGTCTAATGTTATTCTTATGGAGAAAAAGAAAAATCTCGCTTATTTATGAACATAAACTGGCAAAATTTGGTATATGGCTTCATCTGGTTGGGGTTTATCGTTGTTTGCACAAAATACAAAATTTTCATATATGGTTCCCGTAGCAGCAAACCTAGGTAATCGGTCCCCATGTTTTTCTTATGAAGAATAATTAAAATGTTATATATCGCTTACTTATAAATGTGTATGAATGAAACTTGGTATGTGTCTTTATTTAGATGGGTTCTAATGATAATTGCATAAAAACCCATTATTTTGTTCCTTGTTGCAGCAAACCTGCGTACTCATCCCCAATGTTATTCTTATGGAGAATAATTAATATTTATAATATCGCTTGTTTGTGAATATATTTCTTATGAATCCTGTTAAGTGTTAATGTGTTATGTTATATACTCATTGGAAATTCGCTGAGTATGCAGGTTTGCTGCGATGGGGGTATTTATGTAGACGCCCTCTTTCACCAATTCCAGTAATAAAAGTCCTCAGGATTTGCCCCACAGGCCTTCAAAGTTATAGTGTATTCCTTATGAAGAAAAGATTCTGATTACTTAAACAGACGAATAATTCGTATTAATTGAATACTAAAACAGCTGTTGATAGTAAAACACATAATAACAGAAGTGCTTACATAAATATAATATATTGTTGTGATCGCAAGCGAAGCCGCGATAGGCTACTAGGACTTGTCTATTTATTGAGGGTTATCTAGACATCTAGACACTCCATAGACACTCCTTTAGTGAACACAAGTCCGATTCAGTTGTTTATAGGTAAAAATATGCATCAAGTTAACGAGGCGTTTACAATCGCATGAATCTGAATGGAAGTATTTTGTTTTATAAAGAATAAACATGTTCTGATTCCTACGCTCGAAGCATAATTGTCGTTAATTTTATTTTGATGAGTTTGCAATTTATAATTATATTTTAACATTCGTTTAACTATCTTAAAAATAACTTATTTTTTAAGAACAAAGGCTGTCGGTCAAAATCCTTAAAATAATCATTAGAAATTATAGGCCTGGTAAAGAAAATTTACTTTTACTGTAATCAAGTCAAAATATATTTAAAAGTATTTTAAAGTAAGCGACAAATATTTTAAAGCTTAAAATGTTTATTTTTTGCAAAAAACAATAGAGAGATTTCCTGAAGCATTTCATGGTAGAACAACTCCAAGAGTCGAGCTTCTGTTAAGGGTTGAATTGTGGTAGAAGATAAAAAGAAACACTTTAATTGCTTTTCTTAAGGATTGCTTTCTAGGTCAACAATACATTTTTATAAAGAAACCTCTTTGAAAAAAGTTCAACTTTTACATTACACATAATTGAGTAGAGAATCTAGAATACATTTAATAATAAAATATTTTAATAAAGAAAGGTATATCTAAATACATTATGATACACGTAGATACCAGTCTCTAAACCGACTAAATATCGTGAGACGTGCTCAAGAGGAGAGGGGATTTCTTTCTCCCGTTGTGTTAAGCGTTTTTTTATATTCTTATTAGATCACTGCTATCATAAACACGTATGACATTTCTTTGCAAATATTAACTACAGATCAGACAAAATGACTCCGAAAACACAATTCACATCAATTGTTTCTGTGCAAGTAGTACGTAAATGTTTAGGAACCTGTCAATATGAACAAAACCACAACATATCTGTCATCAGAATAGTTATAAGATAAAATAATTACTAGTTAGAAAATTCCATATTATTTAAAAAATCCTAACAGTCCAATGACATAGGTGCTCATTGGGAATTTCAGAACGGTCGAAGTAAAACAAGACTGTCTTGTTCATGTCCCGCCAGAGCCCCGAGCAACATTATAATCTCCAGCCCCTCTCCACTCCTCTCCACCAATCTCTGATCGAACGATCCCCACGCCCTGAATATCAAACGATGCGAAATATCCCATCGTTATTATATAAGGTAAACGATCTCATTATAACGATTGCATTATGCTTTTTATCTCTTTGCTAAGAATAATAGTAAAAATGGTCAACAGTCCAAATATCTGTATTCATAAATGCAAAATGTACAGTATAATGTCAAGAAAGATTCTGTAATCGAACTGAAGATTACCATAATTTTTTAATTTCAGAATATAAGAGGCAGTTTTTCATAAATTTCAACCCCTTGGCTAAAATTTTTTTACAAAGTATTAGGTGAAGGTTAATTTAAAGCATAATGGGAATTTGTATACAACTAGCCGGCCCGACAGACGTTGTCTGTCTTAATGACATTTAACTGGTTTGATGTGAAATGCTCGTTAATTTTCAAGATGAGCTAGTTCACTACTCTCACTCGCCTATTTTATAAAAAGCGACCTTCAGCATTGAAAAAAAGTTTTAGTTGTCACTCAAGTAGATTTGTTATTTCTATAATGAACATATGTTTATGCTTCTCAAGTATGTTAGATATAATCCTTATAACAGCTATTTGGCGTAACTATCTAACTAACATACTAACCCTACTTTGTTTTATTTAGTTAGATATATTGTTAATTATGGGAAAGCCTTTCTCTGAAGTGTTGTGAGAAGTAGTTTATTTAATCCTGTTTAATTTTTTAAAAACATATCCAGTTACTCAAGAAATTATTTATTTAAGCTTTAAAATACATAAAATTTCTTTGTTAAGTTTCGTCAAACATTTAGAAGAGACAAAAATAACAAATAAATTCTTACCACAAACACAACAATCACAGAGAGGCCCGGAGCAATATTTGCTTCCACTAACACAACATTACGTTGTTGGTTGTTCAAGGGGCACATGTCTTTAGTTAGGCTTTTAACTGATAAGACTTTAGTGATCAACATGTATCATATTTGAATATCTATATTTGTATTATTTGGTAAATAAACTTCAAATCAGGTATTTACATTTTTAGTAAATAAAATAATAATTGTATAATTGTAAAATAATTACCCTACTGAGAACTAACTTTTCCAAAATATATAGAGTGTATTGGTGTAAATCTCTGATTTGGAAATAAATAAATAAGTGTTTGGACCTTCAGACTTTCTACTTTGACTCGTACTTACACTGATGCCTGTAATCATTTTGATCAAACAACACAATTCATGGATCAAAATCTGCTGAATTCTGATTCCTGATTTATGAGGTTGTACGGACGAGTCATGAAAAGGGTCAATAGCGACGTCGGCGTCGGCCGTAAAGTGGAAGCTGTGAAAACTGCAATAAAAGGTGGCTTGGTTCGCACTGGACACTGGGCCGTTATGCCCTACTCTTGACACCCGGTGATGGGCTAAGACACATCTACACTTGGTAATCACGAGTCATTCTCTGCGTATTAAATCTCATTGTCTTATCATAGGTTAGCATACAGTTCAACCTACTTTTTGATTCTGAGCCAAACATTGTATATTAGAATATGTCGTCAAAATTTGCCAACTTCATCAACAAATTTAAATTATTTATATAACTGTTGCTTTAAACACTTTTTTTAAGTTTAAGAGGACTCCTTAATAGTGACTAACAACTATCATTTCTTGGGCCAAAGATTTCAAAAGTATACTTTTATTATAGTCCAACACTTTTACATTTATTATTTGTTCCTTGTTATTTATAGTCCAACTCGTGTCAAATTTGGACGTAAGACTGGGTTCTAGTAAAAATGGTAGTTATGAAAAATATAAAATAATACCATTAATAATCATACAAACAACTGATACGTCATACGAGGTTCCATAAATGAATTTAGCTTTAAAATTCAAATATATTTACAGTTAATTTTATGTGGCTAGTGACAAGATGTTCATTCACAATTAAGTTGCAATAACTATCAGTAAATATCGTAAAACATAGGCATGCAAATGTTGACAAAGATAAAAACCAGTATCCAATTTTGATATTACTGGATTAATTATAATATGGAGTGCACTAACAGGGTTATAAATAATTTATGATAAAATTCCATGTGATTAAAATTAATAACAATAAGTATTGATATAAATATGAGTGTAAAAATATTTGTTGCAATACTGGAATAGACTATCAATCACACTAAGCCCAACAAAGGAATTACAGATTGACTCTGTGGGTTGATTCCGTACACTATCTCCTTAGTAATTATCATTCTTTACAGCAAGCAAGACTTTAATGTTTCTCTCTCAATTTCTTTTTAACTACATAAGCTTCAGGGTTGGCAATTATATGGGAATCGCCCACTCGATCAAATGCTATCGGGTAGTCAAGATTACACACTCTACTTAATGTCCTCTGGAGAAATCAGATACGATGTTATTCTGGCGCATGTATCAATCGATCCTCACATCCTAAATTCACGTTGCTCAGGGATCAGGTATGTACCAAGGTCTACGTCTAGACCTCTCAGTGATAGACTATCAAATGTTTTAGCCAAGAGCCGAGATTATCACTTTAGGACTATAGTTTGTAGCATTACTATAACCTCTTGACTAGTAAACAGGTAAAATGAGCACAGTTTTCAGATTGGAGAATAACACTGCTGAAGTGAAACATATAGACGCTTAAGAAGTGAAGGAATAGACATGTAGTGTTTTGTAATGGGCGAAGGGATAGATCCCGGCCTTTGTATCATTAATGGAACTGTATTGGCAATTTTGCTATTAAAATGTATCATTTACCAAAAATGTCTGTTTTATTAAATTTGATCGCAGATACGTTTTCTACGAATCAGAGCAAGCAAACTTCAGAACAGGATATACATTATAGTAATGAAATATTACTGCTAATCTATGTTCATGAGCATAATAAACTTCCTTTAATACTGATCCATTATTTCATTTATTCCCTGCAGACATAAAACAAACTATTACAGGCTTGATTTATAATAAAAGTAGTTTTAATTAAACTTGCTCCAATTAAAATTTTGTACCCTATTTATTTCAATTTAGAATGTTTGAATTTCGACGATTATATAAATGCATTGTACAAACTAAAAGAATTATGTTTATAAGTTTTTAAAGGTTATCTTAAGAGAGGAAAGTTGGTTATAGAAAACACAAAGGAGAGAATAAGTGGATTGTGAAAGTGTAAAGTGCCACAGTAACGGTAACGGGTATGGCGCTGCAAGATGGTAAACCCAACCATATACATTTATTTCATACGTTACAAAGGAGTACGCTTCTCTCATTCAATCTATACATTTCAAAAAAAGGAACTAACAAACAAATTTCAACTTGTTATTAAAATACAGTTATATTGTGGCAGTACAATATTGCATGCTATATATATTTTTGACAGTCAATAACAATAACAATAGTCAATAATTATTTAATACTTTAATATTTTTTTAATTGTACATAATTTAAGATTGCATTAACTTATAATAGTAATTTCCCTTGTGTGTAGAGGTTCTTAGTACGTAATAACACCATAACACCAACACTAACGATTACAGTACCCCTACCAGTGTATGTCTATACTTACTACTAACACAGGTAAAAAAAACTACTTAACTTATCTGAATGCGTTGTGCTTGCCCCTTTAATTCAGTCCACATGACTGTTTTTTTCTGCGCGAAATTTTGTAATTTGTTTGATATTCTAAACTAGTTTGATTTTTTTTCTTGTAGATGGCTTTATTTACTAACTTGTTATTGACATAATTTAAATTATTAGTTTTTTACTGATACAGAATCATGTTTTTTCTGACTACTAAACAAGTATATGCAATTGGAATAACCATTTACAGTGATAAAAATAAACAAATTCTAAAACCAAGAATTTATTTTTAAATCGAGAGTAATAATTGCTAGTGACTAGGAAAAATTAAACTAAAAGACATTATTGAAAGTTTTATGTAACATTAAACAAAATAATATGTATTACATATGTTAATTAATTTTATTTTTAAAATGTTTAATGTTGGAAAGGCTTTTAGATCCCAACAGACAGTTTCAAAACATTGAACATTTATAGCTAAAAGTTGAATTTAAACAGGAATCCTTTAAAATACACACAATTGTTGTTATACACAGTCACACATTTTGTTTTAATAGTTTCCAAGCAAATTACAGTAGTAGTAAATGTTTACTGTGTTGTAAGAACTGTCAGTTGGTCTCATCCAATTATTGTAAATATTACCTAATCAACGACTCAGCAGGCCGCCAGAGGTTCCCTGTTGCGACAGAAATGCTGGTGAACATTCATTCTCGTGTCCGTTTACCAAACAAAGTAACAAAAACATCGGACTAATTTACTTGAATTTATCTTTAGCCCTTAACGAAGTGTAAACATGTTAATGAATAATTAATTTACTAAAAAATCCCCTCACTCGGATGTCAAACACTGATAAATTGTAACGATCAGTAAATCCCCTATAAGATCCAATATTTACGTTTAATATTGATATAGACTTTTTTTGTAATATCCTAATTTAATGATGTGATAGTGTGATCAGTACTATACAGTGGGCTCTGCAATCAGCACTTCGCTTAAAGAGTCGCGAGTCATGGCAAACGTCTGGGACTGCTGACTTTGACAGGTTTATACAGGCCTTAGAGAAAATTGTTTAATCCTTGCTTCCACAGTGGAACTGCTGATGACAGCTAATTACATCATCATACTAGGTTAGCAGTCTAACTCCGTTCCTCCAGATCAGGCTGAGCAGCACAAAAACGACCCCCCAAAATGCGGTAGCGCTCTTTATGAAGAGGTTACCAGCCACAATTACATTTGAGAGAGTTTCAGTCTGGCGTATAACGGCTGCAGTTGCGGCATAGTGTCAGTATTAAAATGAATGAAACAAAATATGTTATTTATTTATAAAAAAGTATTTATAATCTATGCTTGGTTGGCAAATACCAAATATCTATTTTAGATATAGTTTTACTTTATTTTTAATTTTTGTTAATGTTCCTTTGTTATATTTTTGACAATAAAGACATTATTATTATTATGTACACTACTCTAAAATGTGACTTTTGTTTTACAGTCATTTCATCGTCTCTTATTCAAATATATTTTTACCTTGTTCTTCTTAGGGAAGTAAATTGAAGATTTTTATCAAGGATATACATATTCACAAATTATAGCCGAACACGTGACACGAAACTCAGACGGTGTTACTCCCCAACTTAAGCCCAATGTTGAGCCTAAATCAGCTTAACCAACCACTGTTGTCGGTTCCCTGTGACATCCCTAACAGCCTGTCATCCCTCCACTGTGACGTCATTGGTGGTCCTTGGTGTGTAAGGATGAGATATTATAGTTATACCCAAGAAATAAAGATTTGATTTTAAAGATATATCTAAAATAATTGGAATCAGATATACAATGTTTAACTTAAATATTCAAATTTATCAGTAATTAAAGTAGTTAAGTTTTGAGTTGAGGTAAAACAATTAATTACAATACATGAGTGTGTCTGTTGGGAAATATATTTATGTTTTAAAATTATACAGTTGAAGGCTTCTTATAATTTGTAAAATGGCATGTGAACATTATCTTTCACTCTTGGGCCTATCCCCACTTTTGAGGCAAATTTACTTATTTTACATCGGGAACCTCCGTAGCTTTGAGATAATTTCTACTAACGACGATAAGTTTGATTTGATTAACGCTGGCTTTTAACTATTCGATAGATAGAAATTGAAGGACTATTTAAATAACATATTACAATATCCATTCTCAATATTGCAGTTGAAAAATGTTCGCATGAGGGGTGATGCCTCAAATATATGACCTGCAAGTCCTGGCAAAGCTAATACCAATGTGTTCCTCGTCCTCGCAATTCATCCTGACAGTAATCCCCGATTGTGACGCATCGCTTGGATAATATGTCCATAAAGCAGTCACATTTAAAATGTTGCTTTCATTTGCAAACCCTCTTTTCTATTCTCATTTTCAATTGAAATATAATGCTGTTAGCGTACTACCACTTTATGCATATTACACTATTCTTATAACGGTTAACAGCAAGTATTATCATAAAATTTGTTTTATATATTAAGACAATAAAAGCTAAATATTAAAACAAACCTTTTTGAATTGTAGACACAGAATAACGCGCGTTTACATGATGCAGAATACGGAGAAGGTAACATTGCGTAGGGTGTGTGGACAGAAACTTGATCAAAAACCACATAGGCTGCTCGCCATGTTTCTGTCTACACTCAACGCAAACCTTGTCTAGGTCACCTTCTCTCTATCCTGCATCGTTTAAACGCGGCTTTACAATAATTAAGCCTAACGTTGACATAGACTATTCTAGTTTAATTTCAAATAAAACATAGGTAGTTTTAATTTTTTAGGATCTTCCATATTAAATTAGCCTATTTAACCTTTAATGATTGCTCATCAGGCACAACATCATTAATGTATACGATTTTTCTTTTACCAAAACGGAAATACTGTAAGAGTTAAGGGGAAAATCGCTAGATACCACAATGGAATATTAATAATGATCATTCATTGTGTATTGCAGATATAGAAAAATCTGAATACCATTACGCATGATTTAAATTTATCATACGAAGTTAAATAAAGAGCCGGTGACGTCATCACCCGGAATCAGTATGTAGGTGAGGAGCAAGTGAGGAGCCCCCGGCTAGCAGCACGCAAGTGAAGAGCCCCCGGCTGGCAGCACACAAGTGAGGAGCCCCCCCCCGGACCGATATCAGCATGTAAGTGAGGAGCCCCTGGTGACGTCATCACCCGGAATCGGCATGTAGGTGAGGAGCAAGTGAGGAGCCCCCAGCTGGCAGCATGCAAGTGAGGATCCACCTAATCAGCAAAGGCGCGGTGAGGATCCTCCCCCCCCCCCCGGTTGACGTCAACTGGCGAGAGGATCCACCTAATCAGCAAAGGCGCGGTGAGGATCCCCCCCCCCCGATAGGAGGAAAAAAACTTTGGAAAATTAATAACTAGCCTATTTACCCACCGATTCCCACGGGACTTTTCCCAGAGTGTAGGCCTATCCCAGAGGAAGAGAATGACGAAAGAACCCCATAGATCCGCCATTAAACAAGACCGCTATTAATTTATAACCGCGTTTTCCTTATGGGATCTCGGCTGTTTACCGCACAACCGCGATGACGTCATAGTTTTCCTGGAACCAGTAGTGATGACGTATTCCGAGAGCTGTTTACCACTCGGACCTGTTCACTCATTAGCGAGCTTCTAGAAGCTTCTCCCAGATATGGAAAATCCCCAGCTTATTGCGCAATAGACCATCTCCCACGCTTCTAGAAGCTTCTAGAAGGTTCGCTGGAGTGCGCGCGTGACACGGTATAAAACCGAGGCTTGACCGCGACCTCAGTGTTATTCGAGACGTCACTATGAACGGAAGCGGTACTGGCGTAGTAAACGTGGACCAAACGATCCGCTCTTTCCTAGAGGAGCTGGACGCAATGGACGAGAACGCTAACATACCGTCAGTACAGCAGGGATGCGCGTCAAAGAAGAAGCCCGATGGATGGACTGTAAAGAGAAAGGAAGTGCCTGGTGATTCCCCTACCCTGAGTTGGACCACGAGCGAGCGTCAGTATATGGTGAAGAACCCAGCCAACATCGGTAACGTCCTTCTCAAGATGAACGTTTTCCAAGGAGGTCGCTCGACTTGGACCTGCGGCCTGTATTTGGACGAGCGGCGGGACGACGAGATCTGCATGATTCTGACGGATCTGCTGACTAGGCTGCAGAACCTATGGTTGATCAACAGTGAGACGGGAGAGCCTAGATTCAACGGAATCGTTAGGACCGTCAGTCCGCTGCCCGCCTGGAGGAAGATCACGGATCGCTACGTTTCCACCACCACTAGCACCATCCCTGAAAAGCGGAAAAAGACAAAAAATAAATGAAATAAACGAAGCAATTCGATCCTTCCCTTTCCTACTTTTCCTTAATGTACACTATTGTAAAAAATAAAAAAAAATTAAAAAAAATAAATAAATAAATAAAAAAATAATAAATAAACAAATAAAAATAAATAACGTAATAAGACGAATGAGCGTGTTCCTCGAGGTACATTTCCAGCCTCATCACCCCTTCACTCCTCCACTCCGCTGTCCCTCCACTTCTCCACTCCGATGTCCCTCCACTCCTCCACTCCTACACTCCGCTGTGCCTCCACTCCTCCTCCACTACGCTACCCCTCCACTCCGCTGCCCCTCCACTCCTCCTCCACTCCGTCAGTTGGTGTTTTCATCACTACACCTCCTTCGCGAGCACGTGGTTGTTGCTTACAAAAGGCAACTCGGTGGCGAGAGCCGATCATTCTGCATCCAGCCGCTGCGTCATGCTCAACACGGACCAGAAGATGGACCTCAGGACAGCCCTCAACAGTTGCAAGGCTGCGGGCTACACTCGCATCGCAGACCTACAGGACAACGTGGTGTATCCCATTCACTCGTTTGAGCGAGTGGACACACCGTACGGCGAGGCGGTGATGGTCACCTTAGCGGGTCTTGTCGGTGATGACCCAATTCGCATCTACATGCCTCGGCGATACCTTACAGTCCTGGACGATAACACCATCACGCAGTACAACGTTGGCGTGGGGCCGAGGATGAGCCTTGTGAAGAGGAGTGGTCCTCCAGGCAGTAAAAGTCCTCTCCTCGAATTTGTATAAATAAATGGTATTTTTTATTACCTTATTTCCCTTCAAAAAAAAATTTAGTTTTAAGAGCCGAGGTGGCGGTGTACGGCAGTTAGTAGACGCCATGGACTTGAGGTGGAAACACCCGTTCACCGCCATCGTGGCCGGGCCCTCGGGCAGCGGCAAGTCGCACTTCGTGGCCCGCTTCATAGAGCACGCCGACCGCATGTGCGATACGCGGTTCGCCCGTATCACTTGGCACTATGGCAGTGGTGGCGGCGGTGGTAAGAGCCGTGCGGACTCTGTCGTGCGCTACGTGGCCGGTCTGCCAGACCTGGACGACTACGACGGTAGCGAGCCCGCCCTGGTCATCGTCGACGACATGATGCGCGAGGCCGGTCCAGGCGTGGTGGACCTGTTCACCAAGGGCTCGCACCACCGCAACATGAGCGTGTTCTTCATCACGCAAAACCTGTTTCATCAGGGCAGAGGCCAGCGCGACATATCGCTGAACGCCCACTACATAGTGTGTTTCAAGAATCCCAGAGACCGCGCTCAGATCAAACACTTGGCCCGTCAAGTATACCCGGAAAACCCCAAGTTCGTGGAGGAGGTCTACGCGGACGCCACGCGCGACCCGCACGCTTACCTGCTCATAGACTTGAAACAGTCCACGCCCGAAGAGATGCGCATACGTTCGGCCGTTTTCCCAGACGACCCGGTAAACTACGTGTATCTGCCCAAGAAGAAGTGATAAATAGGTCGAGCGCGCGCCAGCGTCAGTCATCATGTCACACCGCGTGAAGAAAGACGCAGCGCTGCTGAGGGCCCTAGTACACGCTACGCCCAAAGAACGCAAGGCCCTGTTAAAAGCGTGTGACAAGAGTCGCATCAAGTCGTTGTGTGAGTGCGCGTATAACGTGCTACGCGGAAACGTACCGCTTTCCCCCTGTCTCAAACGCAAATTGAGCAAACACAAACAGGCGCTCAGACGGCTGGTGAAACGCGGCGAGGGTTGGACCAAGAAGCGACATTACCTCGTCCAACGGGGCGGAGGGATCCTCCTACCTCTGCTGTTGAATGCCGTTTTGCCCGTTCTAGCGCAGAAGCTAATCGGACATGGAGTACGCTAGGAAAATGGTGGTTGTACCGCAGGAGCTCATCGAGAGACTGCGAGAAGGACCGGGACCGGGACCAAGAGGAGCAGCAGGTAGCGCCAATAAGCCGGCCAGCCTGGACGCTGAGATGCATCGCATATTGAGCGACAAGCGGCTGGACGATACGGAGAAATGGAAACAATATCAGCAGGTGTTACAGCGGTTCCTGCACTTTTCCGCGGCTAAACGTCAACCCATAGGTCTGTCAATCATCGAGGGCGAGGAGAGGGAGGATGAAGCGGCGGGGGGTCCGAGTCAGATGAAGCGCGAGTCTAGCGCCTCGGCGGAGGACATTGTGGAATCGTTCTCAAAAATCTTCAGGCCGGTGGCGCGCAACTTGTTGCGATTCATGACCCGGCAAGGCAGCCCCATCGCCTGGGACGCCAGTGGGGCGGTGTACGTGGACAAGGTGAAGATCCACGATTCCAATATAGTGGACATCGCGCACAGCATAGTGAGAGCGCGAAGGGCGGACCGATTGCCTACCGGCTGGCATCAAGTGATGACCGCCTTGAAGGACATGAACGTGCCCAAAGAATACGTGAACAATCCCACTGCGTTGCGTTATCTAGGTGTGGGGCTGGACTCGGCATCGAGCCCCTGGAGAGACACAACGGCCTCATCGACACCCCTGTCACCGAGGTTGACGCCGATGCTAGACCGCCTGAGACCGCGACCTCCAGCGGCCAGGAGAAGGATAATAACCGAGGAACCCGACCGGGAATCGCCATTGGACAACTGGGAGCCGTTCTCACCGTAATGGAGAAGTTGTACTATGACCCGAGCCAGCCCGGTTCCCTCGGCGGGGTGGCTGCTCTGACCAGAGCCGCGCGCCTGCCAAAACGCCGGGTAGCCGACTGGCTGCGCACCCAGGACGCGTACACGCTGCACAAGCCCGCGCGCAAGCGGTTTCCCCGCAACCGCTACGTCGTGTTCGGACCCCGAGAGCTGTGGCAGGCGGACCTGAACGACATGCGCGGCCTGAGCCGGTACAACGACGGAGTCAACTACCTGCTGACTGTGATCAACGTGTTCAGCAAGCGGCTGTTCGCGGTACCGCTAAGGAGGAAAAGCGGACCCGAAGTAGCCGCCGCGTTCGAGAGAATATTCTCTGAGGCGACGCCCCGCTGCCTGCAGACCGACAAGGGGACGGAATTCACCGGGGCCGCTACCAAGCGAGTGTTCAAGAGTCACGGCGTCACGTACGTCACCACACAGAACCCCGATGTGAAGGCGGCGGTGGTGGAGCGAGTCAACCGCACGCTCAAGACCCGCATGTGGCGCTACCTGACCTACAAGAACACGTATCGCTACGTGGACGTGTTGGACAGGCTTGTGGACGCCTACAACCACAGCCCGCACAAGAGCCTGGGTGGCGGTCTGCGACCCGCGGGCGTGGACAGCGGCGATGGTCAAACGGTGTACAAGGCGTGGCGTCACATGTACGGAAAGGCGATCTGGCGGCGCAAGCCCAGGTTCGAGCCGGGTGACACGGTGCGCATAGCCAAGGAGAAGGGTACGTTCACCAAAGGTTACGAGACCAATTGGAGCAAGGAGCTGTTCGTGGTGGACCACGTTTACGGGTCGCTTCCCCTGCCCCTGTACGTGTTGCGCGACCTTAACGGCACGCCGCTGGAAGGGCGCTTCTACGAGCACGAGATGCAAAAGGTGACGGTCGCCCCAGACCGCCTGTACCAAATAGATAAAATACTAGACACTAAAGGACGAGGTCGCAGTAAGCGCTACTTAGTCAAGTGGGTCGGTTACGGAGAGGACTTCAACTCGTGGGTACCCGCATCCGAAGTGCATCAGCTGCTATGACGACAAAGCGCAGACAGCTGTACCTGACGTTGCCCAGCAACAGCTCAATGGACTATTATCCGAACAACACCGTGGCTAACTACATCACCCATCTACCGTCAGTCCTGCGATTGGGTGGTGAATGGGAAGTCGCTTTAGTCTAGGCCCATTACCCGTGCTCGTTTGTCACAGTAGGGGAGGACGCGCGCGTGTATATCTACACTAAGGATGACACAGGCAAGCCTGCACTGACCGCTGTAAAGGTGGAAGCTGGAAACTATAAAGACATCGATGAACTGATTAGATCCATCAACGCCATTCCAAAACTGGACCTGCACCAATGTCAGTTTGAGTACGACAAGGAGACCGGGAGGGTGGAATTGATCTCGATGGACCAGACTGTGGTGCAACTGGAATTCAGCCCCGCTCTAGCGTTACAGTTGGGATACGACGTGCACAACGTGAACGTGATCAAACATAGAAAAGCTATAAGACCACCCGACTTACTGGCTGGGATCCCTTAGCACATGTACGTGTACTGTGACCTGGTGGAACCCCAGCTAGTAGGTGACACGGTAGCGCCCTTGTTGAAGATTGTGAACATCGACGCTAAAAGCTACACCTACGGCGCGAGTACCACCGTGCACTTCACCGACCCTCACTACGTGCCGCTGATGAAGAGCTCCTTCGATAGCGTGGAAATCGATTTAAGGGACAGCGTCGGGCGCCACCTACCATTCCACTTCGGGACTACGTGCATGGAGCTTCACCTGCGCAGAGAGCAGCAATGAACCCGAACGACCCCTACCTGGCGTACTACCGCCAACAGCAGTCTGGGCACGGAGTGTCCACGGTATTCAGAGGAGCCGCTTTCAAACGCGGTCACGGCATCGGCAGTTTCCTAGGCGGGCTGATGCGTACAGTGGTCCCGTTAATCAAATCCGGTGCATCGGCGCTGGGCAAGGAGGCGTTGAGGTCCGGTGTGGGCTTCTTGGGCGACGTGGCAGCGGGCACAGCCGACCCCCGTGTCGCGGCCAACGCCCGGCTCAGACAGTTTACCGGGTCGCTGAAACGCAGGGCCGATGATAAACTGGATCGCTTGCTGAGCGGTGGCGGCACCTATAAGAAGAGGCGTGTACAGCGGGTCACTCCTCAGTCTCTGGCTAAACTCCTCGGAGCGAGGAAGAAGAGCGCTGCGCTCAAGAAGAAAAGGAAGCCCGCAAGACGCGTCGCTAAGAAGAGGAGAAGCGAGACCGTTGTGCGACGTCAGAAGAGCAGGAGTACCGCGAAGGACATTTTTGGATAATGTCGTTCATACATCAGAAGTCGTGCGAGTGCGTCAAGACCGAGTTGGACCTGTTATCTCTGCCCCCGACGCAGACCAGTATCGAGAGCAGCAAATGGGTCTGCTACAAGCCGGTCTCGTCGCTGACGGATGATTCGCCTATAGAGTTCGTAGTGCCCGGTCATGGAGATGAATACACCGATCTGTTGCAGACGTTACTGTACGTGAAGGCGACTATCAAAACTGCCGCTGGGGCCGCGGTGACGGGGGAGGATACAATCAAACAGGTCGGTCCGGTGAACAACTGGCTCCACTCGCTGTTCAGTCAAGTGGACCTGTACCTCAACAACAAACTGGTGTCGCCGCAAAACAACACGTACGCCTATCGCGCCTACCTGGAGAACATGTTGACCTACGGCAAGGACGCTAAGAGCACACATCTCACCGCGGAGCTGTTCATGGAGGACACCACCGCTAGGATGGACGATTGTGAGGATCAAAACGTGGGGCTCGTAATGCGGCGGGCGTGGATCGTGGGCAGCCGCTTGGTGGACATGGTGGGACATCTGCACGTCGATCTGTGCAACCAGGACAAGTTCATGCTGAACGGTGTCGAGATGCGGTTCCGTCTGATCAGAGCGCGCGACTCATTCGCCATCATGTCCAAGACCATCACCGACTACAAGGTGGCGATCAGCGATGTCAGCCTGTTCATGCGCCGCTGCAAGATCAATCCCAGCGTGCTGTTGGCGCACAGCAGGACGCTTGAGACCGGCACAGCCAAATACCCAATCACCCGCGTGGAAGTGAAAACCATCACGTTGCCGAGCGGTATCCGCAGTAAGACTATGGACAGCGTGTTCCTCGGCCAACTGCCGAAACGGGTCATAGTCGGGCTGGTCAACAACCAGGCGTTCAACGGAGACTACAAGAAGAACCCGTTCAATTTTCAACATTACAAGACGAATTTCTTCGCGCTGTACGTGGACGGTGAGCAAGTGCCTGGCAAACCGCTGCAACCGGATTACTCCGTAGGCCAAGAGTTGTGTGTGCTCGAATATCACACGCTGTTCTCTGGCACTGGCATCCATTACTTGAACTGCGGTAATGACGTAGACCGCTCCCAATTCATATACGGTTGTACGGTTATGGCGTTCGACTTGACGCCTTACCTGTCGGCCGGTCAAGCGAGTCACTGGAACCTGGTACGCAACGGCAATCTGCGCATAGAGATCGGATTTGCTGAAGCCTTGACGGAGGCGGTCAACTGCGTAGTGTATGCTGAGTTGGACAATGTAGTGGAAGTGGATCGCAACCGCAACGTGACTGTGGACTTTGGCGGGTAAAGGAGTTGCTGCGCTCAAGGCCACCGTGCGGAATCCTCATCACCACCACTACATCTACAACAGGTATCGGCTCCAGGGCTACAATACTTCTGTTTGCGGCTACTACTGCCTCACTTACCTGTACTGCCGGGCTGTTCTCCGCATGTCACTCAGCGACTACGTCCAGCTCTTCGACCCTACCGCCCCCGCCACCAACGACGCTTTGGTCCGCAGGCTCTTCCACTCCATATTCGCTTAAAAACTATATTGTGAGGTTTTAATAGTATGTGTATGTAACCTTTTCTTACTATACAATACATGTCTTGTTATGGTAAAGCTTGTGTTTTCATTTTTCTCCTTTATCCTTTACTAAATTTTGAAAAAAAAAATAAATTATCAAAACCGAGGCAGCGGGGCTGGACCTCAGGTTTATATACCAGCGGGGCGTGTCACTGGTTGAGCCCCCGCCAATCGGCAGTGAAGGCCGCCAAAGAGGGCGCGCCACGAGACCCCTCGGACATCAGCAAGCCGCTGAGCAATTCGAGGGTGACCCCTCGGACATCAGCAGACCGCTGAGTAATTCCTTCCTGGGCAACTCCTTCAGGGTCGTCCCCGACACGCGCCGCCAACCGCTCCCGGTTGACGGGGGCTTTTTAAGCTGCACGGCTCGGGCCAAACGTCCCATAACGCCTTCACACACACTTTAGTTTTTCAGAGCCTACCGTCTTGTGACTTTTGAGTGTGCGAAGGGGAGGAAAATAAACAACTCGGGTTCATGCTGTACATAAAGCTATTATCGTATATTTTCTTACAAATACTATTTACAATTTTTTTTTCTTAAAATTAATATATAACTAAACCGGGAATTCCTCTTCATCGTCCTGGCGCTGTCCCTCCTCCTCCTCGCCGTCCACCTCCATCCGCTGCGGCTGATCTCCTCTCCTCCTGGCTGGCGGTAGCGGTGGGACGTCCTTGTGTCCCCACGGCAGAGTGTGGATGCCGTCGGGCAGGACGCACCGCTTGTCGTCGGCCGGACTGAGGCTCAGCTTGTCCACTTCCACGGTGTAGACCCGGTGCAAGCGAGACTGGACCCGGATGTTGGTGGTGTGCTTCTGGACCCCGTTAAACAAGCACTCTCTGTAGTCGTTGGGGGTGAGGACGTTCTTGACAACGCCCTTCGCCACCCCCTTGGCTCGCTTGAGAGCCTTGCTGCCGCCTGTCGCCGCGTCCTCGATGTCCATGAAGTACAGCTTGGACCACAGGCCGAGGTACTCGAATAAGGACAGGCCGTTGCACTCGTCCTTAAACTTTCCGATGACCTTGGTGTTGACGGGGCTGTAGCAGGGGTGGGACCTCGGGTATCCACTGGTGTCAAAGTCGTCCAGGTGTTCCTTCATCTCGGCGTAGACGTCCTGGGACACGATGTCAAAGACGAAGCTGTCAGTGTCCATGTAGTCTACGGTGAGGCGGTCACCGTAGCGCTCCTTCATCTTCTGCAGGAACTCGTACATGAGCCACTTGCTCAGCTCCAGGACTGTCATGCCTACGTAGACGGGCTTGTCCAACACGATGTTGACTTTGGACAGATGCACCAGGGCCACGTCCTCCGTGTAGTACGTCCGGTCCAGGAAGTTGGATCTGGCGACGTACTTGGAAAACTTCTCCGGGGTGCACACCAGCTTCACGTTGAGACGCTTCCGTACATTCTCAATGGTTTTGCCGAAGACCGCGTTGTTCATGAGTTTGAAGAAGTCCTGTTCAAACTTAGTTTTGGCCTTCTTCCGCAGCTCCGTGTTCATGAGGATGTACGGTTCCAACCACCACGACTGACGAAACGAGATCGCTCGATGCACTGCGACCAGCTCCAATCCGTTTTGCAGCGCCTGCTGCAAGACCCTGTAATGACAGACGTAGTGCGTCTTGTCGTCCAGGGTCGTTAACAGTTTGGGGAACTTCCCTGTCGGCGGACACTTCGTCTCGCAGCAGTAGGGAAGGTCCTTGTGTAGGTCGTGTAGGCGCGCGGGGTAGTGGAGGTCCACCTCCAAGATGTAGCCTCGTTCGGCCTCTGCGTCCAGCGCCGCAATGTCCAACGCCTGGATTTCCTCACGGCTGAGCCACTGGAAGTCTCCGGTCGGCAGGCACTGGGACATGGCCCAGCCGTAGAGGTTGTTGGCGTCCAGGTACAGGAGGAAGCGCGTGGGTTCGTCCGGACGGCAGTCCGGACACCCGGCGTGGTTGGCCTTATCATAGCGGGTGATAGCCTGAGAGATGCCTCCCCGGATCCCCTGCTCCACGAACAGGTACATGTCGAAGTACTGCAGCGTGTCCAGCTCCACGCCGCAGGTCTTGAGCATCACGTCCCAGGCGTAGGACGGCAGGGTGTAGTAGTGGGCAGGGTCCAGCCCGTACTTTGCCAGCGAAGTGTCGCGGAACTGCTCAAAGACATCGGTGAGCAGGGCGATGTCGCATCGCAGGTACTTGTCAGCGTAGTCCTTGAGGTTGTGGCACTCAAAGGCTCGCCACACGTTGAGGGCGTGCTTGTACTCCTCGTCCTTGATGTCCTCCAGGGTCATGGAGTTCCTGAACGCCTCCTTGGGTGGTAGCTCCCTGGTCCTGAACAACGTGTCGTAGGACGTCACGAAGTCGTAGGGGAACACGCCCTTCCTGCGCACCGGGTCGAACAGCCGGTCGTCGGGGAAGCGCTTCCTCGTCTCGCGCATCCTGTCCGTGGGAAGTCCTGCAGCGAGGCTGGCCAGGCTCATGGACAGGAACCTGTACGTGTCCAGGAAGCGCACCGTGAAGCTATTTAAGTCGTAGGGGGCATTGGATGGTTCAAAACCAGCACAGGCAAGTGAGGAGCAGTGAGGAGCCCCCCCCGTGACCTTGAGGCTAAATCAGCATGCAGGTGAGGAGAAAGTGAGGAGCCCCCCCCCCGTGACCTTGAGGCTAAATCAGCATGCAGGTGAGGAGAAAGTGAGGAGCCCCCCCCCGACCGAAATCAGCATGTAAGTGAGGAGCCCCTGGTGACGTCATTACCCGGAATCAGCATATAGGTGAGGAGCAAGTGAGGAGCCCCCAGCTGGCAGCACGCAAGTGAGGAGCCCCTGGTGACGTCATCACCCGGAATCAGCATGTAGGTGAGGAGCAAGTGAGGAGCCCCCAGCTGGCAGCACGCAAGTGAGGAGCCCCTGGTGATGTTATTACCCGGAATCAGCATGTAGGTGAGGAGCAAGTGAGGAGGCCCCGGCTAGCAGCACGCAAGTGAAGAGCCCCCGGCTGGCAGCACACAAGTGAGGAGCCCCCCCCCCGGACCGATATCAGCATGTAAGTGAGGAGCCCCTGGTGACGTCATCACCCGGAATCGGCATGTAGGTGAGGAGCAAGTGAGGAGCCCCCAGCTGGCAGCACGCAAGTGAGGATCCACCTAATCAGCAAAGGCGCGGTGAGGATCCTCCCCCCCCCCGGTTGACGTCAACTGGCGAGAGGATCCACCTAATCAGCAAAGGCGCGGTGAGGTGCAATGGAAAGTTCCACGGTGTCAACAACTGGTCTATTTAAGCGCGCTACTTTCCCAAACTGTTTACCACTAACATTCCGAAGCATCTAGAAGCTCCTCCGGAGGACGATGCAATGGAAAGTTCCACGGTGTCAACAACTGGTCTATTTAAGCGCGCTACTTTCCCAAGCTACTTCAGTATCTATTGGCAACTCGTTTTGTGAGGAGCTAGGTGTTTTCGCTGCGAGTATTTGTGTGACTGTACGAAGCCTTCTCTTCGAATATCTTAAAACGTAAGTAACATGTAATTTACTTTTTCATCAGCCAGTTTACCGATGCCCTAAAACCTAATTAGTTAACATTAATATTTCATCTTTTACATATCCCAGTACACGAGGTATTGTCGTTGTTTCCTTTCAGATGGAGATGAGTGGAATTGCAATGACCTTGGAACAATTGTGTTTTATAACGATTAAAATTAATAAGCCGAACCTAAAAAGCAAAATAGATTCACTACCACTTTTTTTTATTTAAAAAAAAACAAAAACAAAATTTGAGCGAAATAAAAGTAGGTTTTACTTTCCAATCGAAATGTTGAGGACAACTGCGCCTTTGTGACGAATGGAGAGTACAGATACCCGATGTTGTATAACATTAATATTTCATCTTTTACATATTCCAGTACACGGGGTCTTGTCGTTGTTTCCTTTCAGATGGAGATGAGTGGAATTGTAATGACCTTGGAACAGTTGTGTTTATAACGATTAAAATTAATAAGCCGAACCTAAAAAGCAAAAAAGATTCACTACCACTCTTTTTTTCTTATTAAAAAAAAGAAAAAAAATGTTTGAGTGAAATAAAAGTAGGTTTTAGTAGATACCCGATGTTGCAGATGGCTGTTCATCTGTGTGAGGTTTGCGGGCGCAGTTTCGGGGTTGCAAGAAACCTGGTCCGCCACGTAGCATCTGCCCACAACGATTGCCATTACGATTGTCACGTCTGCGGCAGACGCTTCGGGCGAAACGACAACTTGCGACGCCAACTCGCTGCAGTTCATCCTCCCACTCCTCACGATCAAGCGCCAGGTACAGTTTTAGTTTAAATAAGAAACCGCCAGTAGATTTATTAAGTATGCTGTTTCCTGATGTCCTCACCCATGACGCCACGGCGCGTCCGTGGACTTTGGTAACTAATGAGTTGTCTTTATGAGAGAGTAAACGGCCCTGACTGGGTAAACTGACAATTAAGACGAGAAAACAGATTCGAGGGGTAAACAAGAGGTTGCCAGCCCTCTGCATAGTACCTTATCACCACCTCCTCACCCTTGTATTTAACAGGCTCGGGTAACTGGCGATCGAGATGAGGAAACAGACTCGAGGGTAAAACAAGAGGTTGTCAGCCTTCTGTATAGTTCCTCATCCTCGTGTTTATCGGGTAACTAATAGGACTTGTTTTCCTGTTCGCAGGCTGTCCATGCCCGTTGTGCGCTGTCGTCCGGGCGAGCCCCGAGGATCTGCACCATCACATGGAAGCGGTCCACGGTGCGAGCCCATCAGCTTCGACCTCCTCCTCTTCCTCCTCCGCCGCAACACCACCAGCCAGAGACATACGGCCCGAGTGCGACGCATGCAGGCGGCGGTTCGCCCGCGAGGACCTGCTCCGGCGACACATGGCGAGCGCTCACCGCATCATGAGGTTCGCGTGTACCTACTGCGACCGAGGCTTCACCCGGCGCTACAACCGGGACCAGCACGAGGCCCACAACTGCCCCGTCGTGAGGGACCTCATTGTGGACGAGATGCCGCGCCTGCCCGTCCTATCGCCCGAGCCCCAGCCCGGACCCAGCCACGAGCCCCAGCCCGGACCCAGCTACGAGCCTCAGCCCGGACCCAGCACAGCACCCGACGGGATGGTGGGCGGTGGCGGCGGACTGCCCACGTTCAACACAGTCCAACGGGGGTTTCTCGGACGCCGCCTGACCTTCGGCCTGTCCCGACCCATGGAGGACTTCTTGACCGTGGAGGACGGGCTGGTGCTGCTGTTCGACAGCGTCCTGAACCTGTTGACCGACGTCAGGACCCGACACCCAAACATCAAGGTCAACATGTTCCTGGAGTACGAATTCGCCAACGTTCACGGAGCCACCTGTCTGCGGGTCTTCAAGACGAAGAACGTGCCCCTTACCGCCGCGTCCAACTGCTAGTGGGCAGCGGGTGGAGCTATCTCCGAATACGCGACCTGGAGATCCGCGTCAACCTCTACATCCCGTTGGGAGATCGCGGAGCCCGGTTCGTCCAGCTTCCCAGGACCATCTGCGAGACGCGCGCTGTCATCAACGTGCAAAACGTCGATGACATGTGCTTCGCGTACGCCATCCTGGCCAAGTTCGTCGCGCAACACCCGGAGAGGCCTGCATCGTACACACCGGACGTCATGGCACGCTAAGATTGGGTCGGCCTACGCTTCCCCGTGGCGCTGAAGGACATCAAGGTCTTCGAGAGGAAGAATGCCATCAGCGTGAACGTGTACGGGATCGAGTGTGCCATGGTGGGGAGACGCCCCGACGGATCGCCAAAGTTCCAGGACCACGTGTTCCCGCTAAAGATCTGTAAGCGGGAGTTGGAGGATCACCGGGACCTGCTTTACGTGACCACCGGCGGGGACAGTCACTACGCCTACATCGCGAACGTCAGCAGGCTGGTGTGACCCCAGCTGACGTCCCGAGCCAACGCTATCCACGTGTGTAAGCGATGCTTCGCCTACTTCGACAACCGACCCAACAAGCTGGAACTGTCCGGTGCTGAGCGCCTGGAGGAGCACATGCGATACTGCACCGCCAAGGCCCCCCTCCGCTTGGACATGTCTCAGAAGCAGCGGATCCGCTTCGCCCACCCCGAGTACACTCGGCGCGAGCGCTTTTGCGTCTACGCGGACTTTGAGTGTGCTCTGCAGCCCGTCGCCACCGACCCGGCGGAAGCGCCGCCCGGCACGAGGCCCCTGCAAATGCACGTCCCGTACGCCTTCACCTACCAGATCGTGGACTCGCTCGGCCTGGAGGAGTTCGAGCCTCGCGTCTACTTCGGGGCCGACGCGTCTAAGGTGTTTATGGAAAGGCTGAAGATGGACGTGCTGGCGCTGTGGGACTTCCTGACCAACGCGGTCCTACTGCAGCCCGTCTTGAACGACCAGGAGACGCGCCAGTACATCGCGGCAGCCGACTGCTACCTCTGCGGGAAGGAATTCACGAACCGGGACGTCAAGGTGCGGGACCACAACCACGCTCCGCCCTACGAGTTCCGAGGAGCCGCCCACCGCTCGTGCAACCTCAGGTACCGGGAGCAGCGACACATCAACTGCTACTTCCACAACCTGTCCAACTACGACGCCCACTTCGTAGTGCGCGAGCTGGCCATCGACCCCAGCGACGTGGACGTGTTGGCACACACGGAGGAGCGGTACATCGCTTTTACCAAGCGATTCCACTTCGGCCGACCCGGAGATAACCCGCGACGGAGCAGCTTCGCGGTGCGCTTCCTGGACACGTACAGGTTCCTGTCCATGAGCCTGGCCAGCCTCGCTGCAGGACTTCCCACGGACAGGATGCGCGAGACGAGGAAGCGCTTCCCCGACGACCGGCTGTTCGACCTGGTGCGCAGGAAGGGCGTGTTCCCCTACGACTTCGTGACGTCCTACGACACGTTGTTCAGGACCAGGGAGCTACCACCCAAGGAGGCGTTCAGGAACTCCATGACCCTGGAGGACATCAAGGACGAGGAGAACGAGCACGCCCTCAACGTGTGGCGAGCCTTTGAGTGCCACAACCTCAAGGACTACGCTGACAAGTACCTGCGATGCGACATCGCCCTGCTCACCGATGTCTTTGAGCAGTTCCGCGACACTTCGCTGGCAGAGTACGGGCTGGACCCTGCCCACTACTACACCCTGCCGTCCTACGCCTGGGACGTGATGCTCAAGACCTGAGGCGTGGAGCTGGACACGCTGCAGGACTTCGACATGTACCTGTTCGTGGAGCAGGGGATCCGGGGAGGCATCTCTCAGGCTATCACCCGCTATGCTAAGGCCAACCACGCCGGGTGTCCGGACTACCGTCCGGACGAACCCACGCGCTTCCTCCTGTACCTGGACGCCAACAACCTCTACGGCTGGGCCATGTCCCAGTGCCTGCCGACCGGAGACTTCCAGTGGCTCAGCCGTGAGGAAATCCAGGCGTTGGACATTGCGGCGCTGGACGCAGAGGCCGAACGAGGCTACATCTTGGAGGTGGACCTCCACTACCCCGTGCGCCTACACGACCTACACAAGGACCTTCCCTACTGCTGCGAGACGAAGTGTCCGCCGAAAGGGAAGTTCCCCAAACTGTTGACGACCCTGGACGACAAGACGCACTACGTCTGTCATTACAGGGTCTTGCAGCAGGCACTGCAAAACGGATTGGAGCTGGTCGCGGTGCATCGAGCGATCTCGTTTCGTCAGTCGCGGTGGTTGGAACCGTACATCCTCATGAACACGGAGCTGCGGAAGAAGGCCAAAACTAAGTTTGAACAGGACTTCTTCAAACTCATGAACAACGCGGTCTTCGGCAAAACCATTGAGAATGTACGGAAGCGTCTCAACGTGAAGCTGGTGTGCACCCCGGAGAAGTTTTCCAAGTACGTCGCCAGATACAACTTCCTGGACCGGACGTACTACACGAAGGACGTGGCCCTGGTGCATCTGTCCAAAGTCAACATCGTGTTGGACAAGCCCGTCTACGTAGGCATGACAGTCCTGGAGCTGAGCAAGTGGCTCATGTACGAGTTCCTGCAGAAGATGAAGGAGCGCTACGGTGACCGCCTCACCGTAGACTACATGGACACTGACAGCTTCGTCTTTGACATCGTGTCCCAGGACGTCTACGCCGAGATGAAGGAACACCTGGACGACTTTGACACCAGCGGATACCCGAGGTCCCACCCCTGCTACAGCCCCGTCATCTCGCCAAGGTCATCGGAAAGTTTAAGGACGAGTGCAACGGCCTGTCCTTATTCGAGTACCTCGGCCTGCGGTCCAAGCTGTACTTCATGGACATCGAGGACGCGGCGACAGGCGGCAGCAAGGCTCTCAAGCGAGCCAAGGGGGTGGCGAAGGGCGTTGTCATGAACGTCCTCACCCCCAACGACTACAGAGAGTGCTTGTTTAACGGGGTCCAGAAGCACACCAACAACATCCGGTTCCAGTCTCGCTTGCACCGTGTCTACACCGTGGAAGTGGACAAGCTGAGCCTCAGTCCGGCCGACGACAAGCGGTGCGTCCTGCCCGACGGCATCCACACTCTGCCGTGGGGACACAAGGACGTCCCACCGCTACCGCCAGCCAGGAGGAGAGGAGATCAGCCGATGTGGATGGAGGTGGACGGCGAGGAGGAGGAGGGACAGCGCCAGGACGATGAAGAGGAATTCCCGGTTTAGTTATATATTAATTTTAAGAAAAAAAAAATTGTAAATAGTATTTGTAAGAAAATATACGATAATAGCTTTATGTACAGCATGAACCCGAGTTGTTTATTTTCCTCCCCTTCGCACACTCAAAAGTCACAAGACGGTAGGCTCTGAAAAACTTAAGTGTGTGTGAAGGCGTTATGGGACGTTTGGCCCGAGCCGTGCAGCTTAAAAAGCCCCCGTCAACCGGGAGCGGTTGGCGGCGCGTGTCGGGGACGACCCTGAAGGAGTTGCCCAGGAAGGAATTACTCAGCGGTCTGCTGATGTCCGAGGGGTCACCCTCGAATTGCTCAGCGGCTTGCTGATGTCCGAGGGGTCTCGTGGCGCGCCCTCTTTGGCGGCCTTCACTGCCGCTTGGCGGGGGCTCAACCGGTGACACGCGCCGCTGGTATATAAACCTGAGGTCCAGCCCCGCTGCCTCGGTTTTGATAATTTTTTTTTCAAAATTTAGTAAGGATAAAGGAGAAAAATGAAGACACAAGCTTTACCATAACAAGACATGTATTGTATAGTAAGAAAAGGTTACATACACATACTATTAAAACCTCACAATATAGTTTTTAAGCGAATATGGAGTGGAAGAGCCTGCGGACCAAAGCGTCGTTGGTGGCGGGGGCGGTAGGGTCGAAGAGCTGGACGTAGTCACTGAGTGACATGCGGAGAACAGCCCGGCAGTACAGGTAAGTGAGGCAGTAGTAGCCGCAAACAGAAGTATTGTAGCCCTGGAGCCGATACCTGTTGTAGATGTAGTGGCGGTGATGTGGATTGCGCCTTAGGAACCTTTGAAAGTCGGCCTGGAATGGCGGTCTCCCGTAGCTGTCCAGATACTCGAGTCTGTCCTCTTCCGAGCTGTAAAACGCCACCCAGTGTTCGCCTCCCTCGGTGTGTGCTACCGTGTTGGATACGATGGCGGTGAGAGGCTTGACCGACGCGTCCGGTAGTTGGTCAGAGGCGTAGACCGCGACGTTCTTCAGTCCGGGGATTCTTGCCAGGCATTCTCTGATCTGGACGGTATTCATCGTGGGCGGAAGCAGCACAAGCAGCTTGAGACGGATGGGTCCGACCTGTCGTTAGATACGAGCCAGTCCCGCAAGACGATGCAGTTATGAAGGGCGCAACGGTTGTGAGAGCTTTTATGGTGGCGACAGCGCAGAGTCTGGTAGGCGGGCGGACCGTTGAGCGACCCGCAGCCCAGGTCCTCCATGTCCTGAGCGGCGGTGGCGGCGGGTTCGGTTATGAGGTGGCGTTGTACAAAGTCCCTCTTCTGCGATCCTTTGACGTAGACCATGGGGCGGTGGATGAGGCAGGAGCGCAGCTTGTCCAGCAGGGCGATGTACGCGATGTCTCCCTGGTCCCACTCCAGGCCGTGGCAGTGGCGCGTAAGCCAGACGCTCTCGCGCTGTTTCTCGGAGGTCAGGAGGTCCTTGCTGAAGGGCGGGCGGGCGATGTGATGTAGGAGCAGCGTGCCGGTAGTCACGTCCACCACGCAGACCTCTTTCAGTAGAAAGTCGTTGTCGCTGTCCTTGAAACACTGCATGTCCATCACCACGCTTCCGTGATGACAGCGCGCTGGCAGTGGCTCGTTGTAGATCGGTGGCGGCACGTCCATCCTGTACGGCTGACTGAACTCAACTGAGCGCACACTGCTGATCTGAGCGCGCTGCTGTCAGGTGACCTTGGACTCGCGCGCATGCGCACCATCACCTAACGGTCCGCAAATCGTGTACCCACCAAAGTCCACCTAACGGTCCGCACGGTGGCCTTGAGCGCAGCAACTCCTTTACCCGCCAAAGTCCACAGTCACGTTGCAGTTGCGATCCACTTCCACTACATTGTCCAACTCAGCATACACTACGCAGTTGACCGCCTCCGTCAAGGCTTCAGCAAATCCGATCTCTATGCGCAGATTGCCGTTGCGTACCAGGTTCCAGTGACTCGCTTGACCGGCCGACAGGTCAGGCGTCAAGTCGAACGCCATCACCGTACAAACGTATATGAATTGGGAGCGGTCTACGTCATTACCGCAGTTCAAGTAATGGATGCCGGTGCCAGAGAACAGCGTGTGATATTCGAGCACACACAACTCTTGGCCTACGGAGTAATCCGGTTGCAGCGGTTTGCCAGGCACTTGCTCACCGTCCACGTACAGCGCGAAGAAATTCGTCTTGTAATGTTGAAAATTGAACGGGTTCTTCTTGTAGTCTCCGTTGAACGCCTGGTTGTTGACCAGCCCGACTATGACCCGTTTCGGCAGTTGGCCGAGGAACACGCTGTCCATAGTCTTACCGCGGATACCGCTCGGCAACGTGATGGTTTTCACTTCCACGCGGGTGATTGGGTATTTGGCTGTGCCGGTCTCAAGCGTCCTGCTGTGCGCCAACAGCACGCTGGGATTGATCTTGCAGCGGCGCATGAACAGGCTGACATCGCTGATCGCCACCTTGTAGTCGGTGATGGTCTTGGACATGATGGCGAATGAGTCGCACGCTCTGATCAGACGGAACCGCATCTCGACACCGTTCAGCATGAACTCTTCCTGGTTGCACAGATCGACGTGCAGATGTCCCACCATGTCCACCAAGCGGCTGCCCACGATCCACGCCCGCCGCATTACGAGCCCCACGTTTTGATCCTCACAATCGTCCATCCTAGCGGTGGTGTCCTCCATGAACAGCTCCGCGGTGAGATGTGTGCTCTTAGCGTCCTTGCCGTAGGTCAACATGTTCTCCAGGTAGGCGCGATAGGCGTACGTGTTGTTTTGCGGCGACACCAGTTTGTTGTTGAGGTACAGGTCCACTTGACTGAACAGCGAGTGGAGCCAGTTGTTCACCGGACCGACCTGTTTGATTGTATCCTCCCCCGTCACCGCGGCCCCAGCGGCAGTTTTGATAGTCGCCTTCACGTACAGTAACGTCTGCGACAGATCGGTGTATTCATCTCCATGACCGGGCACTACGAACTCTATAGGCGAATCATCCGTCAGCGACGAGACCGGCTTGTAGCAGACCCATTTGCTGCTCTCGATACTGGTCTGCGTCGGGGGCAGAGAGAACAGGTCCAACTCGGTCTTGACGCACTCGCACGACTTCTGATGTATGAACGACATTATCCAAAAATGTCCTTCGCGGTACTCCTGCTCTTCTGACGTCGCACAACGGTCTCGCTTCTCCTCTTCTTAGCGACGCGTCTTGCGGGCTTCCTTTTCTTCTTGAGCGCAGCGCTCTTCTTCCTCGCTCCGAGGAGTTTAGCCAGAGACTGAGGAGTGACCCGCTGTACACGCCTCTTCTTATAGGTGCCGCCACCGCTCAGCAAGCGATCCAGTTTATCATGGGCCCTGCGTTTCAGCGACCCGGTAAACTGTCTGAGCCGGGCGTTGGCCGCGACACGGGGGTCGGCTGTGCCCGCTGCCACGTCGCCCAAGAAGCCCACACCGGACCTCAACGCATCCTTGCCCAGCACCGATGCGCCGGATTTGATTAACGGGACCACTGTACGCATCAGCCCGCCTAGGAAACTGCCGATGCCGTGACCGCGTTGGAAAGCGGCTCCTCTGAATACCGTGGACACTCCGTGCCCAGACTGCTGTTGGCGGTAGTACGCCAGGTAGGGGTCGTTCGGGTTCATTGCTGCTCTCTGCGCAGGTGAAGCTTCATGCACGTAGTCCCGAAGTGGAATGGTAGGTGGCACCCGACGATGTCCTTTAAATCGATTTCCACGCTATCGAAGGAGCTCTTCATCAGCGGTACGTAGTGAGGGTCGGTGAAGTGCACGGTGGTACTCGCGCCGTAGGTGTAGCTTTTAGCGTCGATGTTCACAATCTTCAACAAGGGCGCTACCGTGTCACCTACTAGCTGGGGTTCCACCAGGTCACAGTACACGTACATGTGCGAAGGGATCCCAGCCAGTAAGTCGGGTGGTCTTATAGCTTTTCTATGTTTGATCACGTTCACGTTGTGCACGTCGTGTCCCAACTGTAACGCTAGAGCGGGGCTGAATTCCAGTTGCACCACAGTCTGGTCCATCGAGATCAATTCCACCCTCCCGGTCTCCTTGTCGTACTCAAACTGACATTGGTGCAGGTCCAGTTTTGGAATGGCGTTGATGGATCTAATCAGTTCATCGATGTCTTTATAGTTTCCAGCTTCCACCTTTACAGCGGTCAGTGCAGGCTTGCCTGTGTCATCCTTAGTGTAGAGATACACGCGCGCGTCCTCCCCTACTGTGACAAACGAGCACGGGTAATGGGCCTCGACTAAAGCGACTTCCCATTCACCACCCAATCGCAGGACTGACGGTAGATGGGTGATGTAGTTAGCCACGGTGTTGTTCGGATAATAGTCCATTGAGCTGTTGCTGGGCAACGTCAGGTACAGCTGTCTGCGCTTTGTCGTCATAGCAGCTGATGCACTTCGGATGCGGGTACCCACGAGTTGAAGTCCTCTCCGTAACCGACCCACTTGACTAAGTAGCGCTTACTGCGACCTCGTCCTTTAGTGTCTAGTATTTTATCTATTTGGTACAGGCGGTCTGGGGCGACCGTCACCTTTTGCATCTCGTGCTCGTAGAAGCGCCCTTCCAGCGGCGTGCCGTTAAGGTCGCGCAACACGTACAGGGGCAGGGGAAGCGACCCGTAAACGTGGTCCACCACGAACAGCTCCTTGCTCCAATTGGTCTCGTAACCTTTGGCGAACGTACCCTTCTCCTTGGCTATGCGCACCGTGTCACCCGGCTCGATCCTGGGCTTGCGCCGCCGGATAGCATTTCTGTACATGTGACGCCACGCCTTGTACACCGTTTGACCATCGCCGCTGTCCACGTCCGCGGGTCGCAGACCGCCACCCAGGCTCTTGTGCGGGCTGTGGTTGTAGGCGTCCACAAGCCTGTCCAACACGTCCACGTAGCGATACGTGTTCTTGTAGGTCAGGTAGCGCCACATGCGGGTCTTGAGCGTGCGGTTGACTCGCTCCACCACCACCGCCTTCACATCGGGGTTCTGTGTGGTGACGTACGTGACGCCGTGACTCTTGAACACTCGCTTGGTAGCGGCCCCGGTGAATTCCGTCCCCTTGTCGGTCTGCAGGCAGCGGGGCGTCACCTCAGAGAATATTCTGTCGAACGCGGCGGCTACTTCGGGTCCGCTTTTCCTCCTTAGCGGTACCGCGAACAGCCGGTTGCTGAACACGTCGATCACAGTCAGCAGGTAGTTGACTCCGTCGTTGTACCGGCTCAGGCCGCGCATGTCGTTCAGGTCCGCCTGCCACAGCTCTCGGGGTCCGTACACGACGTAGTGGTTGCGGGGAAACCGCTTGCGCGCGGGCTTGTGCAGCGTGTACGCGTCCTGGGTGCGCAGCCAGTCGGCTACCCGGCGTTTCGGCAGGCGCGCGGCTCTGGTCAGAGCAGCCACCCCACCGAGGGAACCGGGCTGGCTCGGGTCATAGTACAACTTTTCCATTACGGTGAGAACGGCTCCCAGTTGTCCAATGACGATTCCCGGTCGGGTTCCTCGGTTATTATCCTTCTCCTGGCCGCTGGAGGTCGCGGTCTCAGGCGGTCTAGCATCGGCGTCAACCTCGGTGACAGGGGTGTCAATGATGCCGTTGTGTCTCTCCAGGGGCTCGATGTCGAGTCCAGCCCCACACCTAGATAACGCAACGCAGTGGGATTGTTCACGTATTCTTTGGGCACGTTCATGTCCTTCAAGGCGGTCATCACTTGATGCCAGCCGGTAGGCAATCGGTCCGCCCTTCGCGCTCTCACTATGCTGTGCGCGATGTCCACTATATTGGAATCGGGGATCTTCACCTTGTCCACGTACACCGCCCCACTGGCGTCCCAGGCGATGGGGCTGCCTTGCCGGGTCATGAATCGCAACAAGTTGCGCGCCACCGGCCTAAAGATTTTTGAGAACGATTCCACAATGTCCTCCGCCGAGGCGCTAGACTCGCGCTTCATCTGACTCGGACCCCCCGCCACGTCCTCCTCCCTCTCCTCGCCCTTGATGATTGACAGACCTATGGGTTGACGTTTAGCCGCGGGAAAGTGCAGGAACCGCTGTAACACCTGCTGATATTGTTTCCATTTCTCCGTATCGTCCAGCCGCTTGTCGCTCAATATGACATGCATCTCAGCGTCCAGGCTGGCTGGCTTATTGGCGCTACCTGCTGCTCCTCTTGGTCCCGGTCCCGGTCCTTCTCGCAGTCTCTCGATGAGCTCCTGCGGTACAACCACCATTTTCCTAGCGTACTCCATGTCCGATTAGCTTCTGCGCTAGAACGGGCAAAACGGCATTCAACAGCAGAGGTAGGAGGATCCCTCCGCCCCGTTGGACGAGGTAATGTCGCTTCTTGGTAAAACCCTCGCCGCGTTTCACCAGCCGTCTGAGCGCCTGTTTGTGTTTGCTCAATTTGCGTTTGAGACAGGGGGAAAGCGGTACGTTTCCGCGTAGCACGTTATACGCGCACTCGCACAACGACTTGATGCGACTCTTGTCACACGCTTTTAACAGGGCCTTGCGTTCTTTGGGCGTAGCGTGTACTAGGGCCCTCAGCAGCGCTGCGTCTTTCTTCACGCGGTGTGACATGATGACTGACGCTGGCGCGCGCTCGACCTATTTATCACTTCTTCTTGGGCAGGTACACGTAGTTTATTGGGTCGTCTGGGAAAACGGCCGAACGTATGCGCATCTCTTCGGGCGTGGACTGTTTCAAGTCTATGAGCAGGTAAGCGTGCGGGTCGCGCGTGGCGTCCGCGTAGGCCTCCTCCACGAACTTGGGGTTTTCCGGGTATACTTGACGGGCCAAGTGTTTGATCTGAGCGTGGTCTCTGGGATTCTTGAAACACACTATGTAGTGGGCGTTCAGCGATATGTCGCGCTGGCCTCTGCCCTGGTGAAACAGGTTTTGCGTGATGAAGAACACGCTCATGTTGCGGTGGTGCGAACCCTTGGTGAACAGGTCCACCACGCCTGGACCGGCCTCGCGCATCATGTCGTCGACGATGACCAGGGCGGGCTCGCTACCGTCGTAGTCGTCCAGGTCTGGCAGACCGGCCACGTAGCGCACGACAGAGTCCGCACGGCTCTTACCACCGCCGACACCGCTGCCATAGTGCCAAGTGATACGGGCGAACCGCGTATCGCACATGCGGTCGGCGTGCTCTATGAAGCGAGCCACGAAGTGCGACTTGCCGCTGCCCAAGGGCCCGGCCACGATGGCGGTGAACGGGTGTTTCCACCTCAAGTCCATGGCGTCTACTGACCGCCGTACACCACCACCTCGGCTCTTAAAACTAAATTTTTTTTGAAGGGAAATAAGGGAATAAGGAATACCATTTATTTATACAAATTCGAGGAGAGGACTTTTACTGCCTGGAGGACCACTCCTCTTCACAAGGCTCATCCTCGGCCCCACGCCAACGTTGTACTGCGTGATGGTGTTATCGTCCAGGACTGTAAGGTATCGCCGAGGCATGTAGATGCGAATTGGGTCATCACCGACAAGACCCGCTAAGGTGACCATCACCGCCTCGCCGTGCGGTGTGTCCACTCGCTCAAACGAGTGAATGGGATACACCACGTTGTCCTGTAGGTCTGCGATGCGAGTGTAGCCCGCAGCCTTGCAACTGTTGAGGGCTGTCCTGAGGTCCATCTTCTGGTCCGTGTTGAGCATGACGCAGCGGCTGGATGCAGAATGATCGGCTCTCGCCACCGAGTCGCCTTTTGTAAGCAACAACCACGTGCTCGCGAAGGAGGTGTAGTGATGAAAACACCAACTGACGGAGTGGAGGAGGAGTGGATGGGCAGCGGAGTGGAGGGGTAGCGTAGTGGAGGAGGAGTGGAGGGACAGCGGAGTGTAGGAGTGGAGGAGTGGAGGGACATCGGAGTGGAGAAGTGGAGGGACAGCGGTGTGGAGGAGTGAAGGGGTGATTAGGCTGGAAATGTACCTCGAGGAACACGCTCATTCGTCTTATTACAATATTTAATTTATTTTTTTATTTTTTTATTTATTTATTTTTTTTTTATTTTTTACAATAGTGTACATTAAGGAAAAGTAGGAAAGGGAAGGATCGAATTACTTCGTTTATTTCATTTATTTTTTGTCTTTTTCCGCTTTTCAGGGATGGTGCTAGTGGTGGTGGAAACGTAGCGATCCGTGATCTTCCTCCAGGCGGGCAGCGGACTGACGGTCCTAACGATTCCGTTGAATCTAGGCTCTCCCGTCTCACTGTTGATCAACCATAGGTTCTGCAGCCTAGTCAGCAGATCCGTCAGAATCATGCAGATCTCGTCGTCCCGCCGCTCGTCCAAATACAGGCCGCAGGTCCAAGTCGAGCGACCTCCTTGGAAAACGTTCATCTTGAGAAGGACGTTACCGATGTTGGCTGGGTTCTTCACCATATACTGACGCTCGCTCGTGGTCCAACTCAGGGTAGGGGAATCACCAGGCACTTCCTTTCTCTTTACAGTCCACCCATCGGGCTTCTTCTTTGACGCGCATCCCTGCTGTACTGACGGTATGTTAGCGTTCTCGTCCATTGCGTCCAGCTCCTCTAGGAAAGAGCGGATCGTTTGGTCCACGTTTACTACGCCAGTACCGCTTCCGTTCATAGTGACGTCTCGAATAACACTGAGGTCGCGGTCAAGCCTCGGTTTTATACCGTGTCACGCGCGCACTCCAGCGAACCTTCTAGAAGCTTCTAGAAGCGTGGGAGATGGTCTATTGCGCAATAAGCTGGGGATTTTCCATATCTGGGAGAAGCTTCTAGAAGCTCGCTAATTAGTGAACAGGTCCGAGTGGTAAACAGCTCTCGGAATATGTCATCGCTACTGGTTCCAGGAAAACTATGACGTCATCACGGTTGTGCGGTAAACAGCCGAGATCCCATAAGGAAAACGCGGTTATAAATTAATAGCGGTCTTGTTTAATGGCGGATCTATGGGGTTCTTTCGTCATTCGCTTCCTCTGGGATAGGCCTACACTCTGGAAAAAGTCCCGTGGGAATTGGTGGGTAAATAGGCTAGTTATTAATTTTCCAAAGTTTTTTCCTCCTATCGGGGGGGGGGATCCTCACCGCGCCTTTGCTGATTAGGTGGATCCTCTCGCCAGTTGACGTCAACCGGGGGGGGGGGAGGATCCTCACCGCGCCTTTGCTGATTAGGTGGATCCTCACTTGCATGCTGCCAGCTGGGGGCTCCTCACTTGCTCCTCACCTACATGCCGATTCCGGGTGATGACGTCACCAGGGGCTCCTCACTTACATGCTGATTTCGGTCCGGGGGGGGCTCCTCACTTGTGTGCTGCCAGCCGGGGGCTCTTCACTTGCGTGCTGCTAGCCGGGGGCTCCTCACTTGCTCCTCACCTACATGCTGATTCCGGGTGATGACGTCACCGGGGTCGGGGCTCCTCACTTGCGTGCTGTCAGTCGGGGCTCCTCACTTACATGCTGCCAGCCGAGGGCTCCTCACTTGCTCCTCATCTACATGCTGATTCCGGGTAATGACGTCACCAGGGGCTCCTCACTTGCGTGCTGCCAGCTGGGGGCTCCTCACTTGCTCCTCACGTACATGCTGATTCCGGGTGATGACGTCACCAGGGGCTTCTCACTTGCGTGCTGCCAGCTGGGGGCTCCTCACTTGCTCCTCACCTACATGCTGATTCCGGGTAATGACGTCACCAGGGGCTCCTCACTTACATGCTGATTTCGGTCCGGGGGGGGCTCCTCACTTTCTCCTCACCTGCATGCTGATTTAGCCTCAAGGTCACGGGGGGGGGCTCCTCACTTTCTCTTTACCTGCATGCTGATTTAGCCTCAAGGTCACGAGGGGGGGCTTCTCACTGCTCCTCACTTGCCTGTGCTGGTTTTGAACCATCCAATGCCCCCTACTGATAACATAACATAATTATGTGGAACAAAATTATAACAAAATATGGAGAGAATTATTATGGAGAAAAAAGATTTGCTCTATTAAAATCTGCAGTCTTGTGATGGGGCCGTGAAGAGGCGGAATCAGCAACCAGTAATGTTTCTGGTAAAAGTTAATAAATTAAATAATTAATATCGTAATTTATTATTTACTGCAGAAAAGGGAATGTACACAAGCATCCTCTAAGACGACCGTGACATTAATCCAAAAGGAAATCCAATCTTTCCAGTAAGGTAGATAATTTCTTAACTCTCAATACAATGCAAAATTTTGAACGATAGTATTGCAAGTTACGATTTTAAACATTCATAAAACAAAAAAGATTACGGATGTGATTATCTATTTTCAAAGGCCACTCACTGAGAGTTATTTTTAAAATCATTTCTATGTTTTAAACATTAACTTATAAACTGGGTTGCTGAACATTGTAATTTGTAAACCCCCTCCTGTAATTATACTAAAGGTATCGTCATGATTAGTTTCCAAATTTACTGGAAAGGGTTTACTTTTGTCTTAATGTAATCTATTTGAGCCCTAGTCTCAAATAAATAATACTAGAAAATGTAAAATTATTGGAACAAATTGGAAACGTGTGAAAGCAATCAAACATAAATTTGCTATGTCTTATAATCCATCTTTGGTTGCGTTTTGGTGGGTTGCGGTTCGTATCCCACGATAGACTGTTGGTCGATTATGATTGGTCATTGGGCTATTAATTAAGATGCTGGCCAATGACAGTCGCTTCTAGTCAGTAACATCTAGCAGTGTGGTCACACTGGGCATATTACTCTTCATTAGTCACACTCGCCTGTAAGTCCACAGAAGTATTAAATAGAGAAGAAGTAGTACTCAGGATCTTTATAACTGCAACATCTGATTTACACATCTATTGAACATAGCAGGAAACTGCAAATGTCAACGGTAAATAGTCACACACTTCCAGTGCTTTGAACTTGGAGTAATTAAGTTAACATGAACACCGACGTTAATTTAACGTAACATCTACTAACTTTGCAATATCTCAAAAGCTTCACTAATAGTAAGCTTTGTACCTAAAAAATCTTCGTTTAGAAATCATTGCAAACTAAATAAACTATAGAACCCCATTTTAGGTGAGAGGAAGTACACTTTGAAGTGAGAGTATTGCCCTTTTTATACAACTTTTAAAACGTATATATTTTAAATTAAAACTAATTTACCAAAACTTTGCCTTTCATCAGCAAAAAACAACAAAAACAGGCAAATCGATTGTATGATTAGCGTTTGTTACGCATCATATAACCAAATTGACCCATTACTTGTTCATTGGGTCGTCTAGGTATATGGGTAATGGCTGTGACATCGTTGTAGCCTTTAATACAACAGACAGGGTGTGTAATGATACAGCTATCTCGTGTGATCGAATATCCAGTCTCTTGCCAGGAGAGAGGAATTTCCAAATGGTCAACTTCCAAAATTATTTTTCGTTATAATATTTTAACGAATTTTGTTACCAAACAGTGATTTTTTATCGCTGAAATAATAAATCTAAAGTGATAGGGGTCACGAATTAAAGAATCCTAAATTAAATTTTGTTATAAGGCTCTTTTCATATTACGAAATAGGTATATTTGTTTACAAGATAGCGAACATAGACCTATTCAGTTGCCTTTTAAAAATGGGAAAACATATATTTATACCAAAAAGACACATGGTAAATGTTAAATGAGTTATAAAAATAAAATAACGACCTTTGTTATGAAATACAATATTTTGATGCCCACTAGCAGGTGTCCCGTTCTCCGCACAGGAATATCTCAGCACAGGGTCAGATGTTTTGAAACGTTTACATCATAAACAGCTGTTTGAATAAATTACAAAAAAAATACTTCGTATGATAAACATTGAAATTTTAAAATCCTATGGGGTGGAACCCTAAAGATATATATTTATCAAAATCCCAAAAGGTACATCTAGAGGGTAAGAGCTTTCCATTGATACCAAACATGTAAGAAAATGAATAGGTTTAGACGCCTGAAATGACCGAACAAAATTCAGGAAATTCTTTTAATAATATAGAAGATAAATATTTTGTATGGTTAATGTTAATGTTGTAATACAGTATTGCTAGAAATTATGCTATAGTACAGACAGCCTAAAAGTATTTCAGAGCGCTTATCTGCTTTTAAATTTAGTATCCTATTTTATAAGTCGGCAAAGCAAATGATAGAATAATTAAAATTATTTATGCTGAAGTTTGGTTAAGTAAGTAATAAGAAATATCCAAGCAACTATTTTTGCACGGAGCAAGTTAAAATTTAAGTTTAAAACAATAATTATTATTATTCGTGTTTACAATAGATTATAGCTTGGAAATATGTGCTGTAGCTAAAATAAAAACAACATACAGAACAGTTCTCAAACCAAAACCGTAAATATTTCAAAAATATTATTCAATCTTCCTTGGTATTTCGAATTTAATTCACCCTTATTACCAGTACCAGAACTAATACTGCGACTTAAAATCAACTAGTTACAATCCAGCTTACAGCACCATCCAGATTGTAGCTAATGTAAAGATAATATTTTACCAAAAAATAACTTTTCTTGTATAAAATAAGCTCTTTTACGTTATAGTTTTGAAAGTTAAATACATTACATCCTAACAAATATAGAACACTAATTAAAAGTTATATTCATGTACATGCTCCCTAAAACACTGTCATTTATAAATATTTAGTTATTTTTGAGTCAGAAAATTATACAATCCAAACCTATAATAGTCATCGCCCTGAAACGGATAGGCTACTATATTTAATGTTTATTTGAGACGACTACAATGAATACACCTTGTATACACCACATAATGTGGAATATGTATTAACAGATTATAAGAAAGAGAATGGCGAAATGAAATGCCCGCAAGGTAACGGTTATTAGCTTAGAAGCCGGTAAACGTAACAGTATACTTTTATGGTATAAGTAATAATGAAAGATACCTCCTAAAATGAAACTGCAACTGTTGCTGCTTTCACAAAATAGATAAGTAATTTTATTTGAAATAAATACAGATCGCCTTCATGTAAGTTTTGAATAGTTAGTATATGTAAATATTACGTTTCTTAGAATATTTCAATTTATAGTCTCAGTATCTTATATTAAATATAATACTTAGAATCCTTTTATTTTTACGTGGTTTTAAATTCTCAGTTTGTAAATTTAAAAATTAATTTTGATCAAATCCTCAAGTTTTTCATACAATCCAGTCGGCACAAATCTGGTCCAGAACTCACCAATCCAGTTCAGTTTTCAGCAATACAGTTCAGTCCTGTTCAGTACAGTTCAGTTCAGTTCAGTTCAGTCCAGTTCAGTACAGTTCAGTTCAGTACAGTTCAATTCAGTACAGTACAGTTCAGTTCAGTTCAGATCAGTACAGTACAATCCAGTCCAGTTCAGTTCAGTACAGTCCAGTTCAGCAAAGTATAGTTCAGTACAGTCCAGTTCAGTACAATCCAGTTCAGTACAGTCCAATTCTATTCAGTACAGTCCAGTTCAGTTCAGTTCAGTACAGTACAGTCCAGTTCAGTACAGTCCAGTTCAGTACAGTCCAGTTCAGTCCAATCCAGTTCAGTACAGTCCAGTTCAGTGCAGTCCAGTTCAGTACAGTCCAGTTCAGTACAGTTCAGTCCTGTCCAATCTAGTGGCCCTAGGTCCATACGTATGAATTCACTCCATGAGAAGTTTGCTTTTTTGCTGTTTCTCTCAGAAAAGGAACGCAAGGGTTCTATTTTGGGGGTTTAAATTTTAATATTTCCGTGGTTTTGAAGTTCTACGAATTGTTTATTATTACCGAAAGAATAATTTTAAAGTTTGCCTAGTAAATTTAGCAATGAATTCACCCTTTACCACGATCTGTATACCTTCCGTTTTTTATACTGATATGCGATGAAATCCGATTAAACCCTGTTTGATTATGTTTAAATAATGATTTGTTATTTTTAATTTAAGCTCCACGAGGTAAGGTACAGACACTTGACCCTCGACGTTACCCCGAAAAAGCAAGCATATGAGGCCTAGAGGTGACGTTTAGGGCTTGCCTAGACGGAAGAGCATGTTAATCAACTATTATTACTGCAGCACTGGGTTGGACTATACAGTAGCCCTACTCCTTGCAGACCTGGCATAAGCTTGGGTGTACAACCGATGTTATAGTGGATCTTATAGAATCATTAAAATATCATATCCTATTGTAAACTTTGAATGTGATGGTTATTATTATTTGATTTCTTCACTTACCAATCTTCTAGCAGGAAGATCTATTGTTGGTAAATTATATGTCTAATAACAAACGGCTTATTCAGTATACACGATGCAAACATTTTCTGAGGAAAGACAAATTATTATCGTGTTTTCAAAAATGTTTGTCCTAGGGAAAATATGTTTTATTTTAATTTGTAACATTTAGTATTCAGTAATAATGCCACCTTTACGAACTCTATCATATTATCACCCTGATATTTAGCCATTATATTATTCCTCTTTGAAAATCAGTACAATCAAACATGAGCATCGTGTTGGATTTACATTCGTACACAGTATTTTCCGATTATGATATCAAGCAAAGGAATTGTAATACTAAACCCTAAACATTTCTATTACATGCGTAGTTTTACGATTACAGTAGTAACTATTAAATTAGGAATCTGTACAAAGATCCTGAACCCGCATTAAGAAGATACCCCTTTGTTTGGAAATGTAACTTTCAGTAATAATGCCTTTACGATTATTGTATTTCTTTGCTAATCATACAATATAGCAAAACGTGTTTATGGATACGTGAAAACGAAGTTTATCGTTGTTCGTCAATACATTACTTTTAACATACTGTTCTTAGCTTCATTGTGCTAGATAAGGTTTCTGTTCAATACGTCTAAAGTGATCATTCCTTCACACCAAATGATTTTACAACGATCGCAGATTTTGTCTCATCGTGGGCAGTTATGTTTTACCGTTCTGTTGATCGTTACGGTTATTCTCCAGTCTCTTCAATACTAGTTGCTCACCTCCTGCGGCTCTCTCAGCATCTTTGGTGAATAATCTTTTATGAAAGTGGTTTATTTTAAAAACTAGATTTCTGTCCATATAGCACATATTATATAAAACATTTAATAACTACTGGACCAAACCATCCCGGTTACCCCGGGAAGTTTCATCGAGGACGAACTTTTGCTTGTGCTCCATTCTGTGGGGGAATTACACCACCTTAATGACTGGCATATTTATATTTAATCAACTGACAAAATAAAAATCATCGTCTGTCATGGATTAAAATTGAAACATTAAAGGTAAATGAGGCGGCGAAGCTCTGAAGGAATTTTGGATTTCATTACACGAATAAAAAAATACCGTTTAGATAAAAATTATATAAAAGTATTATTTAAAACATTCCATGTATATTTATGTATATGTTATAATTATACGTTATTTTGGAAATAAATAGTATTATTAATTTTGTATTGTTTGTTTAAGCTTTATACATTGTTTTATTATTTAAAGATTCACATACTGTTTTTGAACATCCTTTATACGATCATTTCGTACTAACTTGAAACCCAGTTATAAACAATTTGTTATGAATTTTATATACTATTTATTTTTATGAATAATATTTTTATGATTTCGTGATATAATTTGATTTGCTGTATTGATATCTCTTAAATTTTATTTTAAGTTTTTTTATATGTAGAATATTTTTCTTTATTCAAATTTAAATAGTTTAAACTCATTATTAATTAATCAAATGGGACTCTTACTATGAAAAGGCTAACTATTAAAACCATTTAATTTCTTAGTGTATTTAAAAGTACTAGTAATACGAGGTTAAATTTCGACACATGTTTAACACAAATAGTCCATGTGGTAATAAAGTTGTGAACGGGTACACGACAGAAACACAAGTTGTAATATCATCAGATGCTGATGGTACAACGGGAACATTTATATGAGTGATGACTGTGTTTGACACTGAGCATGACGTACCGGATCCACAACCATTAAATGTACCAGCTCTGAGTTTGACCGCCGGGCATTGCTCATTTTGACCACACCGTATCAGAATCATTTATTGCCCTTCAATATGTATAAAAAATGTATTTATGTACAATGTCAAATGGGAAAAAGACATGTCAGGAGATTTCTAAGTACTAGCCAAAAGATAATAATTATTTAGAAAAAATAATTAAAGTCATAATGTAAGGTACAAAACGTTTAAACCAGACAAATTATTACATAAAAAGCATTAAATAAGGATAAATACTTCAAAATATGAATCATAGCGATTTAAACTATAAAATGGATTTTCTATTAACCAGTCATAAGCACCTTCTTTAAATAATTTACAATCTGTGTCTTTGAAATCTGCACCAAGCTTATTAAGTAATCGTAATGCAGTTTGATGATAGCTGTTTTACATTCTCTTACTCTACTGTAGGCTAGTCTCAAAGTAATTGAACCCCTGGGTTGTGTGAATGAATATTAACTCTACGCTTATGAGGATTGATATTTTTCTTAACATGAAGCGAACACCTGAAGACACACACATTTATCACAGTTGGAATCTTACTTACGTTTTACAAATAAAGGCTTACAGTAATATCTAATAGGAGCTAAATTGCGGACTGGAGAATTCTTAGTGCTTTTAGAAGAATTAGGATGCGGATACATTTTCTTATTTAACTTAATAACGCGAAGAGTTAAAAACACCTACTGAACAAGGATTTCTCGTTTCTTGAGTATAAAAAAGGCAAAATTGCATATCGGCTTTCTACATATGGCGGACAGAAAATGATAATGGATTTTTTCGATCTTCAACCAAGCGGCTTCAACCCTTTGGGTGCAATTTCCAATGTTAATCTTATAGACAAACAGCTTTATTGGTTTACGAGTTTACCCAATCATAAGTTCATTTAAGATAGTTCATCATGTTTCACTAATGAATGAATCACATACAAAACAATACTTTAATATAACGTTTCTGCTCTTGATGTAAGTTAAGTAAACTGTATGTGGTTCAGTGGTTTACATAGTGCATGTGACTTTTTTTAGGTTTATTTAATGATCAGTGTCTACCATACATCAAAAGTAGACATTGATATTGCATTTTACAACCAATGTTATATACAAACGCTTGTAAAAAGGTGATAGTCACCGATGTATACACTTTCCTCATTTGGATATGTGTTATTTCCTTGTTCCTTCAATTCAACAAGATAACAGGAAAAACAATATTGTCAAGGCGACGGGTGTTGCTCATCCGTATTTAAAGCTTTCAAATACTCATATTATGTAATTTGTACACAATAATCAATATTGCATTAATCTAATGGATGAATGAATTATTCTTCCGGCTCTACGACGATGGTAATTTAATGCTTGTTAAACGTATTTATTTTTAATGATTACGGGGCGAGTGGCAAATCAACACGTCATTAAAATGATTCAACTAGCCTCTTAACATAATAGTTGAAGATTAGATTTAAATTCGGTTACTCTACGTAAATTAATATTATTGATTTGCTTTAAAATGTGTCATGTAAGTTTGTCTTATAGAAAGTATGATTATTTATTTTTTTAATTCATCGGTTGTAAGGTAACAAATCAAATCAGATGAATCAGGTAACAGGAATAAGGCAATCTCTGATTAAGAAGGAGCTACTACTGTAGTACGTGTGGTTTTAATGGTCATACTACATAAAAAAACAATGAAACAAAAATACCTTAACCATTTAATGAAATCAATATCAACTCAACGTCTTATAATTTTGCTCGATCAGACAAATGCCCTATTGAAAGGTAACTAATTATAACTCACTAAAACAAAATTTTATGTTTCTTTAATTAATCCTAATACATAACCTGTCACCAAAGAGAAACGGAGCGACATGGAGGCACCACGTGTCATATATTGCAAGTCTCTACATCACTCTCCTTTTATATTGCTATTGTAATATTTATATTCTAACACCGAGAAAGTATGTTTGTATTAACCGTCGAAGATAAAATAAAATCCCTTTTAAATACACCAAATTAAGAATAAAATACCAATTTTGGGCTTTGTCATTGCTGCTTTAAGTTCAATCGAAATAATTATGTAACCAACATAAAAAGCTTGGTCGTATTTATCCACGCACGCTTATAATAACAAAGGGTAAAGAAAAATACAACATAGTTTTACAGAGTTATAATCTTCTGTCTCGATAAGTATAAAAACCTATGAAATAACATTGAATGTTTGCAACAATCATGTTTGTGTAACATATGAATTAGCTGTTACACTAACATGGCTGTTGTGTTTATTGTTATGCCTGCAGGCTTCAGAAAACAAAGCGAATGAGGCCTTGTTGACTATACATAAATTATATGCTATCCCTGGAATACAATACAATACAAAACAAACATATATCTACTATTTATGTATTGCGGCTATTTGAAAACGTCGTAGATTTTTATATACTTAAATAATCTGTGATGGGTAGAAGGTAGAACTTCAGTACACATCTTTCACACCACATCACAGCCATGTTGTACCTATTACTTTTTGTTTGTTAATTTTTAGTCCCTCCGGGCCCAATATTATTATAAAAAATACACACAATTACGAATGATCCGTCCCAGTTCTGAACCCACCTTAAGCTGCAGGGGACCACAGGTTTTGTTTGCGTTTTCCGTTTATAGAAAACAACAACTGATAGAGCTCTGAGGGAGGAGGTGTTTATTTTAAATGTAGAACTCTCTTCACAATAACTCGTATGAAATTTAATGATTGAATAAAGGTAATGATGATACAGCTGAAATTAAACTATACTAAATCTCTTCTCTCAAATGCACGAACCTCTAATAGCAAATACATCCCGAACTTATACGTAATTTAAAGTTACAAATGATTAAACATAATTGATTTTCAAGTTTAAAACACATGGCACTTTTAAATACCAATATTTATCAATCAGATATTTATATAATTTAATGCGATTTATGTAATTTATAACCTGAAAAGTTATGTAGCTGTTCTTTATCGCTATGAGTATTTAAGCCATTATACTTAGTACGTGTCATAGTAAAAAACGACAAAAATTTGATTTTCTTGTTGTATTATGCATTATATATTAATATTAGATTGTCGTATTAAATGTAGGAAAGACGTGTGAAAGATGCTTTTAGGTTGTTGACCAGTCTAAAACTGCTATCACACCGTTTTGGAGAACCCACTTAGCAGCTGTCGATTTAATCCTCATCTAAAACCTTTCCACTTGATATATTTTAGGATTTCCTTCAGGCGAGTATAAAGTGCTTTGAGAAATGGAAATATTGAGATTATGTTGTTCAGAGTCAGTGATAATACATGGGAAAACCCTAATTATAAAGCAGTTTAATATTCAATAAGTTCAGGAGTTGCTTGGGTTGACCGGCTAAAGGAAGAGGTATATAACGGCTACTCCGTGAGGAACAAGGCTTTCCTTTTAGCTAACAGGTACAGGGTCAGGTCACCTCTAGGAAGTTCCATCGAATCTATTATGTTTGTTATTCACATTTGTAAAACCTAACAGGCATTTTCAAAGGGACAGAGAAGAACCTGGCTTTTTTTAACAAGATTCCAGAAATTCTTGTTCATACGATACATATATATATATATATAAAAGCTTCATATAAATTATTCAAGTTGTAATACATAGTAAATAAAAGCGATTAAGATTGGGAGTAATCTCACATTCAACATCTTCCTAACTATTAAATTACCAATCTTCAAATTGCCAAATGCCAAAATTAGACATTCCTTAAGCTTAGATTATGTGCTTACGGTGATATTTCTGATAGTTTTCGTTGAAATATGTTATATTATATTTTACAATATTGATCAAGTAAACGCACCAGTGTATAGGCAGAATTATTTACTTAACTGACTACTGTTAAAATTGTAATGTGTTTATATTGTGATTATATTATAAATTTGTATAAAATAACGTTAAACTGCTTTTTTAGGAAGTATATTGGGTGCATTTAATAAACTGAAACATGATGTTATTTGCGTAAGAAACACTGAGAAAAATAAAAATGGTTAAGTTAAACCAAATTTCTTTAACTACAGATTAAATCAATAAATTAAACCAGGTGGTTAACAATAAATAAATATATAAATAAAAATAATTAAACAGTAAATCTTCGTTAACTATATTTACAAGTAATATCATTCAATAAACTACTCTGTAGTACCAAAAACTTTTACTGCATTAATAAAAGATCTTCAGGCAGTTTTTGTTAGTTTTTAAAAGTGCGATGTCTCTTTTGACACCTTCGGTAGGACTCTCATAACCAAAGGTTACTTCTAGGCTTTGCGAACTGTATACCTGTGTTTGACTTCTGCAAATAGTTCAAAATTGACAAGAAAACAAGATGGTTTCAAATATTTCCTTGATAATCCTGAAAAAAATTGCCAAGACTTTCATGGTATTATATTCATCTTATTTTATTTTACCTTTAATATACAAATTATAAATCTATCACATATTTTGTAAATGGACACACGTTTTCCCTCAATTATATATTTGATACTTTTGTAATATAATCCACAACACTAGACACATCAACATACTCATGTTAAACATTAAAAACATATGACTTTTCTTTTTAGCAAATTTCCCCTATAGTGGAGAAGCTATTACCGCAGTCGGCATGGTAAGATCTAGGTCCGGGACCATGATAACTTTTCGTCATGAGGTTCCCAGATGCCAAAAACACCATTCGTTCAAAACTGTATATTATGTACAGAGTGAGTTTTAAATGAGTCCCCCCTAATTTTTTCTACATTTCTCAAGATATACACTCCGGACCACTCCCGATCATTGTTGACCTACTTGTACTTCATTTTAACTTTGTTAATATTTTTGGTCGATATCTTGGATCCGCCATATTAGATTTAACTATTTATTTTTGAATGTAAAGGTGAGTTTGTGGCCTATCATATAGAAGTACGTTTTACGGTAAACATTCTGCAATCCGTTTTTGAAAATCTTTATCCGTTCTCAAGATATTGGCGAATTAAATTATTTAATTTTGGAGAGAGTTTTAAAGGGCCCAACCTTAAAACATGCCCATATTCTCATAATTACAACAAATCATGACCATTAACTGCCAATCATTGTTGAGTGGCATTTGCTTCATTTTGACAAAATTAAAATTTCCGTCCGCCATTTTGGAATAAGATAATTTTTCTCAAATGTAAAAGTAGGGTTGTGACCCAATGCCGCAATCTGTTTTCAAATATCACCTTTAATTTTCATGATATAGAAAGATTTTTGTTTAACATTTAAAAAAGTGACAGTATATATTTATGTGTCCGTGGGTGCGATAACTCTCAAAGAAATGGTCCGATTTTGATGACATTTGGTACAAACATGTAAAGCAACATTCATGACTTTATGTTCAAAAACCAGCTAGATCGCTCCATCCAAAGGGGTACTTTACATATAGTATTTTAGTAAATCCTATATTATTTTTCACCATTAAATTCAGCTTGAAAAAATTTGGTGTTTTGATAATTGCTCTACGTCAATTTCTTACAGAGATATTGAAAGTGCTAAACACAGTACGTTGTCCAATGTTATTCTTATGGATAATATGACAAATTGTATATCTTGCTTATTTATCAACTTATTCTGACGAAACCTGGTATATTGCTTCACACCGTTGAGGTTGGGCAAACGAATTTTTTGCTCATAGTTCCCGTAGCAACAAAACTGCTTACTCAGCCCCCAAGTTAATCTTTTGGAGAATAAATAAAAATGTTATCTCTTTTAATTATGAAATAAATTAAAAAAACTTGGTATGTGGCTTCACCTAGTTGAGTTATGGATAATTTGCATAAAAACCCATTTTTTGTGTTCCTTGTTTCAGCAAAACTGCACTCTCAGCCGCCATGTTATTCTTATGGCGAATAATTAAAATGTCATAAATCGTTTATTTATGAATGTATATTGATAAAACTTAGTATGTGGCTTTATGTTGTATTAAGATAAAAATATATGAATTCGAAATTCACTGAGTACGCAGGTTTGCTGCTACGGGGATATTTTAATGTTGTATGACTTACATTATGTCAGGTACAAAACTCCACGCTGCATTACATCACAAAGGACGCTATTATTGTTTGTATATTGAAAAGACCACACTATACAGTGTGTTCTTTTACTTATTGTACTTGATTTATAGTAGGACTTTAGCAATTAATGTTTCGATCCATTCACTATAAGGAGGGGGGAGTCGATTAATCAATTCACATAATTTAGGGAGGATTTTCATATCACTTATAATACAACATAATTTAAATTTGTAAGGCTCTCTTAGTGGTCAAGAATTGCACGGATTTTGGGAATGATAAAGGTAAAGAAGAGTGATACAAATGTATTTTCGTGAACAAAATGCGTCAAGGTAAATTCAAGAGGTGCAATCGTAGTTTTAAACAATCTTACACGTAAGGTACGCACCAAACTGATGATACATGTGGGTTAAAAAGCAAACAGATATTTTACATTGTAATGGAGTGGTGGTTTTGTAAAACATAAATATAGAGTCTTCCAATGAAATGACCACTAGTATATTGCTGGTGCATTTATGGTACTTAGGAGATTTTTCATCGTCCGTAACCATTTGTATGACTACACAACGTTTTCCGCACAAAGACATTGTCGCAGATAATCAATATTTTGAAGTAAATTGATAAAAGACTCGACTCCGAGGAAAAGGATCTGAAACAAATGATTATTTGGTGTTAGATAGTAAAGGTGATAATATACAGAATGAAAAATAATCACTTCTAAGTATAAATATTGAAGTCTCTTAATAATTTAAACAATTAATCCCTTCACTGAACTGCTAATGGTATACCTACTAACGGTCTAGTTTATCATATCTTTTTCCCATGTAACTGACTTCCTATGTATTAGATAAATCTAGGTTTTTATTTTTTAAATAGTATATTGTATACATATTTATACATAATTTTATACTTCATTTTTTACAACGCGATTAGTGATTTTTTGATAGAGTCGAGTCGAGTCGAGTAGGGCCAATTATTCTCGAGTTTCGAGTATTAGCGATCGAGTATTTGCCATCAGTTGGTAGTTTAAAATAGTGTAATGGGATTTGGATACCACCCTAGATTTTATGATCTAAACATAGTTTCTAACTAATACATGAATAGCAATACTTAGTTTTGGCCGACACAATCAAACTGGTTTACGTATTGACAAACAAAATGAGGTTTGACATTCATTTTCGGCCGTTAAAACACGGTCCGGTTGACATTTGGCCGATATCACCTGGTCCAGACATCGCTTATAATCAATATTAGATGACGAAATCGTTAGCTACGGCCGAAATTACGCGGTCCGATCGTAATTTTCGGCCGAATTTACGTGATGAGATTTCCTTTTGCGGCCGTTACTACGCGTTTTGACCGGTCGCAATCGTTAGCGATCGTCCGGAAATTGGCGGGAAATACTCGCTCGAACTTTCGAGTATTTTTCAAAAAATCGAGTCGAGTTCGAGTATTAAAATACTCGGCAAAAAACTCGAAGTTTCGAGTACTCGCACACCCCTAGTATTGACATACCGAGATTATAAGTTGCGGTGACATGTGAGTGAAGTCCAAGTTCCTCATCTCTTCTTGTGTTTCCTGTAAATGGAATAGGAGAGCCTTGACCTGTAACATTGAGAATTATAATCGGGTTTATAGTAAATTATTATAACGTACTGTCCCAGTGTATGACGGGTAAGCGTTTGCTCCTAGCTTTGCAGTAACCTGCAATAGGCATTTAGGTTTTTAATAATTTATTTAATCATTATTAGCCAGTTAGAATGGACAATAGAAAAATCCTGAACGGAGCGACGCACAGTAAACAATACACTCCGATAATGGTCGGACTAAGCGAGTATTTGGGTTAGCGGGGTTTTACTTTAGTTTGTTTTGTGTTGTTTCCTGTATATTTTGTTTGCGTTTGTTTTAAATTAAGTAGCATTGTAATATTTTTAATATGATATTGTACGGACCATGATATCTTTACTATTTTCTAAGCGCAACCCAATGTTAGACATCATCACCCAATGACAAATGACATTCACACGGTTTCTGGCCATTAATTAATTGTCGTGATATACTCAGGATCGAACTGGTGAGCCATAGATATTAGCGCTAACATCACACGGCGACCAAGACAATATTTTTTTATACGGATAATTATCATAAATTATAAACTATAACACATCAAGAATTTAATATTCACATATGTAATAAATTATGAATATGCAATGAACTATAATTTTCATAGCTTACCTTGAAATGCATTGTCTTTGTTGGATACATCCCTGCCGATATTACTATAATTTCTTGTTTCAGTTTCATAACCTGAAAAATAAACTTAAGCGATATTAAGACAGTATTACTTAGTTTAATACAGTATATGTATACACTATTTCCAAGTATTCAATTATTCCCCTAAGGTACCAAGTTATAACAAATAACTAACAAAAAACTATTGAGCCTTTGTTTTATTTCAACTTTACAAGAATAAAATGTTAAACCTTTAACTAATAATATAAATCAAAGTACTTCTTGGTAAATCTTTAAAAAAACAAAGTTTTCTTAAAAAACATGATATTATTAGTAATTTTATGTGTAATGATTAAAATAATAATAAAAAAACACATTATTTACTTTATACTCAATGGAAATGTGTTAAACCAAAATACATTTAATTTTTACTTTATAAAATAATGCTTTGTGAAAAGCCTAAGAAGTTTCAATCAAATATCTATATATCTACAGCTGTTCGTTGCTCTTCTGCACTAATTTGTAGTAGACGAAACACTTGATTAACATATCTTCACTAAAACGAGTAAAATAGAATCCACTTTAATTCCCAAATCAATAATCACTACCTACACTCTACCATTTCTTCTTTATGTCCTTGCCCTTTTATAACAAAAATAGTCTCCCTACACATTTTACGGACTCGAATCATCAGATAAGGTGTCTTAGTAACTTTCCCAATCTTAGCACAAAGAGATAAGTCTCCATGTACATGTATAAACCGCATCACAATGGGTTTTAGTTCACATGTAAATTTCCCATTTCCAATAAAACGGGGTAAAGGCTATTGAATATTTCTTAAACCGAACAGAACTATAAAAATTATTACTTAAATTTCCTATTCTGATTACAACGGTTTAATTCTCCAGATATGTATCTAGTTCTCAAGACAATGTTTAAGTCTCCAACCAGACAGCACATAATATTCTAGGGACATTCTCAGAAATTTCTGAATGTGCCCTCATTGTGCCGGAATTACGCGAATATTCTACGCATATTCCCAGAACAAACATTTAGAATATTCTTTTCAAATATCCCAGAGAATATTCTCAGAATATCCTTTTTTTACACTTTATGGAATGTTCATAACTAATAAATTTCAAATGTGCTGAGAATATTCTCAGAATATTCTGAAACGATTATTCTCCATAGACAGGCAGCACTTTCAGTTAAATAGCGCTCGTCGTGCTCCCCACAGATCACGTGACAGTGGACGTTTATAAAACTATTGTTCAACTGTCAACTAACTCGCCACTATTTGCCGTTATTTTCTAGATTTGTTGTTTATGTTCTTTCGGTTGTTATGAAAGGACTCAAGAAATCTGTTTTGGAAGTGTTCATAACGATGGATAAAGGTAAATACAGTTAACAGTTTTATAATAGTTATAATTAGATTTGATACTTCTTTTTATTGTCAATATTCAACTGGACCCTGCATTAGTTCACTTTTCTTTGGCTTAAACCATGGCTAGGTTATGGTTAGTTAACTTTACAACTATTTTGAAGCTTTCCAACTTGTTCTTATTTCCTAATTTCACACGGCAGTAACAAACTTAATTGAATAAAGTTATTTGAAGCTAAATATGTCCATATTCTTAATTAATAATCAAATAACATGGGCTTATTTACTACAAGTCAGAGATAATTTTATATAAGTTACTTTAAAACTCAAAGAACATGCAGGCAGCAATTAATTGTGGTTAATCCATAATCAGTCCATGCTTTGAAGTGCAATTCTTCAGGTTTCTTTCACAACCATAACAGTTAAGTTACTAACTTACAACTAGGACTACCTACCGGTACCTAGTTAAAATAGGTTACTAGTTACATATCATTTTTGTGTGGTTACAACAGTTATGAATTAATACATCGAAGGGTTTATTATGGTAGGGTTTTTAATTGTTATCAATCAAAAGGTTAGATTATTTTCAACACATTTTTTTATTCTGTATTAAAACTACATTAGAATGAGTTTCAAGTCAATATTTTTTTCTATAGCCCTACCTATTTCTTATGTATCGGTGTTTTTTCCTAGGAGTAAAAGGTAAGAGTACAGCAAATGATAAAATATTATCGATTTGTGTGGACTACCACTTGCTGTACAGGGCGCTTAGGTGGTTAGGTTAAAAATGTTATGTTACATGACTAACATAACCTTATTTTAAAAGCACAGCGTGCTGTTGCATGTATTTCTGTTAAAGCTGTAGGCCTAACAGCTTTTAACTGCTGAAAATTAATTATTGTTAAAGGCTAACTAATGTAGCAATTGCCATTTTTAAACATTGTTTCGATAGTAACGTCGCATTCGGATAAAATATTTATAATACCGGTACCAAAAAAAATGGGTTGAAAATAATCGAACCACTTATGAATCCATACCCGTTATTCAAATACTAATAATACCTAAGTTTAATACATACATAGAGTGTTATAATACAGTAATTTACTTCATATTTATACATCTAAAACACAAATATTTCGTGAAATAACTTTTAAAACTTCAAACTATTTTTTAAAGATAAGCTTCTTTTTTGTTGAGGAATTCTTAAGTTACACATAGTACAGTACTAAAAACATGTATATATATATATATATATATATATATATATATATGTATGTGTACCTAATAACTGTGTATAATGTAGGCTTAGACACATTTGAATCTACCAATAGAAACCTAAACATTTTAAACATCCGGATAAATGTACAGGTAATTACCACTTGTTAATCTATTTCAGATGAAAATTATATCGGAACACTTTCACTCGTAACAACAAGTAAGCCTGACAGACCCAGGAGCTTACCGTTGGATAATGACTGGCTAGCATCGATCAATTTGAAAGGTACCGTATTTTGATAAGGGGATTAAATTTAAGTCATGAAAGTGGGGGAGTCAGTATTATAAAAGTATCGTATATGTTTATTTTGAGTAATAGTCTTACCACTGTGCAATGATGATAATGTTAATAACCTAATAAGTGTGAGCCGTGGACTACGTTCCACCGGCGAGTGTCACGTCTCTCTTAGTTAACTTTTGTTATAGTACTGTTTTGTTGTGTCTTTGGTCTGACGTCTCCATTTGCACAGCTGTGCACCTCGTGCAGGAAGCCTTGGGCGTCCTCATGTGAAACCCTGAGCAAATTTCCGTTGTGCAATGCGGACGTTTTAGGTATAGATTGTGCGACTGTCATACGTTGTGCATCGTTGGTGATATTGTTGTTCAGTTTTTGTGTCAAGTAATTCGTTTTTAATGTTTGATTGTACTCTTGTGTTATCGCCATGATTTTCTACTAAGCGCGCCGCTACAGCCTGATGGGGTCCCGGAGGAGACCATGACCTTCCTCATCTTTTGGGCTTTGGCAGAGAGCGATGCTTGGGGGTTTTTCTCCACTTCTGCCTGCCTATTGGATCTGGGCCACTCTCCAGCCTGCCCTCCGCCCTCCGATGTTTTGACCACCCTGCCATGCCACCGCCTGCCGCAAGTTGTTTTATTGCCTGTTTTCCTGTATTTTAATTGTACTGTGATTCTGCTGCCAGAGATTTTGAGACTATTGTTGAATTTTGAAGAGTTTATTGTTATTTAGTTGTAAGGTGCAGCTATTTATCTATTCATTTATTTATTCACCAGTTTCCATTTGAGGGGCCCCCTCCATACAACGTGAAGTTTAAAATTTCTTGGAAGTAAATTAATTGTAATGGTAATTGTATAGCTTGTTGCTTGTTATTTATTTATTCATGTATTCATTCATGACAATGGAAACCTTAAATTTAAATTAATATCCACTATGAAGTACCTTGCCACTTGTAAAATCAACATTGATTAGTTATTTATTTATTTATTTATTTATTTTTTGAGGGAGAAATAAATCATACAAATGTAAACTGAAAGGAAAAGGTAGGAGGAAAACTGATAAATTTGGAAAAGATTATGGACATGTATTTTGGATGTGTTTTTCTGTTTCGTAATACAGTTTGTGCCTCTCAAACGGTGAGTTTATTGTATTTTCCTCCACGGTCTTCCTTTGATTTTTTAGGTAGGGCTGTGAGCCACCCCTCACCCCGCGTCCATGGGAGCACGCTTCCGGTTCATGGTTCGCTTGGGTGCGGGCGCGGGGGCATGGTTCAGATGGTATCAGAGCGTGGTTCAGTGGTTGTGGTCCTGGCCTTTGGTTGTGGACCTCACCGGTTCATGACTGATAGGCTGGGAGACCCGATCACTGGCCACGTTCTGAATTGTTTTGGAAGGACCGTGGATGAATTGCATTCTCGGGTGTTTTTGTGCTAGCCGACTCTGGAAAAATTGTTGTTCTGGTGGGGGGAGACACTTTTTTCAATAAGGAGCTCGCCCTTAGCCGAGGCACCGGGTGGAATCTTGTTAATGTCTTGCTTCCGAACTTTAGGGAGCAAGAATTTTCTAAAGCATGGCCGACACTCAAAATTAAATCTTGTTTGTGTGCTAATCCCACCGGACAAGTGTTAGGTGTTGTTGTTTAGTGTATGTATCTGTGTATGTATGTGTGTGTGAATCTTTGTTCAATTTCTGCGGTATAGGCGGTATGAATGGGCAGGTTCTTCTTTTTGGAACCTCATCAGGCGAATAGGCATTTCAGTCCAGGGATCTTAGGAGGTTAAGTATTTGTAGTGTTTCTTGTGAATTTTTTTGTGTAGAGTTAGGCATAATGGTTGAGAGCAGAATGGGATCCGTTATCCCTGAATCTATCGTGCGCCCCACAGTGGCGCCATCTCCAGAAGGGGACAGGGGAAGTGGGGGTTTGGAGTTTTGTTTTGCCTAGCTTCCCCATCCTATTGAGTCAAGGTTGAGGGGTATGACTGCAGTTGATGGTCTGCAGGTAGAAGAGTTGCTGGACTTTCTCATGCAAGTACTGAGCCTGAGGGAATTTCCAGGCATTACTGATTTAGTGTTAATGGAACTGATTGTTCCATTTTGTTTGAAACCCTTGAGTGTCAAAGTTTTTGACTGTATGCGACGACAAACTTCCTTCGATATTCTCCATGCAGAGATTCTGGAATTTCTCATACCTCTCAGAGTCTTATAAAAGTTGAAGGTGGAGAGGTTGTTCCGTCTACAACACTATACCGAAGCTCTCAGCCAGTATGTGGGTGACATCCGTACGGTGGAGCGTGTCTTGCGACTTGGGATCAGTTAGCTAGATCTCATTCACATTGTATTGCAGGGGTTAAATCTGGAGGAACGCTCTCGGTTGGTTTTCGTGCCGAGACCTTCTTCTTTTGCGGACCTGGACCGACTCTCGATCCTTTCTAGGAGCGTCCAGGACGCGGATCTTCAGAGGGGGCAGACTGTGGGGCATCATCCCCGGGCTGCTCACCGGCCCGTTGTAGCACCCATGGGGCAGGGTCCGGAACCACCGCAGTGGCAGAGGCAACCTATGGTTTGTTTTGGTTGTGGACAACCAGGTCAAATCCGGCGGAATTGTCGCCAGAAGGAAAACAATGGCTCCAGGCCAAAAAACGGAGTTACTCACAGTAGGAAAGGTTGCCCCATCCTTCCTGTGGTTCTGCTATCAATTGTAAGGGCAATAAAGTCAATGAAGTATCAAATGTTTCGAGTAATGTTCAGTTAAAAAAGACAAAGTCAAATTCTGTTCCCAACACTGTGTCTTTGGCCTCCCCTTCTGGGAGTGCCGTTTCTGTTTCTGAGCCTCTGCTGCGGGGGATGACGGGCCTCACATCTATGTGTGTGAAGGCGGTGCACTCAACCTGCCCACGACTGAACATCTCGTTAGGCGACACGGTGCAGAAGGCCCTTGTGGACTCTGGGTCAGCCCATTGTCTCATTTCCTTATCTCTGTTTTAAAATTTGGAATCTTCAGGGCTAATTAAGCAGGTTGAGCGAAGTTCCCCTATCTGCTGGACTGCGTCTAATTCCCCACTCCCTATTATCTATGAAGCCCGTTTTAAATTCAAAATTGAACATTTTTCTCGGGTGTGGAGCTTTTGGGTAGCTTTTGACTTAGAACTTTTGTTTTCCTGTCATTTTGGGAGCGGACTTTATTAAGCACACTGGCCTGATTTTGGACTTAGGTAGAGGCCAGTGTTTCTTCAGATTTGCGAGGCGGGTGTTAATTCCTTTTGCTGACGAAATTAACAGTGGTGCCGCTGTGGTTGAGCCTGAGTCACCCAGTGAGCCGAAGATCGATCCGTTAGGGCATCTGACTCCTGGTGAGGCTGAAGCGTTTAGAGCACTGTGCATTCGTTTCCCTGAAGTGCTGACGCCGAAGTTGGGAGTCACCAGTCTATTAGAGTACGAAATTCGACTGACAGACACCCGCCCTGTAAGTTCTCATCCGTACAAAAAAGCTCCACCCAAAATGGAAACCCTTCGAAACATCATTGATGAACTTCTCAAAAATTGGGTTACTGAGCCTTCCCGCTCAAGTTATGCCAGTCCAGCCTTTCTCGTTCCAAACCCCAATGGCAAGTCTCGGATGGTCCTGGACTATCGCAAGTTGAATGCGCAAATCGAAATTGACTCTGTGCCTCTCCCCGATTTGCATTTGGCGTTCGATTGGTTCGGTAAGACCAAGTATTTTTCAGTTTTCGACCTAAATAGGCTTATCATCAGATTCCTTTGAAACCTGAGTCTCGACCTCTCACTGCTTTCTGCGTCCCGTGGAATTTACACCAATTCACACGAGTTCCGATGGGTCTAGCTGTGGGGGCCCAGACTCTCACCAGACTCCTTGATTCTTTCTTTCATGACGTCAAATTCAAATTTGTGTTCAATTACCTTGACGATCTTCTGGTGTACAGTGAGAGTTTCGAAGACGATCTGACTCATCTAGAGGAAGTTATGAGTAGGTTGCGTAGGGCTGGCCTTACCGTAAATCCCGACAAAGTCAGTTTTGCTCAGCATAAAATTTCTTTCCTTGGTCATCTTGTTTCTTCTCGGGACGTCTGCATCAATCCAGCTAGGATCCAGGCCATCAGGGAGTTTCCTCCTCCCAGGGACGCCTAAGGTTATGGCCAGATTCATCGGCATGGTAGGTTTCTACCAACGCTTCATCCCCAACGTTGCTGAATTCGCGGCCCCTCTCAATGAACTTCTCAAGAAGGGACCCAAGTTTGTGTGGGGTGAAGCGCAGCAGACGACCTTTGATTTACTCAAAGAGTCCATCATGCAGCCTCCTATGCTGGCTATGCCGGATTTCAACCAGAAGTTCGTCCTGTAAACTGATGCTTCCTCCGTCGTGATTGCGGCTGTGTTGTCACAAGAGGTGGATGGGGTTAGGCAGCCAATTGCGTATGCCTCACGCACTTTGAATCCCTGCGAAAAGAAAAGCTCTTCTGTGTACGAACTTGACTGTTTGGCTGTCGTGTTTGGTATTAATAAATTTAGAATATTTTTAGAACATCAAGAATTTTTTTAGGAAACAGACAACCAAGCACTCTCGTGGCTTCTCGCCCATCTCCGCCAGCTTGGGAAAGTTGGTCGTTGGGATTTCCAAATATCGTCCCTTAAATTTCAGGTGCAACATGTCCGAGGCACACAAAATGTGATTGCTGACACCTTATCCAGGATGTATCACTCACCCGACGACCATCCTTCTGGTCCAGAGCAGACGGGGTGTGCCGTGCTCTTGGATTTTCCTCTTGCATTTTCAGAATTCATTCCTTATCAACTAAAGGATCCCAAGTTGGCAAAGATCATAGGTGAGCTTCAAGATGGGGGAGCCCACACCCCTTATTTTCTGTCCCAGGGTGCCCTTTGCTGCCGAGCTCGGCAGCGAGGCAAACCAAAAGTAGTGCTGCCAAGTCTTCTAATTCCGACGGTCTTTGAGTACTTTCATTCTTCCCCTGTGGGTGGGCACTTAGGGACACATAAAACCATCGCTAAGGTTAGGGAACTTTTCATCTGGAAGGGTATGGACCGGGACATTGCTGCGTGGGTGCGTTCTTGCCAAACGTGCTCGCTTAGCAAGCCCGCTCAGAAAACCAAGTTTGGATTATTGTCATCTGAGGTTGCGGAGAGACCTTTGGAGAAGGTTCTCTTTGACTATGTTGGGCCTCTCCCACGTAGCAAGTCAGGAAACAAATTCTTGCTTGTTTGTGTGGATGCCTTCTCCAAGTTTTGCTGGATTTTTCCCTTAAGGAATGCCACTGCACAGCTCACCGTGCAAGTACTTCGTACCCACCTGTTCCAACACTTCGGTGTACCCGCCACCATTGTTTCCGACAACGGAACCCAATTCATTTCCCATATTTTTAAGAAGATGTGCTTTGGGCACGTTATCCGCCATGTGACCACTTCCCCTTACTACCCACAGCCTTCTCACGCTGAAAGGTCCAATCGCAATCTTCGTTCCGCTCTCATAGTTTTCCACGCTGATAAGCAGACCACCTGGGATCAGGAAATCCCCTGACTCCAATTTGCTTTCAATACTGCCCGTCATGAGAGTCACAAGGTGGTCCCTTTCGAGCAGTTCCTAGGCTATCCGCCTAACAACCCGTTAGCAAATGTGTGGGGAATTGGTAACCTTCTGCCACCTCCTGGTGCGGCTGATGTCAAGGCAACTTGGCAAGCGGCCAGGAGGAATTTAATCAGAGCTAGGGAATTGGTCCGGAGGAAGCATAACCGTGGTAGAGTAGACAACCCTTTCCGGGTAGGGGACTTGGTGTTTTGCAAGGTTCATCCAGCCAGTTCGGCTGTTGACAAGCGGGCCGCAAAGTTGTGTCATCGGTGGTCCGGTTCCCACCGCATCCTGAGATTCCTGACTCCTGTTACGGCGCAGCTGGGAGACCCGCGGACTGGAGCAGTTTTCCGGAGGGCCCACATCTCGCACCTGAAGCACTTCCGGGGAGCTCTCCAGTAGGTCATTCTGGGTGTCTCGTGTGTCTGGGTGGGAAGTGCACTGGGCCAGAGAACCTAATCACTTTTCTGTCCCCTGTGCGCTGCTGATGATTTCCCCTAGTAAATTTCCAGCTCTGGCCAGAGCAAACCCTGGGGGTGAGTATTCTCCTCAGTTTGGAAGTCCCTTGGCGTTCCCCACCCCTGACTCTCGAGTCCTGTTCTGGTGTCGTGTCTTCAGGAATGGGGAGAGGCTTTGTTTGTCCCTTTGGAGAGGAGTGTCCTCTTTTGGGGGGGGAGGTTGAGCTGTGAATACGTTCCACCGGCGAGGGTCACGTCTCTCTTAGTTAACTTTTGTTATAGTACTGATTTGTTGTGTCTTTGATCTGACGTCTCCATTTGCACAGCTGTGCACCTCGTGCAGGAAGCCTTGGGCGTCCTCTTGTGAACCCCTGAGCCAATTTCTGTTGTGCAATGCGGCCGTTTTAGGTATAGATTGTGGCGACTGACATACGTTGTGCATCGTTGGTGATATTGTTGTTCAGTTTTTGTGTCAAGTAATTCGTTTTTAATGTTTGATTGAACTCTTGTGTTATCGCCATGATGTTCTACTAAGCGCGCCGCTACAGCCTGATGGGGTCCCGGAGGAGCACCATGACCTTCCTCATCTTTTGGGCTTTGGCGGAGAGCGATGCTTGGGGGTTTTTTCTCCACTTCTGCCTGCCTAACTGGATCTGGGCCACTCTCCAGCCTGCCCTGCGCCCTCCGATGATTTGACCGCCCTGCCATGCCATCGCCTGCTGCAAGTTGTTTTATTGCCTGTTTTCCTGTATTTTAATTGTACTGTGATTATGCTGCCAGAGATTTTGAGACTATTGTTGAATTTTGAAGAGTTTATTGTTATTTAGTTGTAAGGTGCAGCTATTTATCTATTCATTTATTTATTCACCGGTTTCCATTTGAGGGGCCCCCTCCATAAAACGCGAAGTGTAAAATTCCTTGGAAGTAAATTAATTGTAATGGTAATTGTATAGCTTGTTGCTTGTTATTTATTTATTCATTTATTTATTTATTCATGTATTCATTCATGACAGTGAAAACCTTAAATTTAAATTAATATCCACTATGAAGTACCTTGCCACTTGTAAAATCAACATTAATTAGTTTTTATTTATTTATTTATTTATTTATTTTTTGAGGGAGAAATAAATCATATAAATGTAAACTGAAAGGAAAAGGTAGGAGGAAAACTGATAAATTTGGAAAAGATTATGGACATGTATTGTGGATGTATTTTTCTGTTTCGTAATACAGTTTGTGCCTCTCAAACGGTGTGTTTATTGTATTTTCCTCCACGGTCTTCCTTTGATTTTTTTAGGTAGGGCTGTGAGCCGCCCCTCACCCCGCGTCCATGGGAGCACGCTTCCAGTTCATGGTTCGCTTGGGTGCGGGTGCGGTGGCGTGGTTCAAGTGGTATTGGTATTAATTCAATTTGGTCATATTGCACACATACTTTTCTAAATAGGTACCGCAACTTATCGTATGTACGGGATTACAATATTTTTTGTTCTGGGGAGCTACGCTCGATATTAAATTATTACTTTGGTTTTAAAATTCTGTACATGGAGGGTAGGCTAAATTTACTTTGCTCTTCACCATCCTTATAGGCCTACATGGTTCACACTTTCTAAAAAGTCTGGGAATTTGAAAAAGGTCAGGGAAAATGCTGGATATTTTATACTAGTCAAGGAAAGTTTTAATTTAATAATAAAAGGCAAAGTAATAGCACTTTGCAAAAATAAAAATGTATTAGATTTTTGTTAACGCGTTCGATGCGGTGCGGGATTTCCGGCGGTTGCTTGACAAGAAAACAAATGCAATATCTTGATTAAACAAGATTAACGCATTGAATGCAACTTTTTTATAGTGAAATGAAGACTAAGTGAACCTTAAATAAAGGTAGGGCCTAATGAATGCAAGGCAATAAATGTTTTGGACCACAGCCAACTGTAGCATAAACATTGAAATAAAAATAAATAAACATGAGAATGTTCTACGGTTATAGGAAAGGTGGAGGCCAAAACAAACATAATTTATGTAATTGATAATATGGTGTAAATGAAGTGTCCATTCTTAGTTGAGAGTTGAGAAAATTTACTAGCCTATTTTGGTTAGGAGAAGTTGGGGAAAATTTACTTTTTTGGTCAGGGAAGGCACGAATGTCATTAACCAAATAAAATAATAAACCATTTTATGCGAATTCTCTATAATTTTGGAACATTTGTATGTGCTGCATTCTGTCTTCATACTAATGAAGTAACTCCGATAATAAAACATTAAATAAGCGTAAGGCCAAATTTAAATATCTTTTCACCATGACATTAATGGTAATTTTATGTATTTACATTGGGTACCTAGGCCTACCTTTATTTACAGAGCCTGCAGGATCCATTTCAAATCACCCAGGCCATGTTGCTCAACATTTTTTATTTTCCTGAATTTGTTATCATGGGTTCCCTATAGGTAGATAAACAAAAAACACAGCTTGAAAAAATTTATATCTCATAGTTTTTTTGGCAGCCATTTTTAAAATGGCAGATGAGCAAATTTTCATAAAAAAACAAAGCGGAAAGTTTAATTTTCAAGCCATTTTTAAAGATATCAGAATTATAAAAAAACCAGTGTGTTCAGCATAAAATGAACTTAAAGGACACGTTACTTTAATTATTCTTTAATGTTAGAGAATTAGTCAAAGAACTCTTTCTGTAAAAGTTTGGAAAACAGTTGTCAACCGTTACTTTTTAAGAATATACAATTTTGTTAAGCAAAAGAGACTCACTGATAATTTTTTATATTTATGTGTTGAATACTTTTAGGACTACATGCAGTATAAGTTTTAGTCCTGAGAATACACTCCTTTTTTGTCTAGAGCTTTTCAAAAATGTTAGAAAAAAATGTAAATTTTCCCAGGTCAGTATCTGAAAAGGGACTGAATTAAATTAAATTAAAATTTCACTGAATGTTCTTTATACAAGTAGGAATACCTCATAAAAAAATTATGACTGAGACCTAACCATATTTTGAGAAATAAAGCAATGAATTTCAGTAAAAATGCTGCACTTGTACATGACAGTACACTGACAAGTTAGCACACAACGGCTTGATTATATCACGAGTAAAATATATTTGAGTCTCAGTCATAATTTTTTTATGAGGTATTCCTATTTGTATAAAGAACTTTCAGTAACATTTTCACTTTATTTCATTCAGTCCCTTTTCAGATATTGTAAGAAAACTTACATTTTTTGTTTTCGTCCATTTTTGAAAAGCTATAGTAAAAAAGGAGTGCATTCTCAGGACTAAAATTTATACTCCACGTAGTCTTAAAAGTATTCAACACAGAAATAAAAAATTATCAGTGAGTCCCTTTTCCTTCATAAAATTTTATGGTTTCAAAAAGTAACGGTTGACAACTTTTTTCAAAACTTTTACAGAAAGAGTTTGACACCGGTAACTCTTTATCATCAAAGAATAATGAAAGTAATGTGTACTTGAAGTCCATTGTATGCTGAACAGAGTGGTTTTTAGACTATTCTGATATCTTTAAAAATGGCTTGGCAATTAAACTTTCCGCAAACCATGTTTTTTATGAAAATTTGCTCAACCACCATTTTAAAAATGGCTGCCAAAAAAATTATGGTATATACATTTGTTCAAACTGTGTTCTGTGTTTATCTACCTATAAAGAACACTCTTGATAAAAAAATCAGGAAAATAAAAACGTTGAGCGACAAATTTTATTTATATTGGGTGATTTGAAATGGCCTGCATTACAGGGAAAAATATGTAAATCAATCAACTCCTTTTAAACAAAATCGGGTACAGTATACATATAAGTCACCTGGAGACAAGCAGAAATTAAGCAACTAAGGTGTTTTCCGGCTTCTCTGGTGTATGAACCATCAAAATAACAAAAAAATACCAAAACATATCTTATTAAAATAGGCCTACAGACCATTCTCTTGTTTTATTTACATTTTTTGCGATTCATGTGGATTAAATTATATGAGTAGGTCAGTGTTATCATAGATTAAACATATTCCTTAGTACTTATGAAGTTCATTTCCTGGTTGGCCGTGTCGATGTCGACGAAGTTTTTGGCCGACGTTTCGGATATATTGCAGTATTCATCTTCAGGGCGACGTGAATTATTAGCGAAAATGTACTAAACGCTCACTCATTGACTGGTGTGCTCGTCCGACTATCCCGTTTATATAGTCCCGCTTACGTGCCTCGGCCATAGGTTGTAAACATACCTAACGTATTTTTCGTTTATTGTTGTCTTCAATCGCTGCTAGTACTTTAATATTCTCAAAGTTTACTAGGCCTACATGTTTAGTCTCGTACGAATGTTTAGCTACGGCTGAAACCTCGGTATCCCCATTCTTGGTGTTCCTTATGTGTTCTTTTAGTCTAGTAGAAATTAATCTGCGGCTTTCTATAATTTAACTCATTCCACAGCTGCACTCTATATGATAAACCCCGGGTGTCTGCATATGAATTTTATCCTTGACAGGCTGAAGAAACTGTTTTGTTTTCTTGTAAGGTTTGAATATTGTTGTGATTTTTTTTGAGTATTGTGCCAATTCTATCAGTTGTACCTCTTAAATATGGTAAAACAGTGTTTTTAATATTTTTGTTGTTTTCTATTCCTATCATTTCTAGTATCAATTTGAGTTTTAAATTAATTCTTGTTTCTTAAAGGCATGTAAAATAGTCGGTAGTCGAGGACCGAGGTCAGGTCTGTTTACAACCTACGGCCGCGGCACCTATATAAGCGGAAGAGTCGGACGAGTGTGCCAGTCAATTAGTGAGTGTTTAGTACACTTTCGCTACTAATTCACGTCGCCAGTGATATTGTAATTATATCCGAAACATCGGCCACCAACGTCTTTGACATCTACCGGACTAACCCGGAAATTAACTTCATTAATGTATGTATCTTCGGACCGTGGAAGCCTACACGATAAAAAATACTCCTTAGTAGCTTATCCAATGCTTGCTAAAGACTATACTATAAAGAGCTACTATATTTTGCACTTAAGCACCATATTTCAGCCACCACCATTTTTAATGGAATTTTAAGTGTTCCTATTGTCTTGTTTTGTCTGATTTTGGGTATGTTATGGAGAAATTTCTCATTCACAAACTCTTCCATATGCCTCTGTTGTGGTAGTGCCCAGGTTGAAGGTATATTTACCAAGAATAAGGAGAAACATCAAAAGAGCCTTGTCGCTGGTAATTTCTACAGCTTGTAAAGCCTATAAGTTTTTAACCGTTAATCCTATGAAAAAATAGGAAATTTAAGTATCTCCAATTGTTTATCTAGGACAATTGGCTAAAACTAATAAATAAGAAATGTGAATAAAAATCATGGAATTTCCAAATTTCTAAAATTTCCCCATAAGAGGCTTCCCCTGCGCCCGCTCACCATCCACGCTCGTGGACTTTAAGTATGATGTGCAGAAGGGGTTGACAAACAATCCTAATAACTTTAAAAACTCTGGGATAATACATAATACGTATAGCTCAGGGGCTAAAACAGTGGATGATTATGATATTATTCCATTACTTGATATACAATGCCCCTAAAGGGATTTACTATTGTATATACTCCCCCCCTTCCACCCCGTAAATGGATATTATTCATAAAAAGTTTAGGATCCAACAGCCATCACCATTTTTAGTATCCGGGTGAATGTGTTTCAAATTAACATTTGTTTGTACTCTGATATAGTGGCTTTTCGATGAAAGAAAGCCAAAACTGGACATCGCAAACGATAATTGATGTTGCGGCAAGCAGTAAGAGATTCAAAGTCCATATGCCGCTGTATTTTCTGTGACTAGTTTTTCCAAAGATGTTAATACGTAGAATGTACAGGCTTAAAGTAAAAAAATTAAAGTACAAACATTGTTATTCTTTGGTATGGGTTTTCATTAGTTCATGGGTCATTGATGTAAGCATTGAATTACAGATAGTTACAATGCTTGGTTGAGATGTGCGGACAAAGCCATTGTTAAAAACTGTGATTGTCTTTATATTTTAGATTTATTTACTATACCATACATTTTTGTTGTAGAGCAATTCATGCTAAACACATCAGTGGCGAGGAAGACACCTAATTAGTGGAAGATAATTTTGAAAACGGATTAAGACTGATGTTATAGATTTAATAATTGTTACAATTTATATTTTTCAATAAAACGTTTAAAATTTTAATTGGGTTTGTTTTTTATCCAGAATTATTAATGTATAAATATTTTACATACATGTTTTAATGAATTAAAATATATAAGAATAACAGATTTAATGTTTTTGACCATTTTAAAGTTTGTAAACTAATTTTAAACTATTTTTAAAAGTCAGCTTGTTAATTTTGTATAGATAATTTAAGAATAAATCATCGGTTATGTGTTAAGTATGAAGTTTAGAATATAAACAACAAAAATGTTTGGCCAAGGTTTTTATTTCAAAAGTGTATCTTGGCACATAATGAAGTGTTACATAAAATAATTTATTATTTATAAATGTTAGATTTATAGTTCACGATAGTATGAGTACTTTGTCTATGGTATATGGTATATTTGAAATAAGTTGTTTTTTTAAATGGTAAGTACTATAGGCCTATTTTAATCGACAGCTGTTTATTAATTCTGTGCTGCAATTTCATTTAAGAGAATTTCTCACCTTTATACACCCCTAAATGGTTTTAAACCAGACATACCAACACCAACCATATTACTCAACAATATTTGATCTATGTTTATTCCAGGTTTGTGCCTATAATGTAATACTGAACGAACATTCTCAGATTATACCTAAATGTTCACAGACTACTCTCAGATTATTCTTTTAGAACATTCTGTGACCATTCTCTGCAATATTAAACTGAATATTCTACGAACATTCTGGATTGTCCCAAGAATATTCTCAGAATATCCATTTAGATAATTCTATGAACATTCTCTGTACTATTTGGCTGAATATTCCTCAAATATTCTAGATGGTTCCAGGAATATTCTCAGAATATCCATTTAGAATATTCTGGGAACAGTCTATGCAGAATTAAACGGAATATTCTATGGATGTTCTGGAATGTCCCGCTAATATACTGAGAACATTCTTTTGAATATTCTCTAAATATTTACGAGGTAGGACATAGAATATTATAAGGTTGTCTTAAGAATTATTATAGAACATTCCAGGATATTCCTTGTTTATACCCAATATTCCACATGAACATTCTGAGAATATTCGTGGGATAATGCTGTGCTATCTGGGCAGGTATGATTCTAGTTCTCAACATAACGGTTTAAAACTCCAGGTATGGTTTTAGTTTTCAAAACAACTAGATTAAGTCTCAACATATATTTCTCACACTTCACACAACTCTTTAAATCTTCAAGTATATATTTCCAATTCCAACCAACACGGTTTATATCTTCAGGTATAGCTCTAATTCTTAACACAACCAGTTAATGCCCCCATGCATGATTGTTATTCTCAAGGCGATGGTTTAAATATTTAAGTATATTTACCAAATTTAAACATATGTATTTACAGGTCTTCACCTGTATTTTCCAAATTTAAATATACTACGTTTATGCAATCTAGTAATTTTCCAAAAATATAACGAGAAAAATCTTTAAGTTTATATCCCTGTATATTTATATTATAAAGTCTTCAAGTCAAGAAAACTTTTAAAGTTGGTAATCATAACAATAAAACTTAAAAACTTGAGTTTAAAGTTAAAATAGTTATTACATTAAGTATAGCAGCTGTTATATTGAACGATTATACTAAAAAAGCTAACAATATTTTCATGAATATATCATATCTGGCTAAATTAATTTTCGTTCAAATTTATCGTCATAAATTAAAATTACTTACCATTTCGACATTTTCCTGATTAACGAACAATAGTATGGAGATTAAAACAAACCAGATGCTTAAATAGTACGGATTTGAAACTTTGAAATCTCTTAAACAAGCATTTCTACCGATATTTCCATAAACCTCCACCAAGAAAAAACATAATAATATTAAAACTTGATATTTAAGTATTCGCAAAGAACTAGTAACGTAGAGTGTTTGCTTTGCCATCATAGTGAAGAATCTGTTAACTGTGTTGGAGCTCATTGTACATTTTGTGTGGACCACCCATATATTGAGAATGTCTTTTAAAGTTATGTACAAACAGAGATACATAGATAGCAGGATTAGAATCAAACGATATTGAAAGTTTACCACCATTACATTACTAAAGAACAGCGTTGCTATACGAGATCCCTCCATGTTATTGGTCAATATCACTTTACCAAGGTAACAGACGTGTATCAGAAGAAGAACTTGTAATATAGTTTGAGGAAATACTGAAGGACGTGTAATTTGAAGATTTGGGAAAAGTCTCGTTAGATAGGCCCGCTGCTTGTCTAGATTCAAGAAAACCTCCACTATCCTCTTGGTGTTAAGAAAAAGCAAAGCTCTTATTGGCATGTATATTAAATATAAACCAGCATACATCAATCCATAGGCTCCACCAGTTTTAGATCGCGCCACTAGGTAAAATGAATGGCATACATAAGTTAGTTCCCAAAAAGCAAAATAAACCAGTGGAACGTAAACCCTTTCGATGCGTAGATCATAGGAGGATGGTGCTAAAACATCGTCTACTGCGAAACTCCCAAAAACACGGTTTACTGCCATAAAATACCTAAAGTAAATATATATACTCGTCGGTTCAGCCATTGACGAATTTACAGTAGCCAGTGCTTTATGAAAAACGAAGTTAATTTCCTAATAACAATAAAATGCTCAAACATTCAAGAAATGGTTAGGCAGCTGTCAATTTGCTTCTTATTTAATAAATATAAAAACAAATTAAATGATTAAACTATTGGTATTTCAAAACAACTTTAATACCAATCAGTTAATCAGTGTTTGCAGCTTAGTTAAACAGCTCACGATATTTGATACATTAGTTGATTAGCAAATAAAATCGATTATATAACCGTATCCAAGAAATTTCTTTGTATTATAATATATTTAGGTATTATTAAACAAATATATTATCTGAAAAGAGACAGCTCAGCATTGTATTACTTGTTATTTTCTTGTCCACCATGCATAACATTTATGTAATGTAATTGTCATTAGATTTAATTAATTGACTTAGTTACCTAACATTAAGGTATTACCTTTGTATATGGTGTAATTTGTTACTGAATAAATCAAATAAATACATTAATGAGGTTAACAGATTTTTTAAAGAAATATTCTTTGTATAGTAATTTAATTTAAGTATAATTGTTCTTGTTAACCATGACACGACACTACTCATAACTAAAACTGGTTAACTTTTTGTTTTAACTATCGTTAAATAATGCACGTACTATTAATATTATTCAATAAACTATCCTAACTATGCTAAAATACCCCCGTAGCAGTAAACCTGCGTACTCAGCGAATTTCCAATACATATATATGTATCTTAATACCACTTAAATCCACAAACCAAGTTTCATCAATATACATTCATAAATAAATTATTTATGATATTATAATTATTCTAAATAAGAATAACATGGCGTCTGAGGACGCAGGTTTGGTGAAACAAGGTACACAAAAATGGGTTTTTATGCAAATGTTTTTATAACTCAACTAGCTGAAGCCACATACCAAATTGTATTAATTTATGTTCATAATTAAGGGACATAACATTTTATTTACTCTCCATTAGAATAACATGGGGCTGATTATGCAGGTTTGCTGCTACAGGAAGTATCGTCAAAAAATTGTTTTTAGTGCTAATATCAATAGACCACAATGATATGAAGCAATATACCAAGTTTCGTCAGGATAAGTTGATAAATAAGCAAGATATACAATTTTTCTTATTCTCTATAAGGATAATATTGAACAACGTACTATGTTTAGCACTTTCAATATCTCTGAAACCAATCGACGTAGAGAATGATCAAAACACCAAATTGTTTTTAAGCTGAATTTAATGGTGAAAACTAAAATTGGATTTACTAAAATATTATTTGTAAAACACTCAACAAACCCATTTCTGGGTACGAACACCCCCCCCCCCCCAAATACCCCTTTGGATAGAGCGATCTGGTTGGTTTTCGAACATAAAAGTCATAAATGTTGCTTAAAATGTTTGTACCAAATTACATCAAAATCGGACCAATTTTACAAGAGTTATCGCACCCATGGTCACACACATACAAACACACATATACTGTATATATATATATATATATATATATATATATATATATATATATATATATATATACAGGGTGTCACAAAAAAGTGTAATGGGCTATACAGGACCTAATTCTACATGCAAAAATAAGTCAAAATTGAAGAATAACATTTTTTGGATTTCGGCTTAGTTTAGCCGTAATCCGCCATTTTGTTTTTTTGGGAAAATATTTATTATTTCAAAAACCCAATGAGATATTTTTACGAAACTTGGCGAAAGTGTTTACACTAAAGTAAGTAACCTTTGTAAAAAAAAATATTTTTTTACCTTTCCAAATTTCAAAATGGCGGCCATTTGAATTTTTTTATGCCAAATTTCATGAAAACCGGTACCTAAATCAAAATTTTTCAAGACACAATTTTTTTTGTATTTATTATAACAAATCCAACAAAATAAAAATGATTAAAATCGGTTTATAAATAAAGAAGCTGTGTTTATTTTAGTAATTTAGACTGAAATTATTAATGTAATAATTTATGTAATGTAATTAAGTAGTTTCAGTCTAAATTACTAAAATAAACACAGCTTCTTTATTTATGAACCGATTTTATTCATTTTTGTTTTGTTGGATTTGTTATAATAAATACAACAAATTTTGTGTCTTGAAAGATTTTGATTTAGGTACCGGTTTTCATGAAATTTGGCATAAAAAAATTCAAATGACCGCCATTTTGAAATTTGGAAAGGTAAAAAAAATTTATTTTTTTACAAATGTTACTTACTTTAGTGTAAACACTTTTGCCAAGTTTTGTAAAAATATCTCATTGGGTTTTTGAAATAATAAATGTTTTCCCAAAAAAACAAAATGGCGGATTACGGCTAAACTAAGCCGAAATCCAAAAAATGTTATTCTTCATTTTTGACTTATTTTTGCATGTAGAATTAGGTCCTGTATAGCCCATCACACTTTTTTGTGACACCCTGTATATATATATATATATATATATATATATATATATATATATATATATATACAGTTGTTATCGAATGGTGTTTTTGGCATCTGGGGACCTCAAAACGAGAAATTATTATGGTTCCGGGCCTATCTCTTACCATGCCGACTACGGTAATAGCTTCTTCCCTATAGGGGAAATTCGTTAAAACATACAAGTTTGACAGAAAAGGTTCAGAAATTTCATGCTTATTATACACTTTGCTGAATCATGAACGTTCGATGTGACTTCAGATATAGTCTTCGGTAGGAATATCATAATAAAGGTTGTACTAGGTTACAACAAACTATATGTGCGCTCATTCCTCGAGTATAAGGATAATGGAAACACATAATACAGTTTTAATTGAGTCTCGTTAAATATTCAAGATCTGATCTGAGGACAGTAACGTCGTCAGAGTTTGTTCCTGTCTGTTTCATTCAAGGGTCGCAAGAATGCGTTTCATAGGTCTAGGTATAGCCACTTCTTCGCTAAAACAACATGTTGTGGTGGACCAGTTTATATCGTACTGACTCACAGAGCCTAAGGTCGCTTGTTCGGGTCCTTTTGCTCCACTGACTTATTTAGCCATAGCAAATTGTTTATATATTTAACACTTGTTTTTCTATGGAAATTGTGTATAAATCCGCTGGTTTGTTTATTTTATAGACTAATGTTAGGTTTCAGGTGTGGTTTGTTGGTGGGTTTGGCATGGGTGCTTATTGCATAACGTATCTTAGACTAAGCAGCGTTTTTGTCATTATAATACTGGACAAATAAATTTTCAGTAGAGGGCGTGGTTTGCAGGACTATCAAACAAGATCAGCCAATAGTAGACGTGCTGTACTGCTAAAACTCCACACCAGCTGATCGGAATAACATTCTAGTGATATTTTTCTATGGCGAAATGGCAACAGTGACAGCGTACAACCTTGCTATTGGCTACAGCCCAACTGTAAATTTATTTGTCCGCTATTATAGGTTACTTAGAAGATAACGGCGAGTTTCCAACAAAAACTAATGCTGCTTTTTATTGCTATGCTAAAAATATCCTTAAGATATGAAAATAATGTATAAAATCACTAACAGTAAATCGTCAGTTCTAATTATTTAGATGACAAA